>OY560190.1:15542610-15553342 GCA_961405105.1 Perizoma affinitatum | reverse complement strand
TAACCTAACCTAACCTAACCTAACCTAACCTAACCTAACCTAACCTAACCTAACCTAACCTAACCTAACCTAACCTAACCTAACCTAACCTAACCTAACCTAACCTAACCTAACCTAACCTAACCTAACCTAACCTAACCTAACCTAACCTAACCTAACCTAACCTAACCTAACCTAACCTAACCTAACCTAACCTAACCTAACCTAACCTAACCTAACCTAACCTAACCTAACCTAACCTAACCTAACCTAACCTAACCTAACCTAACCTAACCTAACCTAACCTAACCTAACCTAACCTAACCTAACCTAACCTAACCTAACCTAACCTAACCTAACCTAACCTAACCTAACCTAACCTAACCTAACCTAACCTAACCTAACCTAACCTAACCTAACCTAACCTAACCTAACCTAACCTAACCTAACCTAACCTAACCTAACCTAACCTAACCTAACCTAACCTAACCTAACCTAACCTAACCTAACCTAACCTAACCTAACCTAACCTAACCTAACCTAACCTAACCTAACCTAACCTAACCTAACCTAACCTAACCTAACCTAACCTAACCTAACCTAACCTAACCTAACCTAACCTAACCTAACCTAACCTAACCTAACCTAACCTAACCTAACCTAACCTAACCTAACCTAACCTAACCTAACCTAACCTAACCTAACCTAACCTAACCTAACCTAACCTAACCTAACCTAACCTAACCTAACCTAACCTAACCTAACCTAACCTAACCTAACCTAACCTAACCTAACCTAACCTAACCTAACCTAACCTAACCTAACCTAACCTAACCTAACCTAACCTAACCTAACCTAACCTAACCTAACCTAACCTAACCTAACCTAACCTAACCTAACCTAACCTAACCTAACCTAACCTAACCTAACCTAACCTAACCTAACCTAACCTAACCTAACCTAACCTAACCTAACCTAACCTAACCTAACCTAACCTAACCTAACCTAACCTAACCTAACCTAACCTAACCTAACCTAACCTAACCTAACCTAACCTAACCTAACCTAACCTAACCTAACCTAACCTAACCTAACCTAACCTAACCTAACCTAACCTAACCTAACCTAACCTAACCTAACCTAACCTAACCTAACCTAACCTAACCTAACCTAACCTAACCTAACCTAACCTAACCTAACCTAACCTAACCTAACCTAACCTAACCTAACCTAACCTAACCTAACCTAACCTAACCTAACCTAACCTAACCTAACCTAACCTAACCTAACCTAACCTAACCTAACCTAACCTAACCTAACCTAACCTAACCTAACCTAACCTAACCTAACCTAACCTAACCTAACCTAACCTAACCTAACCTAACCTAACCTAACCTAACCTAACCTAACCTAACCTAACCTAACCTAACCTAACCTAACCTAACCTAACCTAACCTAACCTAACCTAACCTAACCTAACCTAACCTAACCTAACCTAACCTAACCTAACCTAACCTAACCTAACCTAACCTAACCTAACCTAACCTAACCTAACCTAACCTAACCTAACCTAACCTAACCTAACCTAACCTAACCTAACCTAACCTAACCTAACCTAACCTAACCTAACCTAACCTAACCTAACCTAACCTAACCTAACCTAACCTAACCTAACCTAACCTAACCTAACCTAACCTAACCTAACCTAACCTAACCTAACCTAACCTAACCTAACCTAACCTAACCTAACCTAACCTAACCTAACCTAACCTAACCTAACCTAACCTAACCTAACCTAACCTAACCTAACCTAACCTAACCTAACCTAACCTAACCTAACCTAACCTAACCTAACCTAACCTAACCTAACCTAACCTAACCTAACCTAACCTAACCTAACCTAACCTAACCTAACCTAACCTAACCTAACCTAACCTAACCTAACCTAACCTAACCTAACCTAACCTAACCTAACCTAACCTAACCTAACCTAACCTAACCTAACCTAACCTAACCTAACCTAACCTAACCTAACCTAACCTAACCTAACCTAACCTAACCTAACCTAACCTAACCTAACCTAACCTAACCTAACCTAACCTAACCTAACCTAACCTAACCTAACCTAACCTAACCTAACCTAACCTAACCTAACCTAACCTAACCTAACCTAACCTAACCTAACCTAACCTAACCTAACCTAACCTAACCTAACCTAACCTAACCTAACCTAACCTAACCTAACCTAACCTAACCTAACCTAACCTAACCTAACCTAACCTAACCTAACCTAACCTAACCTAACCTAACCTAACCTAACCTAACCTAACCTAACCTAACCTAACCTAACCTAACCTAACCTAACCTAACCTAACCTAACCTAACCTAACCTAACCTAACCTAACCTAACCTAACCTAACCTAACCTAACCTAACCTAACCTAACCTAACCTAACCTAACCTAACCTAACCTAACCTAACCTAACCTAACCTAACCTAACCTAACCTAACCTAACCTAACCTAACCTAACCTAACCTAACCTAACCTAACCTAACCTAACCTAACCTAACCTAACCTAACCTAACCTAACCTAACCTAACCTAACCTAACCTAACCTAACCTAACCTAACCTAACCTAACCTAACCTAACCTAACCTAACCTAACCTAACCTAACCTAACCTAACCTAACCTAACCTAACCTAACCTAACCTAACCTAACCTAACCTAACCTAACCTAACCTAACCTAACCTAACCTAACCTAACCTAACCTAACCTAACCTAACCTAACCTAACCTAACCTAACCTAACCTAACCTAACCTAACCTAACCTAACCTAACCTAACCTAACCTAACCTAACCTAACCTAACCTAACCTAACCTAACCTAACCTAACCTAACCTAACCTAACCTAACCTAACCTAACCTAACCTAACCTAACCTAACCTAACCTAACCTAACCTAACCTAACCTAACCTAACCTAACCTAACCTAACCTAACCTAACCTAACCTAACCTAACCTAACCTAACCTAACCTAACCTAACCTAACCTAACCTAACCTAACCTAACCTAACCTAACCTAACCTAACCTAACCTAACCTAACCTAACCTAACCTAACCTAACCTAACCTAACCTAACCTAACCTAACCTAACCTAACCTAACCTAACCTAACCTAACCTAACCTAACCTAACCTAACCTAACCTAACCTAACCTAACCTAACCTAACCTAACCTAACCTAACCTAACCTAACCTAACCTAACCTAACCTAACCTAACCTAACCTAACCTAACCTAACCTAACCTAACCTAACCTAACCTAACCTAACCTAACCTAACCTAACCTAACCTAACCTAACCTAACCTAACCTAACCTAACCTAACCTAACCTAACCTAACCTAACCTAACCTAACCTAACCTAACCTAACCTAACCTAACCTAACCTAACCTAACCTAACCTAACCTAACCTAACCTAACCTAACCTAACCTAACCTAACCTAACCTAACCTAACCTAACCTAACCTAACCTAACCTAACCTAACCTAACCTAACCTAACCTAACCTAACCTAACCTAACCTAACCTAACCTAACCTAACCTAACCTAACCTAACCTAACCTAACCTAACCTAACCTAACCTAACCTAACCTAACCTAACCTAACCTAACCTAACCTAACCTAACCTAACCTAACCTAACCTAACCTAACCTAACCTAACCTAACCTAACCTAACCTAACCTAACCTAACCTAACCTAACCTAACCTAACCTAACCTAACCTAACCTAACCTAACCTAACCTAACCTAACCTAACCTAACCTAACCTAACCTAACCTAACCTAACCTAACCTAACCTAACCTAACCTAACCTAACCTAACCTAACCTAACCTAACCTAACCTAACCTAACCTAACCTAACCTAACCTAACCTAACCTAACCTAACCTAACCTAACCTAACCTAACCTAACCTAACCTAACCTAACCTAACCTAACCTAACCTAACCTAACCTAACCTAACCTAACCTAACCTAACCTAACCTAACCTAACCTAACCTAACCTAACCTAACCTAACCTAACCTAACCTAACCTAACCTAACCTAACCTAACCTAACCTAACCTAACCTAACCTAACCTAACCTAACCTAACCTAACCTAACCTAACCTAACCTAACCTAACCTAACCTAACCTAACCTAACCTAACCTAACCTAACCTAACCTAACCTAACCTAACCTAACCTAACCTAACCTAACCTAACCTAACCTAACCTAACCTAACCTAACCTAACCTAACCTAACCTAACCTAACCTAACCTAACCTAACCTAACCTAACCTAACCTAACCTAACCTAACCTAACCTAACCTAACCTAACCTAACCTAACCTAACCTAACCTAACCTAACCTAACCTAACCTAACCTAACCTAACCTAACCTAACCTAACCTAACCTAACCTAACCTAACCTAACCTAACCTAACCTAACCTAACCTAACCTAACCTAACCTAACCTAACCTAACCTAACCTAACCTAACCTAACCTAACCTAACCTAACCTAACCTAACCTAACCTAACCTAACCTAACCTAACCTAACCTAACCTAACCTAACCTAACCTAACCTAACCTAACCTAACCTAACCTAACCTAACCTAACCTAACCTAACCTAACCTAACCTAACCTAACCTAACCTAACCTAACCTAACCTAACCTAACCTAACCTAACCTAACCTAACCTAACCTAACCTAACCTAACCTAACCTAACCTAACCTAACCTAACCTAACCTAACCTAACCTAACCTAACCTAACCTAACCTAACCTAACCTAACCTAACCTAACCTAACCTAACCTAACCTAACCTAACCTAACCTAACCTAACCTAACCTAACCTAACCTAACCTAACCTAACCTAACCTAACCTAACCTAACCTAACCTAACCTAACCTAACCTAACCTAACCTAACCTAACCTAACCTAACCTAACCTAACCTAACCTAACCTAACCTAACCTAACCTAACCTAACCTAACCTAACCTAACCTAACCTAACCTAACCTAACCTAACCTAACCTAACCTAACCTAACCTAACCTAACCTAACCTAACCTAACCTAACCTAACCTAACCTAACCTAACCTAACCTAACCTAACCTAACCTAACCTAACCTAACCTAACCTAACCTAACCTAACCTAACCTAACCTAACCTAACCTAACCTAACCTAACCTAACCTAACCTAACCTAACCTAACCTAACCTAACCTAACCTAACCTAACCTAACCTAACCTAACCTAACCTAACCTAACCTAACCTAACCTAACCTAACCTAACCTAACCTAACCTAACCTAACCTAACCTAACCTAACCTAACCTAACCTAACCTAACCTAACCTAACCTAACCTAACCTAACCTAACCTAACCTAACCTAACCTAACCTAACCTAACCTAACCTAACCTAACCTAACCTAACCTAACCTAACCTAACCTAACCTAACCTAACCTAACCTAACCTAACCTAACCTAACCTAACCTAACCTAACCTAACCTAACCTAACCTAACCTAACCTAACCTAACCTAACCTAACCTAACCTAACCTAACCTAACCTAACCTAACCTAACCTAACCTAACCTAACCTAACCTAACCTAACCTAACCTAACCTAACCTAACCTAACCTAACCTAACCTAACCTAACCTAACCTAACCTAACCTAACCTAACCTAACCTAACCTAACCTAACCTAACCTAACCTAACCTAACCTAACCTAACCTAACCTAACCTAACCTAACCTAACCTAACCTAACCTAACCTAACCTAACCTAACCTAACCTAACCTAACCTAACCTAACCTAACCTAACCTAACCTAACCTAACCTAACCTAACCTAACCTAACCTAACCTAACCTAACCTAACCTAACCTAACCTAACCTAACCTAACCTAACCTAACCTAACCTAACCTAACCTAACCTAACCTAACCTAACCTAACCTAACCTAACCTAACCTAACCTAACCTAACCTAACCTAACCTAACCTAACCTAACCTAACCTAACCTAACCTAACCTAACCTAACCTAACCTAACCTAACCTAACCTAACCTAACCTAACCTAACCTAACCTAACCTAACCTAACCTAACCTAACCTAACCTAACCTAACCTAACCTAACCTAACCTAACCTAACCTAACCTAACCTAACCTAACCTAACCTAACCTAACCTAACCTAACCTAACCTAACCTAACCTAACCTAACCTAACCTAACCTAACCTAACCTAACCTAACCTAACCTAACCTAACCTAACCTAACCTAACCTAACCTAACCTAACCTAACCTAACCTAACCTAACCTAACCTAACCTAACCTAACCTAACCTAACCTAACCTAACCTAACCTAACCTAACCTAACCTAACCTAACCTAACCTAACCTAACCTAACCTAACCTAACCTAACCTAACCTAACCTAACCTAACCTAACCTAACCTAACCTAACCTAACCTAACCTAACCTAACCTAACCTAACCTAACCTAACCTAACCTAACCTAACCTAACCTAACCTAACCTAACCTAACCTAACCTAACCTAACCTAACCTAACCTAACCTAACCTAACCTAACCTAACCTAACCTAACCTAACCTAACCTAACCTAACCTAACCTAACCTAACCTAACCTAACCTAACCTAACCTAACCTAACCTAACCTAACCTAACCTAACCTAACCTAACCTAACCTAACCTAACCTAACCTAACCTAACCTAACCTAACCTAACCTAACCTAACCTAACCTAACCTAACCTAACCTAACCTAACCTAACCTAACCTAACCTAACCTAACCTAACCTAACCTAACCTAACCTAACCTAACCTAACCTAACCTAACCTAACCTAACCTAACCTAACCTAACCTAACCTAACCTAACCTAACCTAACCTAACCTAACCTAACCTAACCTAACCTAACCTAACCTAACCTAACCTAACCTAACCTAACCTAACCTAACCTAACCTAACCTAACCTAACCTAACCTAACCTAACCTAACCTAACCTAACCTAACCTAACCTAACCTAACCTAACCTAACCTAACCTAACCTAACCTAACCTAACCTAACCTAACCTAACCTAACCTAACCTAACCTAACCTAACCTAACCTAACCTAACCTAACCTAACCTAACCTAACCTAACCTAACCTAACCTAACCTAACCTAACCTAACCTAACCTAACCTAACCTAACCTAACCTAACCTAACCTAACCTAACCTAACCTAACCTAACCTAACCTAACCTAACCTAACCTAACCTAACCTAACCTAACCTAACCTAACCTAACCTAACCTAACCTAACCTAACCTAACCTAACCTAACCTAACCTAACCTAACCTAACCTAACCTAACCTAACCTAACCTAACCTAACCTAACCTAACCTAACCTAACCTAACCTAACCTAACCTAACCTAACCTAACCTAACCTAACCTAACCTAACCTAACCTAACCTAACCTAACCTAACCTAACCTAACCTAACCTAACCTAACCTAACCTAACCTAACCTAACCTAACCTAACCTAACCTAACCTAACCTAACCTAACCTAACCTAACCTAACCTAACCTAACCTAACCTAACCTAACCTAACCTAACCTAACCTAACCTAACCTAACCTAACCTAACCTAACCTAACCTAACCTAACCTAACCTAACCTAACCTAACCTAACCTAACCTAACCTAACCTAACCTAACCTAACCTAACCTAACCTAACCTAACCTAACCTAACCTAACCTAACCTAACCTAACCTAACCTAACCTAACCTAACCTAACCTAACCTAACCTAACCTAACCTAACCTAACCTAACCTAACCTAACCTAACCTAACCTAACCTAACCTAACCTAACCTAACCTAACCTAACCTAACCTAACCTAACCTAACCTAACCTAACCTAACCTAACCTAACCTAACCTAACCTAACCTAACCTAACCTAACCTAACCTAACCTAACCTAACCTAACCTAACCTAACCTAACCTAACCTAACCTAACCTAACCTAACCTAACCTAACCTAACCTAACCTAACCTAACCTAACCTAACCTAACCTAACCTAACCTAACCTAACCTAACCTAACCTAACCTAACCTAACCTAACCTAACCTAACCTAACCTAACCTAACCTAACCTAACCTAACCTAACCTAACCTAACCTAACCTAACCTAACCTAACCTAACCTAACCTAACCTAACCTAACCTAACCTAACCTAACCTAACCTAACCTAACCTAACCTAACCTAACCTAACCTAACCTAACCTAACCTAACCTAACCTAACCTAACCTAACCTAACCTAACCTAACCTAACCTAACCTAACCTAACCTAACCTAACCTAACCTAACCTAACCTAACCTAACCTAACCTAACCTAACCTAACCTAACCTAACCTAACCTAACCTAACCTAACCTAACCTAACCTAACCTAACCTAACCTAACCTAACCTAACCTAACCTAACCTAACCTAACCTAACCTAACCTAACCTAACCTAACCTAACCTAACCTAACCTAACCTAACCTAACCTAACCTAACCTAACCTAACCTAACCTAACCTAACCTAACCTAACCTAACCTAACCTAACCTAACCTAACCTAACCTAACCTAACCTAACCTAACCTAACCTAACCTAACCTAACCTAACCTAACCTAACCTAACCTAACCTAACCTAACCTAACCTAACCTAACCTAACCTAACCTAACCTAACCTAACCTAACCTAACCTAACCTAACCTAACCTAACCTAACCTAACCTAACCTAACCTAACCTAACCTAACCTAACCTAACCTAACCTAACCTAACCTAACCTAACCTAACCTAACCTAACCTAACCTAACCTAACCTAACCTAACCTAACCTAACCTAACCTAACCTAACCTAACCTAACCTAACCTAACCTAACCTAACCTAACCTAACCTAACCTAACCTAACCTAACCTAACCTAACCTAACCTAACCTAACCTAACCTAACCTAACCTAACCTAACCTAACCTAACCTAACCTAACCTAACCTAACCTAACCTAACCTAACCTAACCTAACCTAACCTAACCTAACCTAACCTAACCTAACCTAACCTAACCTAACCTAACCTAACCTAACCTAACCTAACCTAACCTAACCTAACCTAACCTAACCTAACCTAACCTAACCTAACCTAACCTAACCTAACCTAACCTAACCTAACCTAACCTAACCTAACCTAACCTAACCTAACCTAACCTAACCTAACCTAACCTAACCTAACCTAACCTAACCTAACCTAACCTAACCTAACCTAACCTAACCTAACCTAACCTAACCTAACCTAACCTAACCTAACCTAACCTAACCTAACCTAACCTAACCTAACCTAACCTAACCTAACCTAACCATAAAATACTGAGAAAAATATTTTTCCAAATATTCGTGTTTAAGACACCATTCGCAGTGCAGAATCATCCCCTGCCTATATAATAAATCAAATTGCCTGCGTTTCTCAATATTTACAGTGTTTTTAATAGTTTTATGTTAAAATTTTTCAAAATTAAAATTACGTTTTACTAAGTTTTTATTAGTAATTCCGGCGAATTTCGTCTCTGATACGATAGTTCTGTGTGCATGCGTGTGGTTGCGGTGTGTATCCGTGGTCCCAGGGTCCATCTCGCAGGAGAAACACCAATTTTCTTGGAAAAAGCGTGATTTTTTGACAATTTTCGAAAGAAAATAACGCATTCTACAACTTTTCCCTGAAAATTGGTCGTTCCCAGCACCTCCAGCAGCTGGAACAGCATCGCCCGTCGTCCCCGCGTGTACCTGCAACAGAAAAAATCAAATTAGAGACGAAAAAACGCAAAAAATCGCCCCCCCACCCACCCTTTGTTCATCTTGGTATATAGATTTTGGCCACTTTTGTGGTGGGGAGAATTTTGAAAAGTGACAAATTCACATTTTTATTGTGAAATAAGTTGACGAGGGTCTTGTAGGCCCCTAGGCCTACATTTTGTAAATGACAAACTCTACTATTTAAGGAACAATTACCTATTTCAGGTAAAAAACACTTCGGATAAGTGTGTATACCACTTAATTGACATCGATACACGATCGATTGATCTGTTCAAGACCAACCTTTGCTAGATTTAGGAGGATAACTTAAACTTAAATTGACACCTTAAGTAACCACTCACTTGTATACTTACCTGTATACTTAGAGTATACTTACCAGTTATACAAACCTGTACATACTCCATTCTACTAGACACGGTTGCAAACATCAGTACCTGAAAATAATAAATAAAAATTAGATTTTGACATACTTAGGTAATTAAGAATTATAATTTTAATAATTTAATTTTAACTTATACAATTTTAATCAACATTTTTATTTACAACTTATACAAATTTACTTTTAACTATTTTATAATTTTAATTTACGCATTTTTACAACTTTTACAAATTTACAATTGATCAATACAAATCTATTTAAACGTTAGGTTAGAGTGAGCGAAGTTCCTCAATATGTTTGGCATACGAACACCTGATGCCAAACAAACAAGAAACAGAAAAGTAGAGGAGGACAAAACTAAGGAGAGCAGTGTGAGGAGAAGTATCGGAGAATGGGAGTCAGGGAAACCTGACACACTCTCCAGAACCTCTACTACTCCCAAAAAGGTCCTACCGGTGGAACTTCCAAAGCCGAAAACTGCACCAACAAACCAAAG
>OY560190.1:15530110-15535110 GCA_961405105.1 Perizoma affinitatum | reverse complement strand
CTTTTTACCATTTTTAATAAATTTTCACAAGTAACTTCATTAATTTCGCCTGAAATACATTGTTTCTGTGTGCCCGCGTGTGGTTGCGCTGTTAATCGGTGGCCCCAGGGTCCATTCCTGAAGAAAAACGCCAAATTTTTTGCGAAATTGCGTTATTTTTGCAAATTTTGTAATTTTTGTAAGAAAAAGCGCAATTTTCGTGAAAATCTGGTCGATTTCAGCACCTCCAGCAGCTGAAGCGGCGTCGCCCGTCGTCCCCGCGTGTACCTGAAACAAAAAACACCATATTAGAGTCAAAAAATCGAAAAAAATTTTACACTTCAAATTTTTTCTAGGCGAAAGTCTTGGTACCCCAGTCAGTTTTCATACATTTTATTGATTCTGAGAAAAATAATTGTTGTAAATTTTCTTGTAAAAGACTTTTTCTGCGCTGCCTTTCTATCACCTTCCTAAATATAATTTAATTGATTTGCATTTTTAATTGTTTTTCAGTAACTTTAGATTTTTACTTTCATTTTTCAAAATTTTAAACTTTTTACCATTTTTAATAAATTTTCACAAGTAACTTCATTAATTTCGCCTGAAATACATTGTTTCTGTGTGCCCGCGTGTGGTTGCGCTGTTAATCGGTGGCCCCAGGGTCCATTCCTGAAGAAAAACGCCAAATTTTTTGCGAAATTGCGTTATTTTTGCAAATTTTGTAATTTTTGTAAGAAAAAGCGCAATTTTCGTGAAAATCTGGTCGATTTCAGCACCTCCAGCAGCTGAAGCGGCGTCGCCCGTCGTCCCCGCGTGTACCTGAAACAAAAAACACCATATTAGAGTCAAAAAATCGAAAAAAATCGCCCGCCCACCCACCCTTTGTTCCATTGGGTATTAAGAATTGGTCCATTTTGTAAGGGGAAAAATTGGAGTTTTTAGTTTTTAACTTTATTTGTCTTATTTAACGATAGTCTTTTGTAGACTATCTGACAAACCTTTATCCGCATTACTAGTAAATTTAAATAACAGAAGCGTCCTCCGAAAAAATGTTTGGAATCCGAACACCCACCAAAGAGGCAAATGCTTCAAGCATAAGCCCTGCTAGCACCACAATTGATACGGAGAAGGTTAGTCCTTCTCCAAAGAGATTGACGGAACCTGCGGTGACGCCGCCGGGACCGAAGCGAACAACTGCAATGCACACCGAGCGAGTTAGGAAGGCTCGGACCTGGCTTGAGAAAGCGAAACGCTGCGTCGGCGAGTCTCGCAATCTCAAGACAGATTTGAAGCACGGTATCCTTGCAGCGGTGGACGGCCTCTATCAGCTCGTGAAGGAAGAAGCGGCGGAGATAGATGGACCTGAAACAAATAAAAAAGGGGTCAGTAAAAACATTGAAACAGATTTAGGCATTAAAGTAACAGAGAAGGAAGAGGAACAACGAAAAGAGGAAAGAGAACTGTCCTTTTCTCTCGAGAAGAGACTGAGAGAACATGCAGGGCTTCTCGAAGAGAATAGAAAAGAGATGGCAGAGCTCAGGGAGTTGATGGTGAGTAGGAAGGAAGATTGGGAGAGGCCAACATATGCAAGTGTGGCATCGGCACCTGCTGACTGCCAGAAACTACAAGAGGGCATTGAAAGCCTCAGTTTTGCGCTGAACACCACCAAAGAGCAGTTGGACACTTTGATTAACACGCAGGGAATGTCTTACGCAGACATGGCCAGAAAACCGGTGTCACCAACCCCGAATCACGCGCTTATTATTTCCTCTACGGATCAGGCTGATACCAGTTCAGAGGTCCTAGAAAAGATAAGAGGCGCAGTGAATGCGAGATCCACTGGTATTCGTGTAGACATGGTGCGGAAGGCCAGAGATCAAAAGGTAGTTATTGGCTGCAAGAGCCAAGAAGAAGTCCAGAAGCTGCAAAAGAGACTAAAAAGCGAAGCCAAAGGCTTGAAGGTGGAGGAAGCCAAAACTAAAGACCCGTATGTCATCATAAGGGACGTCCTCTCTTATAACACGGATGAAGATGTGGAAAAGTCTCTGAAAACACAAAACCCGCAAATAACGGGAGACATCCCGGAAGAAGAGTATAGAGCTATCGTTAAATATAGGAGAAGAGCACGTAACCCTCTAGAGAGTCACATAATCCTCCAGGTATCGCCAAAATTATGGCAGAGACTCACGATGGTGGGAACCGTCCATATAGATTTGCAACGTCGTCCAGTGTCTGATCAGAGCCCGCTGCTACAATGCACAAAGTGCCTAGGCTTTGGCCATGGACGCAAATTCTGCAAGGAAGCGGCGGATCTGTGCAGCCACTGCGGCGAGCAACATCTACGCAAGGATTGTCCGGCATGGATCGTTGGAGACGTTCCATCGTGTCGAAGCTGCAGGATGGCGAAGCTGGATAGGCACGACCACAGTGCCTATGACATGGATTGTCCAATAAGGCGTCGCTGGGACTCGTTAGCGAGATCCAGCGTTGCATATTGCTAAGGGCGCATCAACTTTTAATGTTATACAGGCGAATCTTCAACGAAGTAAACTGGCAACAGAAGACTACCTATGGGAAGCACAGAAGAGAAGAATGGGATTCGGTCTAATTCAAGAACCCTATGTAGGAGCGATAGGAAGAGTCAAGGACTACGTTGGAACTCGAATCATTCAAAAAAGTACACCAACAACGACCGGTAAGCCAATAAGAGCAGCCATCGTGGTCCTTGATCCCAACATAAAGATCCTAGCTGATCCCATTCTCTCAACAGAAGACATAGCGCATGCAATTCTAAGCACAGACAAGTGGGAAATAGAAGTAATGTCAGTTTACTTCGAAGAAGACAAGCCACTCCATCTTTACATGGAACATATAAGAGAAACATTGGACAAAACAAAAAGAACAAACATAATAATAGGAGGTGATATGAACGCATGGAGCCCATGGTGGGGAAGTATACGAGAAAATGAGCGGGGAGCCGAATTGGCAGCGTGGATTGACGAAATGGACCTACACATCCTTAACGTGGGAGACAAACCTACATTCGAGACAGTTAGGAATGGGAAAGTCTACAGGAGCAGAGTTGACGTAACGACATGCAGCGAAAATATCCTACCAAAAATAGAAAACTGGGAAGTGGATGATAGTATCACGGGCTCTGATCATAATGCAATAACTTTCACTATTAAACTAGAAAAATCAACCCAGACAGGTGACACGAAAACAACCAGAATTTACAACACGAAAAAAGCAAAATGGTCAGAATTCAAAACGGTACTAACTCGGAAGCTAAAAGAAGAAAACATTACAAACCAGTCAATTGAAAAAACACAAACAAAAGTAGAACTTGAAGAGAAAATAGAGACATACATAAACATAGTTAAACAGACATGCGAAGAAACGATACCGAAAATAAAAAGAAAAACAAGTTTTAAATTACCATGGTGGACAGAGGAGTTAGAGAGAAAAAAGAAGGAAATGACAACAAAGAAAAGAAGAATAAGATGTGCAGCACCAAGAAGAAGAGAGTACGTGATACAACAATACCTAGAAGCAAAGAAAAACTACGAAGAAGAAGCAAAAAACGAACAAACAAGAAGCTGGAAAGAGTTCTGCTCCAAACAAGACAGAGAAACAATGTGGGATGGAATTTATAGAGTTATAAGGAAAACAGACAAAAGACAAGAAGACCTACTCCTTACAAATGACGATGGAAAGACGCTGGACCCAGACGAATCAGCAAAAGTACTAATAAACACCTTCTACCCAGACGACATAGAAAAAGAAGACACAAAAACACATCAAAGAATAAGAGAAGAAGAAAAACAAGAAGAAGACAGAGATGACGAACTGGAGAGCGACCCCCTATTTACAATTAATGAGATACGGAACGTGGTAGATAGCCAAAACCCGAAAAAGGCCCCCGGTCCTGATGGACTAACCGCCGATATATGTGCCAGGGCTATTGACACCGATGTTGATCTATTTCTAGGAATAGCCAATAGGTGTCTTAGTCTTGGACTCTTTCCAAGAGTATGGAAAATAGCATCGGTGGTTGTCCTAAGGAAACCTGGAAAGAGTGATTACACAAAACCAAAATCCTATCGACCTATAGGGCTTCTTTCGGTTTTTGGCAAAATCCTAGAAAAATTGATTATTAAAAGAATAAGATGGCACATGTTACCTAAATGCAATCCACGTCAATATGGATTTGTGCCACAGCGCTGTACCGAGGACTCCCTCTATGATCTAGTGAACCATATACGCGAGGAAATACGATTAAAAAAACTAATTATCGTAGTATCACTGGACATAGAGGGAGCCTTCGATAACGCGTGGTGGCCCGCAATAAAAAGACAACTCAGAATTAAAGGGTGCCCTTATAATTTACGTAAAATAATAAATAGCTATCTAGAAGAAAGGGAGGTAGTAGTCAAGTATGCGGGAGCAACAACCTCAAAACAAAACACTAAAGGCTGCATACAAGGGTCGATAGGGGGCCCAACATTTTGGAATATTTTGCTGGATCCGTTGCTTCAGCAGTTGGAAGACAATGGAAATTATTGCCAGGCGTTCGCTGACGATATCGTCCTTGTATTTTCCGGAAAATCAATGCCTGATATGCAGGAAAATATTAATCTAACTCTCAATAGTGTGCATGAATGGGGTATTAAAAATAAACTTAAATTTGCTGCACACAAAACATATGCCATGATAATCACAAAGAAACTAAAGTTTGATGACCCAGTCATGAACATGGGGGGAGTTCCAATAAATAAGGTAAAAGAAATAAAATTATTAGGCCTAACAATAGATAATAAATTAACATTTAACAGTCACATTTCTAATATATGTACAAAATCATCTAATATTTACAAACAATTGTCAAGAGCAGCTAAGGTTAGTTGGGGACTCAATCCGGAAATTACAAGGACGATATACGTTGCGGTTATAGAGCCCATAATCCTGTATGCAGCTAGTGTTTGGTTCGAATCATCGGATAAAATATCAGCTAGGAAACA
>OY560190.1:15027610-15525110 GCA_961405105.1 Perizoma affinitatum | reverse complement strand
CGGGCCCGAAAGGTCCCCTGTTTCCTGGTCCAGGGGATTCCGCTACGCCCCTTCCGGGGCAGGCGCTGTAACACAACGCCTTTCACACGTCCCGGGGGCAGTTGGGAACCCCAAACCACCCCCAGCTCTCTCCCGGTGCAAAACGGCGGCACATGACACGATGTACCGTCGCCCTTCCGAGGCCCGCTTGAGGATAGCCAGAGCCTTCACTCCGACCACCCGCGGGCCTGAAAGGTCCCCTGTTTCCTGGTCCAGGGGATTGGCACATCCCGGGGGCAGTTGGGAACCCCAAACCACCCCCAGCATCCTAGCGGTGGTTAACGGCGGCACATACCACGATGTACCGCCGCCCCTTCGAGGCCCGCTTGAGTATGAGGATAGCCAGAGCCCTCGCTCCGACCACCCGCAGGCCTGAAAGGTCCCCTGTTTCCTGGTCCAGGGGATACCGCTAAGCCCCTTGCGGGGCAGGCGCTGCGGGGCGGCCGTTGCCTACGCCCCGCCGCCGCCTTCTCCGAGCGGGATCAGCCCTCTCCCGATCTCGCTCAGCGGCCTCTTTCCGAACCATTACGGTCTCACAGAAAGAGGTCACCGCCCTCCACGCCGTCTCGTCTGCCAGCATAGCCGCCACTACGCTTGGCAGAGAGAGGTCCTGCCCGATCTTGGAGACCAGGATCCGCCGCTCCACGCACCACGCCGAACACTCCTCCAGCGTGTGCTGTGCGGAATCCCGGTCCCACCCACAATGGTGGCATTGCGGTGTCAATTCGCGCCCTATCCTGGTCAGGAACTCACCAAAGCAGCCGTGCCCGGTGAGAACCTGAGTAAGGCGATAGGTGACGTTACCCGCCTCCCTCCCTAACCAGCCTTCGAAGTTTGGCAGAATAGCGCCAACGATGCGCTGACGCGAACACCGCGGCTCGTAGAGCCGCTCGCGCCACTTCCGGAGCGCACGTCGGCGCTCCTCCGTCCGCACTTCAGCAGGCGCAGCTCCGCTCCCGTCATCATTGCGAAGACGAACATACACCCGTGCGTCCATCTCCGCTAAGATGTCGAGTGGCGGGAACCGCGCCAACAGAGTTGCCGCCTCTAGGGATATCGTTCGATATCCCCGTACGATACGAATGGCAATGGTACGCTGCAGGCTATTAAACAAAGCCCTACAGCGACCAACACCCGTCAGTCTCCCTGACCAAACGGGTGCTCCGTAGAGTGCCATCGAACGCACCACCCCCGCGTAGAGGCGGCGAACTCCCTCTCTGGGACCCCCGAGATTAGGCAGCAGCCGATGCAGAGCACCAACCACCTTCCGAATCCGGGGAACAGAGCGGCTGAAATGCTCCTCGAAGTGCCAGCGACTGTCCAAGGTAAGGCCCAAGTACTTGAGGTACTGGCCCACCTGGACGTCAACGTCACCCACGCGAACCGACATGCTGGGTGGTTCCCGTCCCCTCGGGAACTTGTGGAACCATAGCGCCTCGGTCTTCTGTGGCGCTATCCTCAGACCCAGCTCGTGGATCTTGTCCACCACGCATGCCACCCCAAGCTCGGCGAGCCCTTTGGCCCCCTCGAAAGTGTCCCCGCCAGCCAACACGAGAGTGTCGTCCGCATAGCAGACCACGTGCAGGCCGACAGGGAGACTGACGCGCAGGACCGCGTCGTATGCGAGGTTCCACAGAAGCGGGCCCAAAACGGACCCCTGTGGAACCCCGCAACAAACCTCCCTCTGGTGCAATGCACCGTCCCTGCCCACATACTGCACACACCGGTCACGCAGGTAGGCGCCAACGATGCGCTGCAGGTAAGGAGGCACTCCGTGATGCACAAGCGCCTCCCGGATCGCCCTCCAGGGCAAGGAATTAAAGGCGTTGACGATATCTAAAGATACCGCCAGTACCTTCCCGCCCCGGGACACTACCTGGTCCGACAGCGTACGGACACGAAGAATCGCGTCCACTGTCGAACGCGCTTGTCGGAAACCGTATTGGTCATCCGACAGGTTGGGGCCTACCTGCCATAGGTGCATGCATAGACGGGCGGCAATTATTCTCTCGAATAACTTGCCAGCCTCGTCCAGCAGGCAAATGGGACGATACGAAGAGGGGGAATCCGCAGTCCTGCCGTCCTTCTTCAAGAGGACCAACCTTGCCTCCTTCCAGCCTTTAGGGAAAACACCGCAGCGAAGGCAGCTGTCAAAAAGCCGCCTCAGCTTGTCCCCAAGGCCGGCAGAGAGAGCCAGCACCCATGCCCGACCTGGAATCCCGTCAGGGCCGGGTGCGGTGTTACGAGCCCTGAGGCGCTTCACGGCTCGGTCCAACTCCTGTTCGGTCACCCCCAACTCATCAGACCAGATGTTAGGGTCCGATGGTATGTCGGGTGATGACGAGGGACTATCCTGGACCCTGGGAAACAGTGTATCCACCACGTTCCCTACCAACACAGGGTCCAGGGTTTCCGTCAATGGAGGGACCCACGGCCGGAGCTTGCCCAGTACCATCTTGTACGGGCGCCCCCATGGATCCCTATCCAGTCCCTCCAGGAGTTCGCTCCAGGACCGAGACCTGGCGTCAGCAATGGCGACTTGGAGCGCCTTGGTAGCGCCTCGGTATGCCCCGTAGGCTCTCTCTATCTCCTCGGCAGTGGCTCGCCTTCTCCTCCGGGTCCTGGTGTACTGGCGTCGGGAGCGCAGGCACGTCTCGCGCAACCTCGCTATCCCCTCCGACCACCAATACACCGCCCTGCGCTTGGTTGGTCTGGCTCGGGGCATCGAGACGTCACAAATGGATGTCATCGATTCCCTGAGCCAGTCCGCCTCCCTCTCCGGATCGGGCAGATCCTCTACGGCGTGGCCTTCCGGCCAGGCCGCGACGATGGCTGCGGCTTCCAGGAGATCCCTGTCAAGCCGTTTGAGGGCCCATCGTCGCGGCGGGCTGCTACTGCGACGGGACACGTGGCCGGGAGGGCGAAGGGCCACATCAAACATGATGTGGCGATGGTCGGATAGTGTGACCATCTCCTCCGCTACTCTCCATCCCGACACCATGTGTATGACAGAGGGAGTCGCCCATGACAAATCCACGATCGATTCCCCCTGCCATCGCACACACGTGTTGACGGACCCCCGATTTAATAACCGGAGGTCAAGTCCCGCCGCCCATTCCACCACGGAAACTCCCCTAGGGTTGTCTCGAGGACTTCCCCACACTCGCGAGTGCGCGTTGAAGTCGCCCAAGACAAGCACGGGACGGGGCAGGCACCTGCGTATGCAGTTTCCCACCTCGTCCAGGTACGCCTCGTAAGCGGCAAGGGTACCTATGTTCGGGGAGACGTAACAGCCCACAACGGCTATATGACCCCACTCCGTGGCCACGAAGCCCTGTCCCTTCTCTAGAAGGGCACAGTGGGGGTCACCTTCGCCACCAGCCCAGTAAATAGCGACGGAGCCCGTATCGTCCCCGAACCAGCGAGGATGGCTGGGGGTACAATAGGGCTCCGCCACTACGGCAAGTGCAACCGAACTCTGCGCGAGGGTTTGCAGGAGAAGGTCCTGTGCCCCTCGGCAGTGGTTAAGGTTACACTGGAGGACCTTAATGGTGTGATCCATTAAGAGGCATCCATGGCCTCCTGGGGTGGCGGGCCTTGGCCCGACTGAACGGCCGCCCCTGTTGGGGCCGTTCCGCTTCCGGTGGCTGGGGCTGGAGGAGCTGGCTTCCTCTTACCTCTAGCCTTAGGAGGAGAGCACTTTTTGCTCCCCATCCTGTGGTCAGCTTTGCATCCCAAGTCTGAGCACAGCGGACACTTGCGCGGACGCGTGCACTGGCTTGCCCGATGGTCGGGTTCGCCGCACGCGTAGCACAAGTTCGTGCGGTCCACTGTGCTCTGACACATGCTGCGTACGTGACCGTACTCCAAGCACCGGAAGCACTGTAGCGGCCGCGAGGTCAGATAGTCGACCCGCGCCGAGACCCATCCAACAACAACGTGCCCTGCCGCAGCTAGCTTGCGGACCGCAGCTAGTGGACAACGGACCCATACCGTGCCCAGGGCAGTAGGCGAGCGACGAATGTCGCCCACCCGCACGTCGTCAGCCGAGCAGCCGCCAGCATTGGCGACCGCGGCCGCTACCTCCTCGGACGAGACGCTATCGGTCCTCGAGGGCCACACGCATGCGTTCAGCCAACTTATCGGCCTTCGAGGCGCAGTCGGGCCCTGACACCTCCATAATGAGCCCCCCCGTGATGGCTCGCTTGGAGCGGACATTGTCCACTCCAACATCGGCCAGCTTGATGCGGGACTTTGCCGCTGCCATCACCGCGGCCAATGTGACGTCCGAGCCCTCCGGAATCGTCACCGTAATTGCCGCAGAAGATGGCGGACGCGCCGGCTTTGGCACGGCGCCCACCTTGGGGGTGGCCTTCGGGCCAGACTTAGGGCCAACTTTGGGGCCCGGCTTGGCCGGCGGTGATACCTTCTTCTTGGCCTTCTTGGTCTTTACTACCGTCGCCCATGTCAACGGTGCCTGCGCCACGGGACGCTCCAACCGCAGTGACAGCGGGGGTGCCACTGATGCTTGCGGTTGCTGGCGACTTGCCGTCACTTTGCCCTTCCCCGACGGTGTTTTTGGAGAAGGGCCTGGCACTGCGGGAGCCACGCCAGTCCGGGGTGAAGTTGGCTGGGCTTTAATAGCCGCAGCCAACTTCCGGTCCATGAGCGCACCGATACGCTCCATGAACCGACCCTCCCAGTCAGCCCCTCCAGCAGCAGGTGTTAACGCCGCCGGTTTGGCCGCACTCTCAGCGCTGGCCTGGGAACATGACTGCTGACGGATGGCCTCCGTCAGGCTCTCCACCTTCTTAGAGAGGTCAGCCATTTGAGCTCGCAGCTCGGCGTTCTCCCGCTCCAGACGCACCACGTTGGCATCCACAGAGCCCCGCCCTGCAAGAACCTCAGCGGCTGCGTGTGCCTTCCTCGCTGCGAGACGCAGACCGTGGATATAGTCGCCTCGCATGTTCCGGGACTTGTCCGCGATCTTTTCCACCGTCTCCATATGGGTCTTTATGCAGGCGACCAACTCTCCAGTAGGCTGCACCTGCATCTCCGTTCCCAGGTCTTCCGACTTCGGCAGTTTTGCCTTTGACCTAATATTTGTGGGCGGCACGGATGGGTCGAAGACATCGTCCTCCTGCCCACCAACTTTGTCCAACTCCTTGAGAAACGCGGCGCGCTTGGCCCCCTTAGGGATCAAGACGACATCGTCCGCTTTCCTTCCTCGCTTACGACTTGAA
This sequence comes from Perizoma affinitatum, assembly GCA_961405105.1. Classification (NCBI taxonomy): domain Eukaryota; kingdom Metazoa; phylum Arthropoda; class Insecta; order Lepidoptera; family Geometridae; genus Perizoma; species Perizoma affinitatum. Next base: position 15,519,828 of record OY560190.1, on the reverse strand, counting down.
GTCGAAGCCCTTGAGGAGACGGACATGAAAGAACAGTCCGACTCCTCGCCGCCATCTCCTGACGCCTCCACCGGCGTTGGTTTCGTGAAGAAACCTCTCTCCCTCTCCATCTCCACTACGTTGCTCTCCACAACAAGGCGATTGTTGCCCCCCCCAGAATACGAGGGGCAGGATGCCGGAGCACCGAGGGATTCTCCAACCTCTGAGAGGCTGGTACCCTCCTGGGGTCGTGTATTTTTGCAATGCGCCATTATCATAAAGATTCCTATTTTTAAAGGGGTGTGGTCCCCTGTGTGTTGGTGCCTTAGCGGCCGGGTTCCCCCCGACCATACTGTGTTTGCGAACCCGGACACGGACCGCATCATCCCGCCCGCAACTTGTGTTGCGAATGGGATGCAGCGGCACGAGTCCGAATTCGCACAAACAATACTCCCCTCGGCAGGCACCAGAACCATATATTGGGATTTGGCCCTCCTCCGATCCTAAAGGATCTACCAGGCGGCTCTACCGAGCCCGCCTCACCTCCACGACGGAGTTGGAAGCTCCTTGCCTCCGTCCGCCCCGTCTACTGTGCCTTATGCTGATCATAAGGACACAGCAGAGGGACCCACTCTCCCCATTTCCCCCCCCCTTTGGTGTTTGGTCCGCGCCGGTAAGCCGGTAACTCCCAAATGAGAGCCATGCCCCTATCCGCCACCCGGGGACGCGCCACGTCGGAGTACACCTCTCCGCCCACTGGGACAACCCAGCAGGTCCGTGGAACCTTTTTTTTTTTTTTTTTTTTTTTTTTTTTTTTTTTTTTTTTTTGAGGGGGGGAAATGCCCACGCATTTCCCTTCCGCCATGGGGATGACGGAAGGGGGTATGTGGGACTCGAACCCACTAAAACCCCCCCGGTTAAGTCCCCCGCCATAGTGGGGCAAGATGGGGTCGCGTTAGCATTCACCATCTCACCCCGACGGGTGGCCCGGAAACCAGCCGGGCCCCGGCCATGTGTGGGGCCGTGCAAGCCGGCGGAGTCCCCCGATCTCCGCCAGTGACCCCACAAACGCGCCCTGAAAAGGGCGCCCCCTCCAACTTACGCTGTCCCTCCCTCCAAGCCTGCCCGGTATGGGTAGCCCTGCCGGTATAGCCTTGAAGATCATTGGGACACGCAAGCCCTCATCCGCGCCCTGAAAAGGGCGCCCCCTCCAACTTACGCTGTCCCTCCCTCCAAGCCTGCCCGGTATGGGTAGCCCTGCCGGTATAGCCTTGAAGATCATTGGGACACGCAAGCCCTCATCCGCGCCCTGAAAAGGGCGCCCCCTCCACTTACGCTGATCCCTCCCTCCAAGCCTTCCCGGTATGGGTAGACCTGCCGGTATAGCCTTGAAGATCATTGGGACACGCAAGCCGACCAGAGCAGCGAATGCCGCCCCAGCCCTCCCGCCACAGTGCGCCCTGAAAAGGGCACACTCCGTCCGCCCAACGGGCCCTGAAAAGGGCCTCGCCGGGCCCTCATCCGCGCCCTGAAAAGGGCGCCCCCTCAACTTACGCTGATCCCTCCCTCCAAGCCTGCCCGGTATGGGTAGCCCTGCCGGTATAGCCTTGAAGATCATTGGGACACGCAAGCCCTCATCCGCGCCCTGAAAAGGGCGCCCCCTCCACTTACGCTGATCCCTCCCTCCAAGCCTGCCCGGTATGGGTAGCCCTGCCGGTATAGCCTTGAAGATCATTGGGACACGCAAGCCCTCATCCGCGCCCTGAAAAGGGCGCCCCCTCCACTTACGCTGATCCCTCCCTCCAAGCCTTCCCGGTATGGGTAGACCTGCCGGTATAGCCTTGAAGATCATTGGGACACGCAAGCCGACCAGAGCAGCGAATGCCGCCCCAGCCCTCCCGCCACAGTGCGCCCTGAAAAGGGCACACTCCGTCCGCCCAACGGGCCCTGAAAAGGGCCTCGCCGGGCCCTCATCCGCGCCCTGAAAAGGGCGCCCCCTCCACTTACGCTGATCCCTCCCTCCAAGCCTGCCCGGTATGGGTAGCCCTGCCGGTATAGCCTTGAAGATCATTGGGACACGCAAGCCCTCATCCGCGCCCTGAAAAGGGCGCCCCCTCCAACTTACGCTGTCCCTCCCTCCAAGCCTGCCCGGTATGGGTAGCCCTGCCGGTATAGCCTTGAAGATCATTGGGACACGCAAGCCCTCATCCGCGCCCTGAAAAGGGCGCCCCCTCCACTTACGCTGATCCCTCCCTCCAAGCCTGCCCGGTATGGGTAGCCCTGCCGGTATAGCCTTGAAGATCATTGGGACACGCAAGCCCTCATCCGCGCCCTGAAAAGGGCGCCCCCTCCACTTACGCTGATCCCTCCCTCCAAGCCTTCCCGGTATGGGTAGACCTGCCGGTATAGCCTTGAAGATCATTGGGACACGCAAGCCGACCAGAGCAGCGAATGCCGCCCCAGCCCTCCCGCCACAGTGCGCCCTGAAAAGGGCACACTCCGTCCGCCCAACGGGCCCTGAAAAGGGCCTCGCCGGGCCCTCATCCGCGCCCTGAAAAGGGCGCCCCCTCCACTTACGCTGATCCCTCCCTCCAAGCCTGCCCGGTATGGGTAGCCCTGCCGGTATAGCCTTGAAGATCATTGGGACACGCAAGCCGACCAGAGCAGCAAATGCCGCCCCAGCCCTCCCTCCACAGTGCGCCCTGAAAAGGGCACACTCCCCGCTCGCCCGACGGGCCCATAAAGGGCCACGCCGAGCCCTCATCCGCGCCCTAAAAAGGGGCACCCCCTCCACTTGCGCTGAACCCTCCCTCCAAGCCTGTCCGGTATGGGTATACCTGCCGGCATAGCCTTGAAGATCATTGGGACGCGCAAGCCCACCGGAGCAGCATACACCGCCCCGGCCCTCCCATGGTGCTCCTCCACGAGCCCACCATGCTTGGCCCATCCACAGTGCCCCATAGGGACACGCGGAGGGCCCCCCCCCTGTCAGTCCATTAGTTGCTCGACAATAAGATCCCACGTATGAGAAGTTATTATCGGGCTTAAACGAGGCGCACCGTCCCGTAAGCTTCCGTTCACTTGGATCCGGCTGATCGACAAGCGACAAGAGCCTACAGGCACACGAGAAGGTTGACTGACATGGCACCCCAGGTCCGTGGAACCTAACCTAACCTAACCTAACCTAACCTAACCTAACCTAACCTAACCTAACCTAACCTTTTTTTTTTTTTTTTTTTTTTTTTTTGGTGACGAGGGGGAAATCTGCTAACAGATACCCTACCACATTGAGGGTGTGATAGGGTTATGTGAGGTTCACGGACTCGTGGACTCACTAAAACCCCCCCGGTGGCCGGCCTCGATGCATGTCAAGGGGCTCCGGGATCTCCAAAAGGAACGCACCGGTGCCCCTCTCGCATAACGCCCTTCGCACGTCCCAGGGGCAGTTGGGAACCCCAAACCACCCCCAGCACCCTCGCGGTGCTAAACGGCGGCACATGCCACGATGTACCGCCGCCCTCCCGAGGCCCGCTTGAGGAGGATAGCCAGAGCCCTCACTCCGACCACCCGCGGGCCCGAAAGGTCCCCTGTTTCCTGGTCCAGGGGATTCCGCTACGCCCCTTGCGGGGCAGGCGCTGTAACACAACGCCTCGCACGTCCCGGGGGCAGTTGGGAACCCCAAACCGCCCCCAGCTCTCTCCCGGTGCTAAACGGCGGCACATGACACGATGTACCGTCGCCCTTCCGAGGCCCGCTTGAGGATGAGGATAGCCAGAGCCCTCGCTCCGACCACCTGCGGGCCTGGAAGGTCCCCTGTTTCCTGGTCCAGGGGATTTGCACGTCCCGGGGGCAGTTGGGAACCCCAAACCACCCCCAGCATCCTAGCGGTGGTTAACGGCGGCACATACCACGATGTACCGCCGCCCCTTCGAGGCCCGCTTGAGGATGAGGATAGCCAGAGCCCTCGCTCCGACCACCCGCGGGCCTGAAAGGTCCCCTGTTTCCTGGTCCAGGGGATACCGCTAAGCCCCTTGCGGGGCAGGCGCTGCGGGGCGGCCGTTGCCTACGCCCCGCCGCCGCCTTCTCCGAGCGGGATCAGCCCTCTCCCGATCTCGCTCAGCGGCCTCTTTCCGAACCATTACGGTCTCACAGAAAGAGGTCACCGCCCTCCACGCCGTCTCGTCTGCCAGCATAGCCGCCACTACGCTTGGCAGAGAGAGGTCCTGCCCGATCCTGGAGACCAGGATCCGCCGCTCCACGCACCACGCCGAACACTCCTCCAGCGTGTGCTGTGCGGAATCCCGGTCCCACCCGCAATGGTGGCATTGCGGTGTCAATTCGCGCCCTATCCTAGTCAGGAACTCACCAAAGCAGCCGTGCCCGGTGAGAACCTGAGTAAGGCGATAGGTGACGTTACCCGCCTCCCTCCCAACCTAACCTAACCTTTTTTTTTTTTTTTTTTGAGGGGGGGAAAATGCCCACGCATTTCCCTTCCGCCATGGGGGTGACGGAAGGGGGTATGTGGGACTCGAACCCACTAAAAACCCCCCCGGTGAGCAGTCCACCGCCGTAGTGGGACGAGATGGGGTCGCGTTAGCATTCACCATCTCGTCCCGGCGGGCGGCCCGGGAACCGGTCCGGGCCTCGGCCTCAAGGAGGGGTAACCTACTCACCATAGGTTACCCCTCAGACGTGTGGGGCCGTGCAAGCCGGCAGAGAGTCCCCCGACTCTCCGCCAGTGACCCCACTACGGAGGAAGAAGAAGGCGGGCGAACCGCCCCCTTCGTCCTCCTGTACGTCTGCGCCGGAGCGGATCAGAGCGGGCGTCATCCTCTCTGATCCGCTCAGCGGCCTCCTTCTGCGACATAACGGCTTCGCAGAAGGAGACCATCGCCTGCCACTCCCTCTCTCCGCCGAGCATGGCACTTACCACGCTCGGCAGAGAGAGGTCCCGGCCCAGGATCGCTGAAAGCGTGTGCCGCATGGGACCCCACGCGGCACACACCTCCAGCGTGTGGAGCGCCGTATCCTCCGGCGCCCCACATTCGTGGCAGGCCGGGGTCGCCTCCCGTCTCGCGATTTGGTGCAGATACTTTCCGAAGCATCCATGCCCGGAAAGCACCTGCACCAATCGGAAGGTCAGCGACCCGAACCGCCGCCGCACCCAACCCCGGAGGACCGGTCTAATGGCCTCCACCGTCCACTGACCAGGGACCGGTGGAGCCAGGTCCTCCGCCCACCGCCGCAACAAGGCAGCCCGCGCCTGCCGCCGCATGCGTGCGACCTCCTCCCACACCGGGAACTCCCCTTCGGATCTCCTCGCCGCCACGAAGTGATACACTTCGGCGAGGATCTCCGCTTGGAGAGCCCAGGGGGGATCACCGGCCAGCACGCACGCTGCCGTCCAGGACACCGTCCGGTATCCGCGGATCGCCCTCGTCGCTATGACCCGCTGCGGACGTCGCAGCAGGGTCATATTCCCGCGACTGAGGGCGTCCACCCAGACAGGTGCCCCGTACAGGGCCATACTCCGGATTACTCCGGAGTACAGCCGGCGACATGTGGCGCTCGGGCCGCCCACGTTGGGCAGCAGCCTCCCTAAAGCGGCCGCGGCTCCCAGGACTCTTGGGGCCAGCTGGGTAAAATGGGCCCCAAAAGTCCACCTCCCGTCCAGGATGAGACCCAGATATTTCATCTGGGTCCCAACCCGGACCAGGACCCCGTCCAGGAATATCCTCGTTCCTGGAGGGGGTCCCCCCCGAGGCCCATGGAACAACAGGGCCTCAGTCTTGGAGAGGGCTACCTCCAGTCCCAGGGAGCGTATGCGATCGACTACGATGGTGGTGCCCAACGTAGCCAACCGCATCGCTTCCCCGAGGTCCCTCCCCCTGACTACGACCAGGGTGTCGTCCGCGTAACACGCCACCCGCATATTTGCGGGAAGCGTGCCACGGAGCACCCAGTCGTAGCCAATGTTCCACAGGAGCGGTCCCAGCACCGACCCCTGCGGAACACCGCGGACGACGCGACGGTGTCTCAAGCCGTCGCGTCCTTCCACCAGGACCTCGCGGTCCTGGAGGTAGTCCGCCAACAGCCGCCGCAGATACAGGGGCACTCCGTGATAAAGGAGCGCCTCCCGTATTGTTCCGTGCGGCAGGCTGTTGAAGGCGTTGGCTATGTCGAGCGAGACTGCCAACGCCTTGTCCCCCCCGTGGACCGCCTCCTGCGTCCACCCCTTGAGCCAGAGCAGGGCGTCTATTGTAGACCGCCCCGCTCTGAACCCATACTGGGCCTGCGACAGCCCAGGCCCAGTCCCCTCTAGGTGCCGGATGACACGGGAAGCAACTACTCTCTCCAGCAGTTTCCCCGTGTCATCCAGCAGCACTATTGGCCTGTATGCGGAAGGCGAGTCTACGGCACGACCCTCCTTCCGCAACAGGCACAACCGGCCGTCCTTCCACAGCTTCGGGAACCGTCCTGACGTGAGACATTCGTCGAACAGTTCCCGAAGCTGATCGCCCATCTCCCCCAAGGCAAGCCTCAGGACCCGCTTCGGGATCCCGTCTGGACCCGGTGCCGTCCTCTTGCCGCGTAAGCGGCCGACGGCAACCTCCATCTCCACCTCTGAGACGAGGGGGACGGAGGCCGGGTCCAACTCCTCGGGGGGGAAGGACGGCGCTGTCATTGTGGGCGGGGTGTGGTGGGGGTCGATGTCGGGAAAGAGCCCCTCCAACACCCTGCCCAGAAGCTCCGGCTCCAGGGACCCTGCAATCGGGGGCGTCAGGCCCCGGAACTTTGTCCGGGCTGCCCTATAAGGACGCCCCCATGGGTCCCTGTCGAGGCCCTCCAGAGCCTCGTCCCAGGCCCGCGTCTTGGCCCGATCGATTGCCAGCTGCAGCTCCCGCTTTGCGTCGCGGTATGAGCTGTACAGCTGGCACTCAGCTGCCAGCTCCTCAGCTGACAGCTCCGCATCTGTCCGGCCATGACGCCGCCTCCTGCGACGGGCGTAGGGCCGCCGCGCCGTCGAGCAGGCAGCTCGGAGTGTCGCAATCTCCGAGCTCCACCAATACACCTCCCGCCGACCCGGGAGGCGCCGGGACCTGGGCATGGCGGCGTCGCAGACCGCCGTCACCGCCTCCCGGAAGTGGCCCGCTGTGACGTCCACCTCCGGGTGCGTGGGCGCAGCAGACCACGACTGGACTATCGCCGCCTCAACAGCCAATTCGGCGTCGAGGCGACTGATAGACCAGCGCGGGAAGTTTGCTCGCACCACGCGCCCCCCTTGCATGTCAGAGGTGGAGATCTCGAACCTGATATATTTATGGTCCGAGAGAGTCTCCACCTCTGACATCACCCTCCACGCCCGGGCACGTGCCGCGACAGCGGGGGTGGCGAACGTAACGTCCACCACGGACCCCCCTCGCTGTCGCACGCACGTGTGGGCCGACCCTCTATTCAGAAGGGTCAGCCCTGTGGCAACCGCCCACTCCCTGACTATCTCCCCTCGAGAGTCAGTAGTGGGGTTGCCCCAGTCCCGGGCCTTGGCGTTCAGATCCCCCATAAGGAGGACCTGACGTGGCACCTGCCTTCGCACCGCCGCGGCCAGGAGGTCCATAAAGGCCTCCAGCTCCGCAGCGGTTCTATTGGGGGAGAAGTATGCGCCGACGACCGCATACTCCCCCCACTTGGCCACCACGTACCCTGAACCCCTCTCTTCGACTGAGAGGGGTGGGTCGCCACTCCTTCCCACAATGGCCACGGAGTCGTCCAGGTCCCCAGCCCAACATGTATGTTGGGTCGGCACGTGGTACGGCTCCGCGGCGACCGCCACATCAACTTCCCACTGCGCCAGGGACTGCATAAGCAGATCCTGGGCCCTGGCGCAGTGGTTGAGGTTCGTCTGGAGGAGGTTGAGATGTCTGACCTGATCCATCAGTCAGACATCTCAACCACCTCGCTCGCCACTGGGCGAGCTACCTCAGGGGCGGCAGGGGCGGTCCGGGCCCCGGCAACTTTGCCCTTCGTCTTTGGGGGAACGCAGCTGCGTCCCCCCATTACGTGCCCGGAGGGCCTGCCCGACTCTGCGCATATCGCGCAGCGTGGCTCGGCCCTTCCGCAGGTGGCCGCCTTGTGACCTGCGCCTCCACACCGGAAGCACAGGTCCCCTCTGTCCGCCGCCGCGGGGCACTGAGGGCGGGTGTGCCCTAGCCCCATGCACCTGTAGCAGCGCATGGGACGCACCCCCAGTGACACCACACGTGCCGAGCTCCACCCTACCAGCAGCCTGCCCTTTTCCAGCAGCACTTTGGCTGCCAGGATTGGGCAGGACACAAGGGTGGAGCCGGTACCGCCCAAGCCGGAGCGGATCTCTCCGGCTTTGACGAGCCGCACGTCACAGCGACCCGCCTCGGCAACCGCCGCGGCCACCTTCTCCTTGGTGGCCGCGTCGTCCAGACCCGTGATGCGGAGGTCTGTCGTCTTCACGGGCCTGGTGACGCTGGCCACCTCCGACAGGACATCGCGGAGCTTCTCCGCGAGCCTGTCGGCCTTCTCTCCGTTTTGGGAGCCAGGGATCTCCAGCATCCTGGCTCCCGTGGCCGTCTGGCGGAACTGGACTCGGTCAATCCCCAGCTCCTGGAGACTGACCTTGTCCTGGGCCATCTTAAGGACGGCGCTATAAGTTACCCCCTTTTCCACGGCCTCGGGTTGCAGCGACAACACGATGGCCGCGGACTTCGGGGGCCTCAGCGCCGCCATAGGCTTCGGGGCAGCAGCGACGGGTCTTGCCGCTGGGGCAACCACAGGTGCAGAGGGAGGGGAAGTTTTCTTCCCCTTCCCCTTGCCCTTCCTTGTCACCGTCGCCCAAGTTTCTTGGGGAACGGCGACAGGGGCAGCCTCCCTCGAGGGACCCGCTACTGGTGCCACCGAGGGGGCAGCCCGCTTGCCCGCTTTGGGGGCAGGGACAGGAACCCGCTGTGGCTTTTGCTTGGGTGGCATGGCAGCCACCGCAGCCCTCCCAACGTCTGCCCTCAGTGGCGGACGAACCACAGGAGCCGGCAAGAGGCGCTCCTCGATCCCCGCAAGTCGTGCGTTGAGCATCTGCCCAAACGTGGAGGTCAAGGAGCGCTTCAGCTCCTCGACCAGGTCGGCCCCCTTAATGACGGGGGCCGCCTGCGTCCCAGTCGCGGCCGATGCAGCGGCGGCAGCCTCCGATTTTGCTTCGGTGAAGCCACGACGAAGTGCCTTCACCTCAGCTCGCAAAGCCTCAGTCTCAAGGCGCAGGCGGCCGTTATCGGCTCTCAGCCGCCGCGTCTCCTCCGCCTCGCTCCGGTCCGCAAGAGCGTCCACTACCTCTCGCAGGCCGGACGCAGACCCCTTCAGGCGGGCGACAAACTCGCCCTTGAGGTTGCCCGACTTCCGGGCTACCTCCAAAATGCAGGCGAGCTTCTCGCCCGCATGCGCCCTCAACTGCTGCGCGTTCAGCGCGCTAATGTCCCCGACCATCGCGGCGACATCGGTATCACTACCGGTCGTCGTGAGGTCAGGGACAGCAGCGGCTCGCTCCTTCCTATAGGACCTGGTTTGCAGGACCTCGGCCAATGCAGGTCGGAGAAACTCCTCCCTGGACAATGAGGGGGCCACTTTGGTGGACCTCCTCCCTCCCCTCTTCGCCGAGTTGACCTTGGCGGCTGATGTCCCCTCGGTCTCCGTGTCCGAGTCCAAATACCCGGGCACGAAGAACGAGGAAGACGGCCGCTTCCGAGCCAACTCACCCTCACCAATCCCCGACACGTCGGAGTCCACCCTTTCCTCCGAAGAGGGGCCCTGAGAAGGGCCTTTCTTGGGTGGACAACTCCGCGTCCCTACCTCCGAGTCGACCTCCACGTCCGACGACTCCACACTCACCTGCGAGGAGGGGCCCTGAGAAGGGCCTTTTAAAAACCTCCCCGCCACGTCGCGCAAAGGCTTCGGCATGCCTCAGCCTTCCGCGACCCAAGACACACAACAAAACCCCCAGACAACAAACACAAAACCCTCCAAACTCCCCTACAACAAAAATCCTCCAAACAAAAACAAGCGCAAAAACTCCGTCACATCTCAACCTTTTTTTTTTTTTTTTTTTTTTTTGAGGGGGGGAAAATGCCCACGCATTTCCCTTCCGCCATGGGGGTGACGGAAGGGGGTATGTGGGACTCGAACCCACTAAAAACCCCCCCGGTGAGCAGTCCACCGCCGTAGTGGGACGAGATGGGGTCGCGTTAGCATTCACCATCTCGTCCCGGCGGGCGGCCCGGGAACCGGTCCGGGCCTCGGCCTCAAGGAGGGGTAACCTACTCACCATAGGTTACCCCTCAGACGTGTGGGGCCGTGCAAGCCGGCAGAGAGTCCCCCGACTCTCCGCCAGTGACCCCACTACGGAGGAAGAAGAAGGCGGGCAAACCGCCCCCTTCGTCCTCCTGTACGTCTGCGCCGGAGCGGATCAGAGCGGGCGTCATCCTCTCTGATCCGCTCAGCGGCCTCCTTCTGCGATATGACCTCTTCGCAGAAGGAGACCATCGCCTGCCACTCTCTCTCTCCGCCGAGCATGGCACTTACCACGCTCGGCAGAGAGAGGTCCCGGCCCAGGATCGCTGAAAGCGTGTGCCGCATGGGACCCCACGCAGCACACACCTCCAGCGTGTGGAGCGCCGTATCCTCCGGCGCCCCACATTCGTGGCAGGCCGGGGTCGCCTCCCGTCTCGCGATTTGGTGCAGATACTTTCCGAAGCATCCATGCCCGGAAAGCACCTGCACCAATCGGAAGGTCAGCGACCCGAACCGCCGCCGCACCCAACCCCGGAGGACCGGTCTAATGGCCTCCACCGTCCACTGACCAGGGACCGGTGGAGCCAGGTCCTCCGCCCACCGCCGCAACAAGGCGGCCCGCGCCTGCCGCCGCATGCGCCCGACCTCCTCCCACACCGGGAACTCCCCCTCGGATCTCCTCGCCGCTATGAAGTGATACACTTCGGCGAGGATCTCCGCTTGGAGAGCCCAGGGGGGATCACCGGCCAGCACGCACGCTGCCGTCCAGGACACCGTCCGGTATCCACGGATCGCCCTCGTCGCTATGACCCGCTGCGGACGTCGCAGCAGGGTCATATTCCCGCGACTGAGGGCGTCCACCCAGACCGGTGCCCCGTACAGGGCCATACTCCGGATTACTCCGGAGTACAGCCGGCGACATGTGGCGCTCGGGCCGCCCACGTTGGGCAGCAGCCTCCCTAAAGCGGCCGCGGCTCCTAGGACTCTTGGGGCCAGCTGGGTAAAATGGGCCCCAAAAGTCCACCTCCCGTCCAGGATGAGACCCAGATATTTCATCTGGGTCCCAACCCGGACCAGGACCCCGTCCAGGAATATCCTCGTTCCCGGAGGGGGTCCCCCCCGAGGCCCATGGAACAACAGGGCCTCAGTCTTGGAGAGGGCTACCTCCAGTCCCAGGGAGCGTATGCGATCGACTACTAGGGTGGTGCCCACCGTAGCCAACCGCATCGCTTCCCTGAGGTCCCTCCCCCTGACTACGACCAGGGTGTCGTCCGCGTAACACGCCACCCGCATATTTGCGGGAAGCGTGCCACGGAGCACCCAGTCGTAGCCAATGTTCCACAGGAGCGGTCCCAGCACCGACCCCTGCGGAACACCGCGGACGACGCGACGGTGTCTCAAGCCGTCGCGTCCTTCCACCAGGACTTCACGGTCCTGGAGGTAGTCCGCCAACAGCCGCCGCAGATACAGGGGCACTCCGTGATAGAGGAGCGCCTCCCGTATCGTTCCGTGCGGCAGGCTGTTGAAGGCGTTGGCTATGTCGAGCGAGACAGCCAACGCCTTTTCCCCCCCGTGGACCGCCTCTTGGGTCCACTCTTTGAGCCAGAGCAGGGCGTCTATTGTAGACCGCCCCGCTCTGAACCCATACTGGGCCTGTGACAGCCCAGGCCCAGTCCCCTCTAGGTGCCGGATGACACGGGAAGCAACTACTCTCTCCAGTAGCTTCCCCGTGTCATCCAGCAGCACTATTGGCCTGTATGCGGAAGGCGAGTCTACGGCACGACCCTCCTTCCGCAACAGGCACAATTTGCCGTCCTTCCACAGCTTCGGGAACCGTCCCGACGTGAGACACGCGTCGAACAGTTCCCGAAGCTGTACACCCATCTCCCCCAAGGCGAGCCGCAGGACCCGCTTCGGGATCCCGTCTGGACCCGGTGCCGTCCTCTTGCCGCGTAAGCGGCCGACGGCAACCTCCATCTCCACCTCTGAGACGAGGGGGACGGAGGCCGGGTCCAACTCCTCGGGGGGGAAGGACGGCGCTGTCATTGTGGGCGGGGTGTGGTGGGGGTCGATGTCGGGAAAGAGCCCCTCCAACACCCTGCCCAGAAGCTCCGGCTCCAGGGACCCCGCAATCGGGGGCGTCAGGCCCCGGAACTTTGTCCGGGCTGCCCTATAAGGACGCCCCCATGGGTCCCTGTCGAGGCCCTCCAGAGCCTCGTCCCAGGCCCGCGTCTTGGCCCGACCGATTGCCAGCTGCAGCTCCCGCTTTGCGTCGCGGTATGAGCTGTACAGCTGGCACTCAGCTGCCAGCTCCTCAGCTGACAGCTCCGCATCGGTCCGGCCGTGACGCCGCCTCCTGCGACGGGCGTAGGGCCGCCGCGCCGTCGAGCAGGCAGCTCGGAGTGTCGCAATCTCCGAGCTCCACCAATACACCTCCCGCCGACCCGGGAGGCGCCGGGACCTGGGCATGGCGGCGTCGCAGACCGCCGTCACCGCCTCCCGGAAGTGGCCCGCTGCGACGTCCACCTCCGGGTGCGTGGGCGCAGCAGACCACGACTGGACTATCGCCGCCTCAACAGCCAGTTCGGCGTCGAGGCGACTGATAGACCAGCGCGGGAAGTTTGCTCGCACCACGCGCCCCCCTTGCATGTCAGAGGTGGAGATCTCGAACCTGATATATTTATGGTCCGAGAGAGTCTCCACCTCTGACATCACCCTCCACGCCCGGGCACGTGCCGCGACAGCGGGGGTGGCGAACGTAACGTCCACCACGGACCCCCCTCGCTGTCGCACGCACGTGTGGGCCGACCCCCTATTCAGAAGGGTCAGCCCTGTGGCAACCGCCCACTCCCTGACTATCTCCCCTCGAGAGTCAGTAGTGGGGTTGCCCCAGTCCCGGGCCTTGGCGTTCAGGTCCCCCATAAGGAGGACCTGACGTGGCACCTGCCTTCGCACCGCCGCGGCCAGGAGGTCCATAAAGGCCTCCAGCTCCGCAGCGGTTCTATTGGGGGAGAAGTATGCGCCGACTACTGCATACTCCTCCCACTTGGCAACCACGTACCCCGAACCCCTCTCTACGACTGAGAGGGGTGGGCCGCCACTCCTTCCCACAATGGCCACGGAGTCGTCCAGGTCCCCAGCCCAACATGTATGTTGAGGGGGAACGTGGTACGGCTCCGCGGCGACCGCCAAATCAATTTCCCACTGCGCCAGGGACTGCATGAGCAGATCCTGGGCCCTGGCGCAGTGGTTGAGGTTCGTCTGGAGGAGGTTGAGATGACTGACCTGATCCATCAGTCAGCCATTTCAACCTCCTCGCTCGCCGCTTGGCGAGCTACCTCTTTGGCGGCAGGGGCGGTCCGGGCCCCTGCGACTTTTCCCTTCGTCTTTGGGGGAACGCAGCTGCGTCCCCCCATTACGTGCCCGGAGGGCCTGCCGGACTCTGCGCATATTGCGCAGCGTGGCTCGGCCCTCCCGCAGGTGGCCGCCTTGTGACCTGCGCCTCCACACCGGAAGCACAGGTCCCCTCTGTCGGCCGCCGCGGGGCACTGAGGGCGGGTGTGCCCTAGCCCCATGCACCTGTAGCAGCGCATGGGACGCACCCCCAGTGACACCACACGTGCCGAGCTCCACCCTACCAGCAGCCTGCCCTTTTCCAGCAGCACTTTGGCTGCCGAAATCGGGCAGGACACCAGGGTGGAGCCGGTGCCGCCGAGGCCGGAGCGGATCTCTCCGGCCTTGACGAGCTGCACGTCGCAGCAGCCCGCCTTGGCAACCGCCGCAGCCACCTTCTCCTTGGTGGCCGCGTCGTCCAGACCCGTGATGCGGAGGTCCGTCGCCTTCACGGGCCTGGTGACGCTAGCCACCTCCGACAGGACATCGCGGAGTTTCTCCGCGAGCCTGTCGGCCTTCTCTGAGTTTTGGGAGCCAGGAATTTCCAGCATCCTGGCTCCCGTAGCCGTCTGCCGAAATTGGACTCGGTCAATCCCCAGCTCCTGGAGACTGACCTTGTCCTGAGCCATCTGTAGAACAGCGCTATATGTAACCCCCTTATCCGCGGCCTCGGGTTGTAGCGACAACACGATGGCCGCGGACTTTGGGGGCTTCAGCGCCGCCATCGGCTTCGAGGCAGCAGCGGCGGGACGTGCCACTGGAGCAACCACAGGTGCAGAGGGAGGGGAAGTTTTCTTCCCCTTCCCCTTACCCTTCTTCGTCACCGTCGCCCAGGTTTCCTGGGGAACGGCGACAGGGGCAGCCTCCCTCGAGGGACCCGCCACTGGTGCCACCGAGGGGGCAGCGCGCTTGCCCGCTTTGGGGGCAGGGGCAGGGGCCCTCTGTGGAGTCGGCTTCGGTGGCACGGCAGCCACCACAGCCCTCCTAGCGTCTGCCTTAAGTGGCGGGCGACCCACCGGGGCCGGCAGAAGGCGCTCCTCGATCCCCGCAAGGCGAGCGTTGAGCATTTGCCCAAACGTGGAGGTCAAGGAGCGCTTCAGCTCCTCGACCAGGTCCGCCCCCACAATGACGGGCGCTGCCTGCGTCCCCGTCGCGGCCGCAGCAGACGCAGCGGCAGAGGTGGCGGCGGCCGCCTCCGACTTCGCTTCGGTGAAGCCACGACGAAGCGACTTCACCTCAGCCCTCAATGCCTCCGTCTGAAGGCGCAGGCGGCCGTTATCCGCCCTCAGCCGTCGCGTCTCCTCCGCCTCGCTCCGGTCCGCAAGAGCGTCCACCACCTCTCTCAGGCCGGACGCAGACCCCTTCAAGCGTGCGACAAATTCGCCCTTGAGGTTGCCGGATTTCCGAGCAACCTCCAAAATACAGGCGAGCTTCTCGCCCGCATGCGCCCTCAACTCTTGCGCGTTGAGCGCGCTTACATCCCCGACCATCGCGGCGACATCGGTATCGCTACCGGTCGTCGTGAGGTCAGGGACAGCAGCGGCACGCTCCTTCCTGTACTGCCTGCTCTGCAGGACCTCCGCCAGTTCAGGTCGGAGAAACTCCTCCCTGGACAATGAGGGGGCCACTTTGGTGGACCTCCTCCCTCCCCTCTTCGCCGAGTTGACCTTGGCGGCTGATGTCCCCTCGGTCTCCGTGTCCGAGTCCAAATACCCGGGCACAAAGAACGAGGAAGACGGCCGCTTCCGAGCCAACTCACCCTCACCGATCCCCGACACGTCGGAGTCCACCCTTTCCTCCGAAGAGGGGCCCTGAGAAGGGCCTTTCTTGGGTGGACAACTCCGCGTCCCTACTTCCGAGTCGACCTCCACGTCCGACGACTCCACACTCACCTGCGAGGAGGGGCCCTGAGAAGGGCCTTTTAAAAACCTCCCCGCCACGTCGCGCAAAGGCTTCGGCATGCCTCAGCCTTCCGCGACCCAAGACACACAACAAAACCCTCAGACAACAAACACAAAACCCTCCAAACTCCCCTACAACAAAAACCCTCCAAACAAAAACAAGCGCAAAAAACTCCGTCACATCTAACCACCGTCACATCTCAACCTAACCTAACCTAACCTAACCTAACCTAACCTAACCTAACCTAACCTTTTTTTTTTTTTTTTTTTTTTTTTGAGGGGGGGAAATGCCCACGCATTTCCCTTCCGCCATGGGGATGACGGAAGGGGGTATGTGGGACTCGAACCCACTAAAACCCCCCCGGTTAAGTCCCCCGCCATAGTGGGGCAAGATGGGGTCGCGTTAGCATTCACCATCTCACCCCGACGGGTGGCCCGGAAACCAGCCGGGCCCCGGCCATGTGTGGGGCCGTGCAAGCCGGCGGAGTCCCCCGATCTCCGCCAGTGACCCCACAAACGCGCCCTGAAAAGGGCGCCCCCTCCAACTTACGCTGTCCCTCCCTCCAAGCCTGCCCGGTATGGGTAGCCCTGCCGGTATAGCCTTGAAGATCATTGGGACACGCAAGCCCTCATCCGCGCCCTGAAAAGGGCGCCCCCTCCACTTACGCTGATCCCTCCCTCCAAGCCTGCCCGGTATGGGTAGCCCTGCCGGTATAGCCTTGAAGATCATTGGGACACGCAAGCCGACCAGAGCAGCGAATGCCGCCCCGGCCCTCCCTCCACAGTGCGCCCTGAAAAGGGCACACACCGTCCGCCCGACGGGCCCTGAAAAGGGCCTCGCCGGGCCCTCAAACGCGCCCTGAAAAGGGCGCCCCCTCCAACTTACGCTATCCCTCCCTCCAAGCCTGCCCGGTATGGGTAGCCCTGCCGGTATAGCCTTGAAGATCATTGGGACACGCAAGCCGACCAGAGCAGCGAATGCCGCCCCGGCCCTCCCTCCACAGTGCGCCCTGAAAAGGGCACACACCGTCCGCCCGACGGGCCCTGAAAAGGGCCTCGCCGGGCCCTCAAACGCGCCCTGAAAAGGGCGCCCCCTCCAACTTACGCTATCCCTCCCTCCAAGCCTGCCCGGTATGGGTAGCCCTGCCGGTATAGCCTTGAAGATCATTGGGACACGCAAGCCGACCAGAGCAGCAAATGCCGCCCCAGCCCTCCCTCCACAGTGCGCCCTGAAAAGGGCACACTCCCCGCGCGCCCGACGGGCCCATAAAGGGCCACGCCGAGCCCTCATCCGCGCCCTAAAAAGGGCGCCCCCTCCACTTGCGCTGATCCCTCCCTCCAAGCCTGTCCGGTATGGGTATACCTGCCGGCATAGCCTTGAAGATCATTGGGACGCGCAAGCCCACCGGAGCAGCATACACCGCCCCGGCCCTCCCATGGTGCTCCTCCACGAGCCCACCATGCTTGGCCCATCCACAGTGCCCCATAGGGACACGCGGAGGGCCCCCCCCTGTCAGTCCATTAGTTGCTCGACAATAAGATCCCACGTATGAGAAGTTATTATCGGGCTTAAACGAGGCGCACCGTCCCGTAAGCTTCCGTTCACTTGGATCCGGCTGATCGACAAGCGACAAGAGCCTACAGGCACACGAGAAGGTTGACTGACATGGCACCCCAACCTAACCTAACCTAACCTAACCTAACCTAACCTAACCTAACCTAACCTAACCTAACCTAACCTAACCTTTTTTTTTTTTTTTTTTTTTGAGGGGGGGAAAATGCCCACGCATTTCCCTTCCGCCATGGGGGTGACGGAAGGGGGTATGTGGGACTCGAACCCACTAAAAACCCCCCCGGTGAGCAGTCCACCGCCGTAGTGGGACGAGATGGGGTCGCGTTAGCATTCACCATCTCGTCCCGGCGGGCGGCCCGGGAACCGGTCCGGGCCTCGGCCTCAAGGAGGGGTAACCTACTCACCATAGGTTACCCCTCAGACGTGTGGGGCCGTGCAAGCCGGCAGAGAGTCCCCCGACTCTCCGCCAGTGACCCCACTACGGAGGAAGAAGAAGGCGGGCGAACCGCCCCCTTCGTCCTCCTGTACGTCTGCGCCGGAGCGGATCAGAGCGGGCGTCATCCTCTCTGATCCGCTCAGCGGCCTCCTTCTGCGACATGACCTCTTCGCAGAAGGAGACCATCGCCTGCCACTCCCTCTCTCCGCCGAGCATGGCACTTACCACGCTCGGCAGAGAGAGGTCCCGGCCCAGGATCGCTGAAAGCGTGTGCCGCATGGGACCCCACGCGGCACACACCTCCAGCGTGTGGAGCGCCGTATCCTCCGGCGCCCCACATTCGTGGCAGGCCGGGGTCGCCTCCCGTCTCGCGATTTGGTGCAGATACTTTCCGAAGCATCCATGCCCGGAAAGCACCTGCACCAATCGGAAGGTCAGCGACCCGAACCGCCGCCGCACCCAACCCCGGAGGACCGGTCTAATGGCCTCCACCGTCCACTGACCAGGGACCGGTGGAGCCAGGTCCTCCGCCCACCGCCGCAACAAGGCAGCCCGCGCCTGCCGCCGCATGCGTGCGACCTCCTCCCACACCGGGAACTCCCCTACGGATCTCCTCGCCGCCACGAAGTGATACACTTCGGCGAGGATCTCCGCTTGGAGAGCCCAGGGGGGATCACCGGCCAGCACGCACGCTGCCGTCCAGGACACCGTCCGGTATCCGCGGATCGCCCTCGTCGCGATGACCCGCTGCGGACGTCGCAGCAGGGTCATATTCCCGCGACTGAGGGCGTCCACCCAGACCGGTGCCCCGTACAGGGCCATACTCCGGATTACTCCGGAGTACAGCCGGCGACATGTGGCGCTCGGGCCGCCCACGTTGGGCAGCAGCCTCCCTAAAGCGGCCGCGGCTCCCAGGACTCTTGGGGCCAGCTGGGTAAAATGGGCCCCAAAAGTCCACCTCCCGTCCAGGATGAGACCCAGATATTTCATCTGGGTCCCAACCCGGACCAGGACCCCGTCCAGGAATATCCTCGTTCCTGGAGGGGGTCCCCCCCGAGGCCCATGGAACAACAGGGCCTCAGTCTTGGAGAGGGCTACCTCCAGTCCCAGGGAGCGTATGCGATCGACTACGATGGTGGTGCCCAACGTAGCCAACCGCATCGCTTCCCCGAGGTCCCTCCCCCTGACTACGACCAGGGTGTCGTCCGCGTAACACGCCACCCGCATATTTGCGGGAAGCGTGCCACGGAGCACCCAGTCGTAGCCAATGTTCCACAGGAGCGGTCCCAGCACCGACCCCTGCGGAACACCGCGGACGACGCGACGGTGTCTCAAGCCGTCGCGTCCTTCCACCAGGACCTCGCGGTCCTGGAGGTAGTCCGCCAACAGCCGCCGCAGATACAGGGGCACTCCGTGATAAAGGAGCGCCTCCCGTATTGTTCCGTGCGGCAGGCTGTTGAAGGCGTTGGCTATGTCGAGCGAGACTGCCAACGCCTTGTCCCCCCCGTGGACCGCCTCCTGCGTCCACCCCTTGAGCCAGAGCAGGGCGTCTATTGTAGACCGCCCCGCTCTGAACCCATACTGGGCCTGCGACAGCCCAGGCCCAGTCCCCTCTAGGTGCCGGATGACACGGGAAGCAACTACTCTCTCCAGCAGTTTCCCCGTGTCATCCAGCAGCACTATTGGCCTGTATGCGGAAGGCGAGTCTACGGCACGACCCTCCTTCCGCAACAGGCACAACCGGCCGTCCTTCCACAGCTTCGGGAACCGTCCTGACGTGAGACATTCGTCGAACAGTTCCCGAAGCTGATCGCCCATCTCCCCCAAGGCAAGCCTCAGGACCCGCTTCGGGATCCCGTCTGGACCCGGTGCCGTCCTCTTGCCGCGTAAGCGGCCGACGGCAACCTCCATCTCCACCTCTGATACGAGGGGGACGGAGGCCGGGTCCAACTCCTCGGGGAGGAGGCACGGCGACGCCATTGCGGGCGGGGTGTGGTAGGGGTCCACGTCGGGAAAGAGCCCCTCCAACACCCTGCCCAGAAGCTCCGGCTCCAGGGACTCCGCGATCGGGGGCGTCTGGCCCCGGAACTTTTTCCGGGCCGCCCTATATGGACGCCCCCATGGGTCCCTGTCGAGGCCCTCCAGAGCCTCGTCCCAGGCCCGCGTCTTGGCCTGACCGATGGCCCGCTGCAGCTCCTCCTTCGCGACACGGTAGGAGTTGTACAGCCGGCACTCAGCTGCCAGCTCCTCAGCTGACAGCTCATCGTCGGTCCGGCCGTGACGCCGCCTCCTGCAGCGGGCGTAGGGACGCCGCGCCGTCGAGCAGGCAGCTCGGAGATCTGCTATCTCCGAGCTCCACCAGTACACCTCCCGGCGACCCGTCCGCCGCCGCGGGGCACTGAGGGCGGGTGTGCCCTAGCCCCATGCACCTGTAGCAGCGCATGGGACGCACCCCCAGTGACACCACACGTGCCGAGTTCCACCCTACCAGCAGCCTGCCCTTTTCCAGCAGCACTTTGGCTGCCGAAATCGGGCAGGACACCAGGGTGGAGCCGGTGCCGCCGAGGCCGGAGCGGATCTCTCCGGCCTTGACGAGCTGCACGTCGCAGCAGCCCGCCTTGGCAACCGCCGCAGCCACCTTCTCCTTGGTGGCCGCGTCGTCCAGACCCGTGATGCGGAGGTCCGTCGCCTTCACGGGCCTGGTGACGCTAGCCACCTCCGACAGGACATCGCGGAGTTTCTCCGCGAGCCTGTCGGCCTTCTCTCCGTTTTGGGAGCCAGTGATCTCCAGCATCCTGGCTCCCGTGGCCGTCTGGCGGAAACGGAGTTGGTCAATCCCCAACTCCTGGAGATTGACCTTCTCCTGGGCCATCTTTAGGATGGCGCTATACGACACCCCCTTATCCGCGGCCTCGGGCTGCAGAGACAACACGATGGCCGCGGACTTCGGGGGCCTCAGCGCCACCGCCGGCTTCGGAGTAGCAGTGGCAGGACGTGCTACTGGGACAACCACAGGTGCAGAGGGAGGGGAAGATTTCTTCCCCTTCCCCTTGCCTTTCTTCGTCACCGTCGCCCAGGTTTCCTGGGGAACGGCGACAGGGGCCGCCTCCCTCGAGGGACCCGCTACTGGTGCCACCAAGGGGGCAGCCCGCTTACCCACTTTGGGGGCAGGGGCAGGGGCCCGCTGTGGCGTCGGCTTGGGTGGCACGGCAGCCACCACAGCCCTCCTAGCGTCTGCCTTAAGTGGCGGGCGAACCACCGGGGCCGGCAGAAGGCGCTCCTCGATCCCCGCAAGTCGAGCGTTGAGCATTTGCCCAAACGTGGTGGTCAAGGAGCGTTTCAGCTCCTCGACCAGGTCCGCCCCCACAATGACGGGCGCTGCCTGCGTCCCCGTCGCGGTCGCAGCAGACGCAGCGGAAGTGGTGGCGGCGGCCGCCTCTGATTTTGCTTCGGTGAAGCCACGACGAAGCGACTTCACCTCAGCTTTCAGTGCCTCGGTCTCGAGGCGCAGGCGGCCGTTATCGGCCCTCAGCCTTCGCGTCTCTTCCGCCTCGCTCCGGTCCGCAAGAGCGTCCACCACCTCTCGCAGGCCGGACGCAGAACCCTTCAAGCGGGCGACAAATTCGCCCTTGAGGTTGCCCGACTTGCGAGCAACCTCCAAAATGCAGGCGAGCTTCTCGCCCGCGTGCGCCCTCAACTCTTGTGCGTTAAGCGCGCTAATGTCCCCGACCATCGCGGCGACATCGGTATCACTACCAGTCGTCGTGAGATCAGGGACAGTAGCGGCACGCTCCTTCCTGAACGACCTGCTTTGCAGGACTTCCTTCAGAGCAGGTCTCAGAAAATCCTCCCTGGACGAGGAGCCCGCTTTGGCGGACCTCCTCCCTCCCCTCTTCGCCGAGTTGACCTTGGCGGTCGCGGACCCCTCGGTCTCCGTGTCCGAGTCCAAATACCCGGGCACGAAGAACGAGGAAGACGGCCGCTTCCGAGCCAACACACCCTTCTCCACAGGTTCCGACAGGTCGGACTCCATCCCTTCCTCCTGAGAGGGGCCCTGAGAAGGGCCTGTTTGGGGTGGAGAACCAACCTGCGTCACCAAAACGTCCTCATACACAGAATCGGACCCAATGTCCGACTCCACACCATCCCGCGAGGAGGGGCCCTGAGAAGGGCCTTTTAAAAACCTCCCCGCCACGTCGCGCAAAGGCTTCGGCATGCCTCAGCCTTCCGCGACCCAAAACAAACAACAAAACACCCGACCACAAACACAAAACCCTCCAAACTTACAAAACCTCCAAACAAAACCAGCGCAAAAACTTCGTCCAACCTAACCTAACCTTTTTTTTTTTTTTTTTTTGAGGGGGGGAAATGCCCACGCATTTCCCTTCCGCCATGGGGATGACGGAAGGGGGTATGTGGGACTCGAACCATGCCATGGGCCATGTGTGGGGCCGTGCAAGCCGGCGGAGTCCCCCGATCTCCGCCAGTGACCCCACAAACGCGCCCTGAAAAGGGCGCCCCCTCCAACTTACGCTGTCCCTCCCTCCAAGCCTGCCCGGTATGGGTAGCCCTGCCGGTATAGCCTTGAAGATCATTGGGACACGCAAGCCCTCATCCGCGCCCTGAAAAGGGCGCCCCCTCCAACTTAAGCTGTCCCTCCCTCCAAGCCTGCCCGGTATGGGTAGCCCTGCCGGTATAGCCTTGAAGATCATTGGGACACGCAAGCCCTCATCCGCGCCCTGAAAAGGGCGCCCCCTCCACTTACGCTGATCCCTCTCTCCAAGCCTGCCCGGTATGGGTATACCTGCCGGTATAGCCTTGAAGATCATTGGGACACGCAAGCCGACCAGAGCAGCGAATGCCGCCCCGGCCCTCCCACCACAGTGCGCCCTGAAAAGGGCACACTACCGTCTCGCCCGACGGGCCCATAAAGGGCCACGCCGAGCCCTCATCCGCGCCCTGAAAAGGGCGCCCCCTCCACTTACGCTGATCCCTCCCTCCAAGCCTGCCCGGTATGGGTAGCCCTGCCGGTATAGCCTTGAAGATCATTGAGACACGCAAGCCGACCAGAGCAGCGAATGCCGCCCCAGCCCTCCCGCCACAGTGCGCCCTGAAAAGGGCACACTCCCCGCTCGCCCGACGGGCCCATAAAGGGCCACGCCGAGCCCTCATCCGCGCCCTTAAAAGGGCGCCCCCTCCACTTGCGCTGATCCCTCCCTACAAGCCTGTCCGGTATGGGTATACCTGCCGGCATAGCCTTGAAGATCATTGGGACGCGCAAGCCCACCGGAGCAGCATACACCGCCCCGGCCCTCCCATGGTGCTCCTCCACGAGCCCACCATGCTTGGCCCATCCACAGTGCCCCATAGGGACACGCGGAGGGCCCCCCCCCTGTCAGTCCATTAGTTGCTCGACAATAAGATCCCACGTATGAGAAGTTATTATCGGGCTTAAACGAGGCGCACCGTCCCGTAAGCTTCCGTTCACTTGGATCCGGCTGATCGACAAGCGACAAGAGCCTACAGGCACACGAGAAGGTTGACTGACATGGCACCCCAACCTTTTTTTTTTTTTTTTTGTTACCCAGGGGAAATCCTTTATGGATACCACCCAACCCGGGGGGGCTGAGAGGTTATGTCGGACTCCTTATACCGACTAAAACCCCTGGGGTTTTCCTTCTCTTCGGTTAAGACGAGGTCACGGGAACGCTAAAGCAAAACTTCCGCAACCCCGTCAGCGTATGCCCTTACAGGCCCAACTCAAGGAGGTAAGCCTCCAATCCTCTTGCTAAAGACACCCCGAACACAAGGGGCGCCTTCACGCTTCTAATCTCTTACGCAGGCAACAGACCCCCCGATCCGTTGCCCGCAGATACACAATAGTCTTAATGACTTAACTGAACACCACTAACTAAATAGTGGTGTCCATGGGACAATCCAACGCGGTTTTGCGCTGGGATTGCTCAGAGGCTTTGGGGCCCTTTTTAGTCTTTCCCCTTCTTTTGCGGCCTCTCCGGCTACTGTTGGATCCCTTTATGTCGGCACATCCTTTACCACCCACTCGATGCCCAGCTGGCTTACCAACCGTAGCGCAAACAGTGCAATGCGGCTCGGCTTGGCAATCCCGCGCCCTATGGTCAGGTTTTCCACATCGGAAACAGAGGCCGTTGTGATTTCCCTCACCAGCGCACCTGTTCCCAACGTGGCCAACCTCTAGGCATCGGAAGCACCTAAGAGGTTTTGGGTCAAGCAGCACCACACGTGCTGAGACCCAGCCCACCTTAATTCTCTCGACTTCCACTACCTTTTTGGCAGCCTCTACAGGGCAGCTCAGCCAAAGCGAGCCGCGGGGGCATATAACGCCAAATTTAATGGCGCTAACAGAGCAGCCGCCCTCGTTGGCCACGGCCAACGCAACCTCAGCCGCAGTCACGGAATCGTCAAGCTCCATGACGCGTATATCGGCTCGCCTCACCGGGCGTTGCACTCGCACTATGTCGGCGCTAAGGACCTCTCTGAGTTTCTCAGCCAGAGAGTCTGCTTTTTCAGCACCCTTATCGCCGGGGACCTCTAACATCCGGGCACCTGTTACCGCCGTCCTGAAACGCAACTGGTCGATACCGACGCTCTTAAGGTCGATGCGCTTCTTGGCCTCCGTAAGAATTGACGCGTACGTCACGCCCTTCTCCTCGGCATCAGGCTGCAGTGTAAGCGTGATAGCCGCTGAGCGAGGGGACCGGAGTTTCACCTTTGAACCCGTATGTTGCGCCATTTTCTTTGGCACAAGGTTCACGGGTGCGGTAATTTCAACCATCCGTTTTGCCGCCTTTTTTATATTCTTTCTGGCCACTGTATTCCACGCTTCTCCTACAGAAGTGGATACTGGAGGCAGTGAGCAAGTCTCCCGCACTAAGGCCGCCTCCTCAGCTGCCAAACTTCCCTTCTTCGCTTTCTTTCCCTTGCGGGCCCTTGCAGGGCCATCTGAGGTCTGACACGATGTGGAGGTCTTGGACAAACTCTCTGGAGCCATCGTAGGCTCCACGTGCTCAGGCGCAGCCTCAGCTCTTGTCTTGCAAGCTCTATCCGCAGCCAGGGGGGGCCGCAGACGTACCTCTGGGAGAAGTCTCCCCTCAAGAGCCTCCAGTCGGGCATTCAACATGGTCCCAACCTGAACCATGATGGTGCGCGACAGTCCTTCGACGTCAAGCTGTCCAGCTCCGCCTCGTGGTTCCGTCACAGGTCGAGCCTGACGCATCTCCGCCCTTAACTCTGCAAACTCCTTACGGAGTGTACCGAGCTCCGCTTGCAGGCGGGAGTTGTCCGCCTGCAATTTAGCCGTCTCTTCCGAGATGGAGCGCTTGCGGAGCACCTCCACCGCCTCCACAATGTACTGAGTGGCCTCATTGAGGGACCTCTGAAATGGACCACTCAGATTTTTTGACTTGCGGGACACCGTTTTTATGATTTCCACGCAATCCAGCACTTGTTTATTGAGGGACGACGCCAGTTGATCGTCAACCTCACCCGCCAACAGTCCAGTCATACACGAAGGGCGAGTCACTCTCGTGCGTCTAGTTTTCTCCACCGCTGGCGTTACCTCTTCAGCAGCGTCGAGAAGAAATTCTTCACGCATAGCAGCGTTGAACATTTGCTTTGCCTTTGCCAGGCCGACGTACTGTCCAGTAGTGGGCGGGCGGCCTCTGCCCTTCACCGATTTTGTCACCTTGGGTGATGGTGTTCCTTCCACAACATTGACATCGGCATCCGAGTCAGGTTCACTCAAACCCTGCAGCGAGCTCGGTCTCTTCCGCCAAGCTCGGCGGTCGTCGTCCGACACGTTACCAGACGTAACAGTCTCCATACTCCTATCAGTGTCTGAGTCCGATAGGCGCTCCACCACAACTCTAAGTTCCTTAGGCAAGCCAGGGTCAATAGTGTTGGCGCACGCCTTCAGGGCGCACGCTTCCACCTCCATGTCAACAGAATCCAAATCGCATGCAATCTCAGAGTCCGATTTACAAGAAAAGCCAGGGTCGTGTTTACGAAGGCGGGCGGAACGCCGGCCTACGAAGCAGTTGTCGCCCCCCCCAGAGTACGAGGGGCAGCCCTCCGCCGAAGCAGAGGGGTGGGATTCCCCCTTTCGGGGACCCACCTGGGGACCATTTTTACAACTACTTGGTTCCATATTTTCTTCACTCCGATGCTCCACATCGTCGTCTCTTTTTTCAGGGGTGAGCTCCCCTGACAGTGCGCCCTGAAAAGGGCACACCCAGCCCGCCAGACAGGCCCATAATGGGCCCCGCCGAACTCCCACTTGCGCTGATCCCTCCCTCCAAGCCTGTCCGGTATGGGTATACCTGCCGGCATAGCCTTGGAGATCATTGGGATGCGCAAGTCCTCACGAGTGTTTGGTCCGCGCCGGAAAACCGGTAACTCCCAGAAGAGAGCCATGCCCCTATCCGCCACCCGGGGACGCGCCACGTCGGAGTACACCTCTCCGCCCACTGGGACAACCCAGCAGGTCCGTGGATGGCACCCCAACCTTTTTTTTTTTTTTTTTTTTTTTTTGAGGGGGGGAAAATGCCCACGCATTTCCCTTCCGCCATGGGGGTGACGGAAGGGGGTATGTGGGACTCGAACCCACTAAAAACCCCCCCGGTGAGCAGTCCACCGCCGTAGTGGGACGAGATGGGGTCGCGTTAGCATTCACCATCTCGTCCCGGCGGGCGGCCCGGGAACCGGTCCGGGCCTCGGCCTCAAGGAGGGGTAACCTACTCACCATAGGTTACCCCTCAGACGTGTGGGGCCGTGCAAGCCGGCAGAGAGTCCCCCGACTCTCCGCCAGTGACCCCACTACGGAGGAAGAAGAAGGCGGGCGAACCGCCCCCTTCGTCCCCCTGTACGTCTGCGCCGGAGCGGATCAGAGCGGGCGTCATCCTCTCTGATCCGCTCAGCGGCCTCCTTCTGCGACATAACGGCTTCGCAGAAGGAGACCATCGCCTGCCACTCCCTCTCTCCGCCGAGCATGGCGCTTACCACGCTCGGCAGAGAGAGGTCCCGGCCCAGGATCGCTGAAAGCGTGTGCCGCATGGGACCCCACGCGGCACACACCTCCAGCGTGTGGAGCGCCGTATCCTCCGGCGCCCCACATTCGTGGCAGGCCGGGGTCGCCTCCCGTCTCGCGATTTGGTGCAGATACTTTCCGAAGCATCCATGCCCGGAAAGCACCTGCACCAATCGGAAGGTCAGCGACCCGAACCGCCGCCGCACCCAACCCCGGAGGACCGGTCTAATGGCCTCCACCGTCCACTGACCAGGGACCGGTGGAGCCAGGTCCTCCGCCCACCGCCGCAACAAGGCAGCCCGCGCCTGCCGCCGCATGCGTGCGACCTCCTCCCACACCGGGAACTCCCCTTCGGATCTCCTCGCCGCCACGAAGTGGTAGACTTCGGCGAGGATCTCCGCTTGGAGAGCCCAGGGGGGATCACCGGCCAGCACGCACGCTGCCGTCCAGGACACCGTCCGGTATCCGCGGATCGCCCTCGTCGCTATGACCCGCTGCGGACGTCGCAGCAGGGTCATATTCCCACGACTGAGGGCGTCCACCCAGACAGGTGCCCCGTACAGGGCCATACTCCGGATTACTCCGGAGTACAGCCGGCGACATGTGGCGCTCGGGCCGCCCACGTTGGGCAGCAGCCTCCCTAAAGCGGCCGCGGCTCCTAGGACTCTTGGGGCCAGCTGGGTGAAATGGGCCCCAAAAGTCCACCTCCCGTCCAGGATGAGACCCAGATATTTCATCTGGGTCCCAACCCGGACCAGGACCCCGTCCAGGAATATCCTCGTTCCTGGAGGGGGTCCCCCCCGAGGCCCATGGAACAACAGGGCCTCAGTCTTGGAGAGGGCTACCTCCAGTCCCAGGGAGCGTATGCGATCGACTACTAGGGTGGTGCCCACCGTAGCCAACCGCATCGCTTCCCTGAGGTCCCTCCCCCTGACTACGACCAGGGTGTCGTCCGCGTAACACGCCACCCGCATATTTGCGGGAAGCGTGCCTCGGAGCACCCAGTCGTAGCCAATGTTCCACAGGAGCGGTCCCAGCACCGACCCCTGCGGAACACCGCGGACGACGCGACGGTGTCTCAAGCCGTCGCGTCCTTCCACCAGGACTTCACGGTCCTGGAGGTAGTCCGCCAACAGCCGCCGCAGATACAGGGGCACTCCGTGATAGAGGAGCGCCTCCCGTATCGTTCCGTGCGGCAGGCTGTTGAAGGCGTTGGCTATGTCGAGCGAGACAGCCAACGCCTTTTCCCCCCCGTGGACCGCCTCTTGGGTCCACTCTTTGAGCCAGAGCAGGGCGTCTATTGTAGACCGCTCCGCTCTGAACCCATACTGGGCCTGTGACAGCCCAGGCCCAGTCCCCTCTAGGTGCCGGATGACACGGGAAGCAACTACTCTCTCCAGTAGCTTCCCCGTGTCATCCAGCAGCACTATTGGCCTGTATGCGGAAGGCGAGTCTACGGCACGACCCTCCTTCCGCAACAGGCACAATTTGCCGTCCTTCCACAGCTTCGGGAACCGTCCCGACGTGAGACACGCGTCGAACAGTTCCCGAAGCTGTACACCCATCTCCCCCAAGGCGAGCCGCAGGACCCGCTTCGGGATCCCGTCTGGACCCGGTGCCGTCCTCTTGCCGCGTAAGCGACCGACGGCAACCTCCATCTCCACCTCTGAGACGAGGGGGACGGAGGCCGGGTCCAACTCCTCGGGGGGGAAGGACGGCGCTGTCATTGTGGGCGGGGTGTGGTGGGGGTCGATGTCGGGAAAGAGCCCCTCCAACACCCTGCCCAGAAGCTCCGGCTCCAGGGACCCCGCAATCGGGGGCGTCAGGCCCCGGAACTTTGTCCGGGCTGCCCTATAAGGACGCCCCCATGGGTCCCTGTCGAGGCCCTCCAGAGCCTCGTCCCAGGCCCGCGTCTTGGCCCGACCGATTGCCAGCTGCAGCTCCCGCTTTGCGTCGCGGTATGAGCTGTACAGCTGGCACTCAGCTGCCAGCTCCTCAGCTGACAGCTCCGCATCGGTCCGGCCATGACGCCGCCTCCTGCAGCGGGCGTAGGGCCGCCGCGCCGTCGAGCAGGCGGCTCGGAGATCTGCTATCTCCGAGCTCCACCAGTACACCTCGCGGCGGCCCGGGAGGCGCCGGGACCTGGGCATGGCGGCGTCGCAGACCGCCGTCACCGCCTCCCGGAAGTGGCCCGCTGCGACGTCCACCTCCGGGTGCGTGGGCGCAGCAGACCACGACTGGACGATCGATGGCACCCCAACCTAACCTAACCTTTTTTTTTTTTTTTTTTTTTTTTTTTTTTTTGAGGGGGGGAAATGCCCACGCATTTCCCTTCCGCCATGGGGATGACGGAAGGGGGTATGTGGGACTCGAACCCACTAAAACCCCCCCGGTTAAGTCCCCCGCCATAGTGGGGCAAGATGGGGTCGCGTTAGCATTCACCATCTCACCCCGACGGGTGGCCCGGAAACCAGCCGGGCCCCGGCCATGTGTGGGGCCGTGCAAGCCGGCGGAGTCCCCCGATCTCCGCCAGTGACCCCACAAACGCGCCCTGAAAAGGGCGCCCCCTCCAACATACGCTGTCCCTCCCTCCAAGCCTGCCCGGTATGGGTAGCCCTGCCGGTATAGCCTTGAAGATCATTGGGACACGCAAGCCCTCATCCGCGCCCTGAAAAGGGCGCCCCCTCCAACTTACGCTGTCCCTCCCTCCAAGCCTGCCCGGTATGGGTAGCCCTGCCGGTATAGCCTTGAAGATCATTGGGACACGCAAGCCCTCATCCGCGCCCTGAAAAGGGCGCCCCCTCCACTTACGCTTGATCCCTCCCTCCAAGCCTGCCCGGTATGGGTAGACCTGCCGGTATAGCCTTGAAGATCATTGGGACACGCAAGCCGACCAGAGCAGCGAATGCCGCCCCAGCCCTCCCGCCACAGTGCGCCCTGAAAAGGGCACACTCCGTCCGCCCAACGGGCCCTGAAAAGGGCCTCGCCGGGCCCTCATCCGCGCCCTGAAAAGGGCGCCCCCTCCACTTACGCTGATCCCTCCCTCCAAGCCTGCCCGGTATGGGTAGCCCTGCCGGTATAGCCTTGAAGATCATTGGGACACGCAAGCCGACCAGAGCAGCGAATGCCGCCCCAGCCCTCCCGCCACAGTGCGCCCTGAAAAGGGCACACTCCCCGCTCGCCCAACGGGCCCATAAAGGGCCACGCCGAGCCCTCATCCGCGCCCTAAAAAGGGCGCCCCCTCCACTTGCGCTGATCCCTCCCTCCAAGCCTGTCCGGTATGGGTATACCTGCCGGCATAGCCTTGAAGATCATTGGGACGCGCAAGCCCACCGGAGCAGCATACACCGCCCCGGCCCTCCCATGGTGCTCCTCCACGAGCCCACCATGCTTGGCCCATCCACAGTGCCCCATAGGGACACGCGGAGGGCCCCCCCCCTGTCAGTCCATTAGTTGCTCGACAATAAGATCCCACGTATGAGAAGTTATTATCGGGCTTAAACGAGGCGCACCGTCCCGTAAGCTTCCGTTCACTTGGATCCGGCTGATCGACAAGCGACAAGAGCCTACAGGCACACGAGAAGGTTGACTGACATGGCACCCCAACCTAACCTAACCTTTTTTTTTTTTTTTTTTTTTTTTTGAGGGGGGGAAATGCCCACGCATTTCCCTTCCGCCATGGGGATGACGGAAGGGGGTATGTGGGACTCGAACCCACTAAAACCCCCCCGGTTAAGTCCCCCGCCATAGTGGGGCAAGATGGGGTCGCGTTAGCATTCACCATCTCACCCCGACGGGTGGCCCGGAAACCAGCCGGGCCCCGGCCATGTGTGGGGCCGTGCAAGCCGGCGGAGTCCCCCGATCTCCGCCAGTGACCCCACAAACGCGCCCTGAAAAGGGCGCCCCCTCCAACTTACGCTGTCCCTCCCTCCAAGCCTGCCCGGTATGGGTAGCCCTGCCGGTATAGCCTTGAAGATCATTGGGACACGCAAGCCCTCATCCGCGCCCTGAAAAGGGCGCCCCCTCCAACTTACGCTGTCCCTCCCTCCAAGCCTGCCCGGTATGGGTAGCCCTGCCGGTATAGCCTTGAAGATCATTGGGACACGCAAGCCCTCATCCGCGCCCTAAAAAGGGCGCCCCCTCCACTTACGCTGATCCCTCTCTCCAAGCCTGACCGGTATGGGTATACCTGCCGGTATAGCCTTGAAGATCATTGGGACACGCAAGCCGACCAGAGCAGCGAATGCCGCCCCGGCCCTCCCACCACAGTGCGCCCTGAAAAGGGCACACTACCGGCTCGCCCGACGGGCCCATAAAGGGCCACGCCGAGCCCTCATCCGCGCCCTGAAAAGGGCGCCCCCTCCACTTACGCTGATCCCTCCCTCCAAGCCTGCCCGGTATGGGTAGCCCTGCCGGTATAGCCTTGAAGATCATTGGGACACGCAAGCCGACCAGAGCAGCAAATGCCGCCCCAGCCCTCCCTCCACAGTGCGCCCTGAAAAGGGCACACTCCCCGCGCGCCCGACGGGCCCATAAAGGGCCACGCCGAGCCCTCATCCGCGCCCTAAAAAGGGCGCCCCCTCCACTTGCGCTGATCCCTCCCTCCAAGCCTGTCCGGTATGGGTATACCTGCCGGCATAGCCTTGAAGATCATTGGGACGCGCAAGCCCACCGGAGCAGCATACACCGCCCCGGCCCTCCCATGGTGCTCCTCCACGAGCCCACCATGCTGGGCCCATCCACAGTGCCCCATAGGGACACGCGGAGGGCCCCCCCCCTGTCAGTCCATTAGTTGCTCGACAATAAGATCCCACGTATGAGAAGTTATTATCGGGCTTAAACGAGGCGCACCGTCCCGTAAGCTTCCGTTCACTTGGATCCGGCTGATCGACAAGCGACAAGAGCCTACAGGCACACGAGAAGGTTGACTGACATGGCACCCCTATCCTAACCTAACCTAACCTAACCTAACCTAACCTAACCTAACCCCCCAGTCTGCTCCCAACCGCAGTCGAGAGCACCACGAAAGGAAGTCGCTCCACGCTCGAAAAACCGCAAAAATTAGTAAAAGTGCACCAAATTTCAAGTGTGACATATCAAAAGACGCGGAAAGTGAATGCGCATACAACAGTGAAAGTCTCGTGGCGCTAAGTTTATCCAGTGTGAAATAATACACAAAAAAGTGAAAATTTGAAATTTTTCAAATTTCAAAGTGAAATATCTCGCGATCTTCAGCGACGACCTACTGATTTTTAAGTGCCTTTGGAAAGGCCTTCGGAATACCTACAATTGGACACCCCTTGGCGATTTTTCCCGTGCAGGAGCACGGAGAAAAAGCCAAAAAAAAAACAACTCCCACGTGGCCGCGAGGTCATCGAAGGAGTGACCTCAGGAACCAGCTCGGCAGCGCACCAGACAGAGGACCACCCGAGGACCCCGGAGGCACTTTAAAAATTTAAGATAAGTTTATTTTAGACTAAGCCGCAAGGACTTTAATTTTTGTGCAGTTGACCTTAACTTTCAAAAATTTATTCCAAAAAATCTACAGCGACAACATACCCCTAAAATTTGCTTAGGAATTACCCACGATATAAACTTTAAATTTAATAAAAAAATTTTCATACTTTATATATATAAATCTTTTAATATCGAATTAATTATCAACTGCAAAAAGAATAAAAATCGTGGTTTCTCGGAAACGGTGAGAGATAGGCGGTTTTTGACCTCGGATTGCATATATTAATATTATTAATATATACAAACCAGCTCGCCCTATTGTTCTTTGTAAAACCCCTCCCCCACCCAAGGTCCCCACCCCAAGCCCAAAATTTTTGTACAGAAATAGATAGAAATAAGTCATTTAATTTAAGATAGTTTATATAGAACTTTTTTGTTTGATCCCCATCCAAATTTAGTAAACCCCCTTCCCCCCTATACCAACCCCCCCACCCCCGTGTAAAACTGCTCTATCTTGGAAAAGATAGCACCGTATATAGCATAAATCTAGATTTAAGATAGGTTAAGATAAAAATTGACCTCCTGTTTTGCCCGCTATTTTGACGCGGACGCCATCTTGAATAGGTTCAAAGCTTCATATCTCCCCAACCGGCACACCAAACTTGACGGGGTTTTTTGTAGAGTATATGGAATCAGGAGACACAGACAAAGACTCTACATAGAGTCAGGGTAGAGTCAAGGTAGAGTTTAATATACATAGTTTGACAAGCCTATTTCTATAAATTTTCAAATAGGCAATATTATTAGGCTATCATTAGACACTTTAAATTAATTTTACAACTTTTACAAATTTTATCTTTAACTGTGGTAACTACTTACCCATCACACGGTGATCAGCAGCCGACGACTGTACCTGAAACAGAAAAACACAAAATTTTTATTAATTCTAAATTAAATATATTAATCTTAAATATTGAGTAGGAAACTGACACACATATTTATACAACTTATACAACTTTTACAAACCTTTTAACTACGTTTACCTACTTACCTGCGCACTAGTCTACCTCAAGCGAACTCTGTTCCTCAAGCGAAGATGTTTGGACACCGAACGCCCGTAAAGGCTAGGAAAATCGAGGAAGCGCCCCAAGAACCACAAAAGAAGGGAAAGAAGAGCCCAACCCCGGTCGCTCAGACGAGCTCCACGAGCGTGAGAAGGAGTATTGGAGAGTGGGAATCCGCAAAACCTAATACACTCTCAAGGACTCTGACCTCCCCGAAGAACACCAAGGTGACGGAACCCCCAAAGCCAAAGCCGAAGATGACATCAACGCAGGCTGAACTTAGAGTGGAGACCCGAAGAGTGTCAACGGAAAACACGGGGAATCTAGTACCACTTGAAAAAAGGAGTCAAAAATATATGGACCGGCTGACAGAGGCGAAAGTATGCCTAGACGCAGCCACAGAACACCTCGGCAATTCCCGAAACATTAAGACCGAAATCAAAAAAGAAGTCAGCTATGCTCTAAACCGACTTTACCAATTGGTAAAAGAGGGAGAAAGAGGGAAAAAACTGACAAGTGACCAAACATCTAAACCGGAGGAAGAAAAACAACCCGAGAAGGGAAAAGAAGAAAATGAACTCTCCAAAAGGCTAGAAGAGCATTCATTACTCCTCCAGAAAAACACAGAAAGGATGCAAGAACTGAAGGAAAGTCTGGAAAAACATCAAGACATGCAGCAGAGACAATCCTACGCGAGTGTAGCAGCGGTGAACCCCAGGAGGCCGGAGCATACCGCGCTGCACTCCGTAGTTGTCACTGCTGTAGACGAAAAAGAAACAGGAGAGGAGGTCTTAAACAGAATACGGAAAGCGATGAATGCCAAGGAGAGCGGGATAGCAGTGGAAAAAATAAGAAAAGCGAAAGATCGGAAGGTAATTGTGGGCTGCAAGACCGAGGAGGAGCGACAGAAGGTAAAGGAAAAGCTAAAAGGGGCCAAGGAACTAAATGTAGAAGAGATAAAAAACAAAGACCCCTTGGTGATCCTTAAGGATGTCTTCAAGTACAACACAGACGAGGACATCCTGATCGCCCTGAAAAACCAGAACAAGGGAGTCCAAATGGAAAAAGAAAAAATTGAAATTACCTACAAGAAACGAACAAGAAATCCCCATACACAGCACGTAGTAGTGAGGGTCTCCCCAAAAACTTGGCAGCGTTTAGTCGATGCAGGATCCGTCCAGATCGACCTCCAGCGAGTAAGAGTGGCGGACCAATCCCCACTCGTACAATGCTCCGTATGCCTGGGATACGGCCACGGAAGGCGATTCTGCAAGGAGACGGTGGAAAAATGCTGCCATTGTGGGGGGGCCCACATGAAGTCAGAGTGCCCAGACTGGCTCACGGGTATTGCCCCCTCGTGTCTGAATTGCGTCCACGCGAAACTAAATCAAACAGAGCACAATGCCTTCAGCGGAGAGTGCCCTATTCGTCGGAAATGGGAGAGCCTGGCACGGGCCACAATAGCGTACTGCTAAGGTGGCCCCAGGTGCGACCATCCACCAAAAAAGCACAAAGACATACTTCGTCGCCCAAGCAAACCTACAAAGGAAGGCCTTAGCCACAAATGAGATCATGCTTGAGGCAGACAGGAAGAAGATGGCCTTTGCACTCATCCAGGAGCCGTACGTCGGAAACACAGGCAGCATGAAGAACTACGGGAACACCAGGATCTTTCAGAACACAAACCCAGGAGAAGGCGCAATAAAAGCTGCAGTCGCCGTCTATGACCACGAGCTAGACGCCATCCTCTGTCCGGAGCACACCACAAATAACATCGCTGTGGTTAAACTCCGAACAAGTGCCTGGGAGATCGTGGTGGTCTCGTTTTACTTCGAGCCAACAGAGGCGATAGATCCATACCTGGACCAACTAAGGAGGATCAAACAACAAGTTGGAACAAGAAAGATCCTAATTGGAGGCGACGCAAACGCCAAAAGCTCCTGGTGGGGAAGCTTGAAAGCCGACGATAGGGGAAAAGACATGGCTGGAGCCATAGAAGAGATGGAAATGCATGTTTTAAATGAAGGGGATACACCAACCTTCGACACGATTAGGGGAAACAAACGGTACACCAGCTTCATAGACATAACGGCCTGTACGACGGAATTGTCGAACCAAATCGAGGACTGGAGAGTAGTAGTAGGATTGACGAGCTCCGACCACAACGTGCTGACCCTAAAAATTAGACAAACAAAATCAAAAGGTACACACATAAACAGAACCACAAGGAAATATAATAATAAAAAAGCCAATTGGAACCAGTTTCATGGGAAACTGGCCCAATTACTTGAGGAAAATAAAATAAACACACACGTCATAGAACACACAGAAACTAAAGCAAAACTAGAAAAAGCAATAGAAAATTACACAAAAGCAATAATAGAAGCATGTGATAATAGCATTCCAAAAAAGAAAGAAAAAAGTACACTTACCTTGCCGTGGTGGTCGGAGGAACTCGCCAAACTGAAGAAGATGGTCTCCACGAAGAAGCGACGAATCCGTTGTGCAGCGCCAGTCCGGAAGCAGCTGGTAGTCGAAGAGTACCTGAAATCAAAAGAAGAATATGAGAAAAAAGCAAGGAAAGCACAGATAGAAAGCTGGAAGGACTTCTGCGGAAAACAAGATAGGGAAGGTGTCTGGGAGGGTATCTACAGAGTCATAGGGAGAACAACGAAAAGGCAAGAAGACCTGCCCCTAAAGAAAGAAGGAAGGATACTGGATGGCGTGGACTCAGCAAAATTGCTAGCGAACATCTTCTACCCGGAAGACCTGGAAAAGGAGGACAAA
Organism: Perizoma affinitatum; assembly: GCA_961405105.1. Classification (NCBI taxonomy): domain Eukaryota; kingdom Metazoa; phylum Arthropoda; class Insecta; order Lepidoptera; family Geometridae; genus Perizoma; species Perizoma affinitatum. The sequence continues at coordinate 15,483,869 of OY560190.1, read as the reverse complement.
CCATACCACAAGCGGACTCGAGAAACCGCTGAAAAAGTAAACGACTGGGCTCATGATGAATACCATGACCCACCGTTTACCAAGGAGGAACTCTTAGTCGCAGTAAAAAGTTTTAATCCAAAAAAGGCTCCAGGTGCGGACGGGCTCACGGCCGACATATGCAGCCACGCCATCATCCACGACCCAGATCTTTTCCTCGCTATAGGAAATAAATGCTTGTCCTTGAGCCACTTCCCCATCATATGGAAGGAGGCCACGGTGGTAGTACTGAGAAAGCCTGGGAAAGACGACTACACACATCCGAAGTCGTACAGACCTATAGGCCTTCTACCTGTGATGGGCAAGATCCTGGAGAAGATGGCCATTGGACGATTGAAATGGCACCTGATTCCTAAAATGAGTTCCCACCAATATGGTTTCATGCCCCAGAAGAGCACCGAAGACTCCCTCTATGACCTGATAAAACACATTCGTTCAAAGCTGGAACAAAAGAAGCTGATAACAATGATATCACTGGACATAGAGGGAGCCTTCGACAGCGCATGGTGGCCTGCCATCAGAGTCCGACTAGCAGAAGCAGGATGCCCAGTCAACCTAAGAAGGCTGGTAGACAGCTACCTCCAGGACAGGAAAGTTAAGGTGCGATATGCGGGTCACGAGTACCCAAAAAGAACAAGCAAAGGTTGCGTCCAAGGATCCATCGGAGGGCCGATACTATGGAACCTCCTCTTGGACCCACTTCTCAAGGGTCTCGAAAACCGTCAAGACTACGCACAGGCATTTGCGGACGACGTAGTGCTGGTCTTCGACGCGGACACAGCACTAGAAATACAAAGACAGGCCAATGCCGCTCTCGCCTATGTTCAGGAGTGGGGTATCAAAAACAAATTGAAATTTGCTCCTCACAAAACAAGCGCGATGGTCATCACGCGTAAACTTAAGTACGATACCCCTCTCCTGAAGATGGGCGGGATCGACATCGCCATGTCAGAAGATATCCGGATCTTGGGGCTCATCATCGACAACAAGTTGACATTCAATAAACACACCGCAGTCACATGCAGAAAGGCACTTAACGTGTATAAACAGTTGTCGAGAGCTGCCAGGAACAGTTGGGGTCTTCACCCGGAGGTGATCCGCGTCATTTACACGGCCACGGTCGAGCCGATAATGACGTACGCCGCAAGTCTCTGGGCACCTGCAACAAAAAAGATAAAGGTGAAGAAACAGCTGAACGCAGTACAAAGAGGTTTTGCCCAAAAACTCACCAAGGCATACCGAACTGTCTCGCTGAACTCAGCTCTTTTACTGGCCGGAATACTCCCGCTGGATCTCCGGATCCAAGAGGCAGCAGCCCTGTACGAAGCTAAACGTGGAGTCCCCCAGCTGACTCTGGGAGACAGGGAGGTAGAGCGGATGGTGCCGTATAGTTCGACTCCGCACCCGGCAAAGCATATGCGGTGGGAGTTCGTAAACCTGGTGGACCAGCAAGATGTTATACAACATAACAACCAGGCAGTCCGTATCTTCACAGACGGCAGTAAAATCGAAGGGAAGGTCGGAGCAGCGTTATCAATATGGATTGATGAGGAAGAGACGAGGGCCTTGAAGATTAAACTGCCGTCTTACTGCACGGTCTACCAGGCTGAACTCTACGCCATATGTAGAGCCACGCGGGAGATCATAAAACGGCCCGAAAAAACCTTCGGTGTATACAGTGACTCACGATCGGCTCTTGAAACAACAACAAACAATAGTTCCACTCACCCCCTAGCAATAGAAACCCGCAAAAATCTAGGTTCCATCTTACTCCAGAACAAAGAGGTCTTCTTGTTCTGGATCAAAGCACACGCAGGGATAGAGGGTAACGAGAGAGCCGACGTGCTGGCAAAAGAAGCGGCACTTAACCTAAAAACAAAACCCGATTACGACGCATGCCCGGTTTCATACGTCAGGCGACAAATCCGCGAGGAGTCGCTTGATGTCTGGAACCGGAGATATAAACAGGAAGATAGGGCCTCCGTCACGAAAATGTTCTTCCCTGACGCAATAAAAGCACACAAAATCGTCAGGCGTACACAGGTGTGCAACATATTAACACAGGTTCTGACGGGACACGGTGGGTTCTCAGAATATCTAACCCGATTTAAGTGTAAAGAGAACCCATCGTGTATCTGCGAACCCGACAAGGAAGAGACGGTCATACATATACTCTTCGAATGCCCAGTGTACGGTAGGGAGAGACATGAAGCGGAGAACCTATTAGACTGTAAATTAAATGTAGAAAACGCCAGCAATATCATGCAAAATAAACTTGTTAGAGCTGATTTTGTAAACTATTGTACATACATAGCAAATAAGGTTATAAATAGAAATAAAGATAGATAATATATGATAAACATATATTTTTAAATATACGATTTATACATAGAAAATAATTAGGAAAATAAAAATAAAGATATGTAAGATATGTGCAATTAAAATAGAATTAGATTTAACTTGTAAATGTAGGTAGAAATTAAGATAGAAATAAGAATTAAAATGTATATTAAAACTTTTTAAAATCCCCTAGAAAATAAGATAAATACTAAGTTATATGTGATTAAATGTAAAAATAAATAAAAACGTGCATAACACCACATCCCAAATTAGGATAAAACGGAGAGAGCATGAAAGAGTAGAAAAGAATGAAAGTAAGAATGAAGTGAAGGGAATGATAGAGTAGATGGAAGAGTTGGAGTAAACATTATCAGAAGGCAAAGGCTCTGATTTTGTCAGAGGCAGAGGTAGGCTAGCCAACGATGGCCATGGGAACATGGTCCGGTAGGCGCCAAAAAAAAAAAAAAAAAAAAAAAAAAAAACCTAACCTAACCTAACCTAACCTAACCTAACCTAACCTAACCTAACCTAACCTAACCTAACCTAACCTAACCTAACCTAACTAACCTAACCTAACCTAACCTAACCTAACCTAACCTAACCTTTTTTTTTTTTTTTTTTTTTTTTTTTTGAGGGGGGGAAAATGCCCACGCATTTCCCTTCCGCCATGGGGGTGACGGAAGGGGGTATGTGGGACTTGAACCCACTAAAAACCCCCCCGGTGAGCAGTCCACCGCCGTAGTGGGACGAGATGGGGTCGCGTTAGCATTCACCATCTCGTCCCGGCGGGCGGCCCGGGAACCGGTCCGGGCCTCGGCCTCAAGGAGGGGTAACCTACTCACCATAGGTTACCCCTCAGACGTGTGGGGCCGTGCAAGCCGGCAGAGAGTCCCCCGACTCTCCGCCAGTGACCCCACTACGGATGTCGATGGTGGAGACTCTCTCGGACCATAAATATATACGGTTCGAGATCTCCACCTCCGACATACAAGGGAGGCGCGTGGTGCGTGCGGACTTCCCACGCTGGTCGATCAGTCGCCTCGACGCCGAACTGGCTGTTGAGGCGGCGATCGTCCAGTCGTGGTCTGCTGCGCCCACGCACCCGGAAGTGGACGTCGCAGCTAGCCACTTCCGGGAGGCGGTGACGGCGGTATGTGACGCCGCCATGCCCAGGTCCCGGCGCCTCCCGGGCCGCCGCGAGGTGTACTGGTGGAGCACGGAGATAGCAAATCTCCGAGCCGCCTGCTCGACGGCGCGGCGGCCCTACGCCCGCTGCAGGAGGCGGCGTCACGGCCGGACCGATGCGGAGCTGTCAGCTGAGGAGCTGGCAGCTGAGTGCCAGCTGTACAGCTCCTACCGCGACGCAAAGCGGGAGCTGCAGCTGGCAATCGGTCGGGCCAAGACGCGGGCCTGGGACGAGGCTCTGGAAGGCCTCGACAGGGACCCATGGGGGCGTCCTTATAGGGCAGCCCGGAATAAGTTCCGGGGCCAGACGCCCCCGATCGCAGAGTCCCTGGAGCCGGAGCTTCTGGGCGGAGTGTTGGAGGGGCTCTTTCCCGACATCGACCCCCACCACACCCCGCCCACAATGACAGCGCCGTCCTTCCCCCCCGAGGAGTTGGACCCGGCCTCCGTCCCCCTCGTCTCAGAGGTGGAGATGGAGGTTGCCGTCGGCCGCTTACGCGGCAAGAGGACGGCACCGGGTCCAGACGGGATCCCGAAGCGGGTCCTGCGACTTGCCTTGGGGGAGATGGGTGTACAGCTTCGGGAACTGTTCGACGAATGTCTCACGTCAGGGCGGTTCCCGAAGCTGTGGAAGGACGGAAAGTTGTGCCTGTTGCGGAAGGAGGGTCGTGCCGTAGACTCGCCTTCCGCATACAGGCCAATAGTGCTGCTGGATGACACGGGAAAGCTACTGGAGAGAGTAGTTGCTTCCCGTGTCATCCGGCACCTAGAGGGGACTGGGCCTGGGCTGTCGCAGGCCCAGTATGGGTTCAGAGCGGGGCGGTCTACAATAGACGCCCTGCTCTGGCTCAAGGGGTGGACCCAAGAGGCGGTCCACGGGGGGGACAAGGCGTTGGCTGTCTCGCTCGACATAGCCAACGCCTTCAACAGCCTGCCGCATGGAACAATACGGGAGGCGCTCCTCTATCATGGAGTGCCCCTGTATTTGCGGCGGCTGTTGGCGGACTACCTCCAGGACCGCGAAGTCCTGGTGGAAGGACGCGACGGCTTGAGACACCGTCGCGTCGTCCGCGGTGTTCCGCAGGGGTCGGTGCTGGGACCGCTCCTGTGGAACATTGGCTACGACTGGGTGCTCCGTGGCACGCTTCCCGCAAATATGCGGGTGGCGTGTTACGCGGACGACACCCTGGTCGTAGTCAGGGGGAGGGACCTCGGGGAAGCGATGCGGTTGGCTACGGTGGGCACCACTATCGTAGTCGATCGCATACGCTCCCTGGGACTAGAGGTAGCCCTCTCCAAGACTGAGGCCCTGTTGTTCCATGGGCCTCGGGGGGGACCCCCTCCAGGAACGAGGATATTCCTGGACGGGGTCCTGGTCCGGGTTGGGACCCAGATGAAATATCTGGGTCTCATCCTGGACGGGAGGTGGACTTTTGGGGCCCATTTCACCCAGCTGGCCCCAAGAGTCCTAGGAGCCGCTGCCGCTTTAGGGAGGCTGCTGCCCAACGTGGGCGGCCCGAGCGCCACATGTCGCCGGCTGTACTCCGGAGTCATCCGGAGTATGGCCCTGTACGGGGCACCTGTCTGGGTGGACGCCCTCAGTCGCGGGAATATGACCCTGCTGCGACGTCCGCAGCGGGTCATAGCGACGAGGGCGATCCGCGGATACCGGACGGTGTCCTGGACGGCAGCGTGCGTGCTGGCCGGTGATCCCCCCTGGGCTCTCCAAGCGGAGATCCTCGCCGAAGTCTACCACTTCGTGGCGGCGAGGAGATCCGAGGGGGAGTTCCCGGTGTGGGAGGAGGTCGCACGCATGCGGCGGCAGGCGCGGGCTGCCTTGTTGCGGCGGTGGGCGGAGGACCTGGCTCCACCGGTCCCTGGTCAGTGGACGGTGGAGGCCATTAGACCGGTCCTCCGGGGTTGGGTGCGGCGGCGGTTCGGGTCGCTGACCTTCCGATTGGTGCAGGTGCTTTCCGGGCATGGATGCTTCGGAAAGTATCTGCACCAAATCGCGAGACGGGAGGCGACCCCGGCCTGCCACGAATGTGGGGCGCCGGAGGACACGGCGCTCCACACGCTGGAGGTGTGTGCCGCGTGGGGTCCCATGCGGCACACGCTTTCAGCGATCCTGGGCCGGGACCTCTCTCTGCCGAGTGTGGTAAGTGCCATGCTCGGCGGAGAGAGGGAGTGGCAGGCGATGGTCTCCTTCTGCGAAGAGGTCATGTCGCAGAAGGAGGCCGCTGAGCGGATCAGAGAGGATGACGCCCGCTCTGATCCGCTCCGGCGCAGACGGAAAGGGGGACGAAGGGGGCGGTTTGCCCGCCTTCTTCTTCCTCCGTAGTGGGGTCACTGGCGGAGAGTCGGGGGACTCTCTGCCGGCTTGCACGGCCCCACACGTCTGAGGGGTAACCTATGGTGAGTAGGTTACCCCTCCTTGAGGCCGAGGCCCGGACCGGTTCCCGGGCCGCCCGCCGGGACGAGATGGTGAATGCTAGCGCGACCCCATCTCGTCCCACTACGGCGGTGGACTGCTCACCGGGGGGGTTTTTAGTGGGTTCGAGTCCCACATACCCCCTTCCGTCACCCCCATGGCGGAAGGGAAATGCGTGGGCATTTTCCCCCCCTCAAAAAAAAAAAAAAAAAAAAAAAAGGTTGGGGTGCCATGGGGCGCCATGTCAGTCAACCTTCTCGTGTGCCTGTAGGCTCTTGTCGCTTGTCGATCAGCCGGATCCAAGTGAACGGAAGCTTACGGGACGGTGCGCCTCGTTTAAGCCCGATAATAACTTCTCATACGTGGGATCTTATTGTCGAGCAACTAATGGACTGACAGGGGGGGGGCCCTCCGCGTGTCCCTATGGGGCACTGTGGATGGGCCAAGCATGGTGGGCTCGTGGAGGAGCACCATGGGAGGGCCGGGGCGGTGTATGCTGCTCCGGTGGGCTTGCGCGTCCCAATGATCTTCAAGGCTATGCCGGCAGGTATACCCATACCGGACAGGCTTGGAGGGAGGGATCAGCGCAAGTGGAGGGGGCGCCCTTTTTAGGGCGCGGATGAGGGCTCGGCGTGGCCCTTTATGGGCCCGTCGGGCGCGCGGGGAGTGTGCCCTTTTCAGGGCGCACTGTGGAGGGAGGGCTGGGGCGGCATTTGCTGCTCTGGTCGGCTTGCGTGTCCCAATGATCATCAAGGCTATACCGGCAGGGCTACCCATACCGGGCAGGCTTGGAGGGAGGGATCAGCGTAAGTGGAGGGGGCGCCCTTTTCAGGGCGCGGATGAGGGCTCGGCGTGGCCCTTTATGGGCCCGTCGGGCGAGCCGGTAGTGTGCCCTTTTCAGGGCGCACTGTGGTGGGAGGGCCGGGGCGGCATTCGCTGCTCTGGTCGGCTTGCGTTTCCCAATGATCTTCAAGGCTATACCGGCAGGTATACCCATACCGGGCAGGCTTGGAGAGAGGGATCAGCGTAAGTGGAGGGGGCGCCCTTTTTAGGGCGCGGATGAGGGCTTGCGTGTCCCAATGATCTTCAAGGCTATACCGGCAGGGCTACCCATACCGGGCAGGCTTGGAGGGAGGGACAGCGTAAGTTGGAGGGGGCGCCCTTTTCAGGGCGCGGATGAGGGCTTGCGTGTCCCAATGATCTTCAAGGCTATACCGGCAGGGCTACCCATACCGGGCAGGCTTGGAGGGAGGGACAGCGTAAGTTGGAGGGGGCGCCCTTTTCAGGGCGCGTTTGTGGGGTCACTGGCGGAGATCGGGGGACTCCGCCGGCTTGCACGGCCCCACACATGGCCGGGGCCCGGCTGGTTTCCGGGCCACCCGTCGGGGTGAGATGGTGAATGCTAACGCGACCCCATCTTGCCCCACTATGGCGGGGGACTTAACCGGGGGGGTTTTAGTGGGTTCGAGTCCCACATACCCCCTTCCGTCATCCCCATGGCGGAAGGGAAATGCGTGGGCATTTCCCCCCCTCAAAAAAAAAAAAAAAAGGTTGGGGTGCCATGTCAGTCAACCTTCTCGTGTGCCTGTAGGCTCTTGTCGCTTGTCGATCAGCCGGATCCAAGTGAACGGAAGCTTACGGGACGGTGCGCCTCGTTTAAGCCCGATAATAACTTCTCATACGTGGGATCTTATTGTCGAGCAACTAATGGACTGACAGGGGGGGGCCCTCCGCGTGTCCCTATGGGGCACTGTGGATGGGCCAAGCATGGTGGGCTCGTGGAGGAGCACCATGGGAGGGCCGGGGCGGTGTATGCTGCTCCGGTGGGCTTGCGCGTCCCAATGATCTTCAAGGCTATGCCGGCAGGTATACCCATACCGGACAGGCTTGGAGGGAGGGATCAGCGCAAGTGGAGGGGGCGCCCTTTTTAGGGCGCGGATGAGGGCTCGACGTGGCCCTTTATGGGCCCGTCGGGCGCGCGGGGAGTGTGCCCTTTTCAGGGCGCACTGTGGAGGGAGGGCTGGGGCGGCATTTGCTGCTCTGGTCGGCTTGCGTGTCCCAATGATCTTCAAGGCTATACCGGCAGGGCTACCCATACCGGGCAGGCTTGGAGGGAGGGACAGCGTAAGTTGGAGGGGGCGCCCTTTTTAGGGCGCGGAAGAGGGCCCGGCGAGGCCCTTTTCAGGGCCCGTCGGGCGGACGGAGTGTGCCCTTTTCAGGGCGCACTGTGGAGGGAGGGCCGGGGCGGCTTTCGCTGCTCTGCTTGCGTGTCCCAATGATCTTCAAGGCTATGCCGGCAGGTATACCCATACCGGACAGGCTTGGAGGGAGGGATCAGCGTAAGTGGAGGGGGCGCCCCTTTTCAGGGCGCGGATGAGTGCTTGCGTGTCCCAATGATCTTCAAGGCTATACCGGCAGGGCTACCCATACCGGGCAGGCTTGGAGGGAGGGACAGCGTAAGTTGGAGGGGGCGCCCTTTTGAGGGCGCGGATGTGAGGGCTTGCGTGTCCCAATGATCTTCAAGGCTATACCGGCAGGGCTACCCATACCGGGCAGGCTTGGAGGGAGGGACAGCGTAAGTTGGAGGGGGCGCCCTTTTCAGGGCGCGTTTGTGGGGTCACTGGCGGAGATCGGGGGTCTCCGCCGGCTTGCACGGCCCCACATATGGCCGGGGCCCGGCTGGTTTCCGGGCCACCCGTCGGGGTGAGATGGTGAATGCTAACGCGACCCCATCTTGCCCCACTATGGCGGGGGACTTAACCGGGGGGGTTTTAGTGGGTTCGAGTCCCACATACCCCCTTCCGTCATCCCCATGGCGGAAGGGAAATGCGTGGGCATTTCCCCCCCTCAAAAAAAAAAAAAAAAAAAAAAAGGTTAGGTTAGGTTGGGGTGCCATACCCCACTACTGACACTCGTGGGGAGATTGTCAGGGAGTGGGCGGTTGCCACAGGGCTGACCCTTCTGAATAGAGGGTCGGCCCACACGTGCGTGCGACAGCGAGGGGGGTCCGTGGTGGACGTTACGTTCGCCACCCCCGCTGTCGCGGCACGTGCCCGGGCGTGGAGGGTGATGTCGGAGGTGGAGACTCTCTCGGACCATAAATATATACGGTTCGAGATCTCCACCTCCGACATCCAAGGGGAGCGCGTGGTGAGGGCACACTTCCCACGCTGGTCGTTCAGTCGCCTCGACGCCGAACTGGCTGTTGAGGCGGCGATCGTCCAGTCGTGGTGTGCTGCGCCCACGCACCCGGAGGTGGACGTCGCAGCAGGCCACTTCCGGGATGCGGTGACGGCGGTGTGCGACGCCGCCATGCCCAGGTCCCGGCGCCTCCCGGGTCGCCGGGAGGTGTACTGGTGGAGCTCGGAGATAGCAGATCTCCGAGCTGCCTGCTCGACGGCGCGGCGTCCCTACGCCCGCTGCAGGAGGCGGCGTCACGGCCGGACCGACGATGAGCTGTCAGCTGAGGAGCTGGCAGCTGAGTGCCGGCTGTACAGCTCCTACCGTGTCGCGAAGGAGGAGCTGCAGCGGGCCATCGGTCAGGCCAAGACGCGGGCCTGGGACGAGGCTCTGGAGGGCCTCGACAGGGACCCATGGGGGCGCCCATATAGGGCGGCCCGGAAAAAGTTCCGGGGCCAGACGCCCCCGATCGCGGAGTCCCTGGAGCCGGAGCTTCTGGGCAGGGTATTGGAGGGGCTCTTTCCCGACGTGGACCCCTACCACACCCCGCCCGCAATGGCGTCGCCGTGCCTCCTCCCCGAGGAGTTGGACCCGGCCTCCGTCCCCCTCGTATCAGAGGTGGAGATGGAGGTTGCCGTCGGCCGCTTACGCGGCAAGAGGACGGCACCGGGTCCAGACGGGATCCCGAAGCGGGTCCTGAGGCTTGCCTTGGGGGAGATGGGCGATCAGCTTCGGGAACTGTTCGACGAATGTCTCACGTCAGGACGGTTCCCGAAGCTGTGGAAGGACGGCCGGTTGTGCCTGTTGCGGAAGGAGGGTCGTGCCGTAGACTCGCCTTCCGCATACAGGCCAATAGTGCTGCTGGATGACACGGGGAAACTGCTGGAGAGAGTAGTTGCTTCCCGTGTCATCCGGCACCTAGAGGGGACTGGGCCTGGGCTGTCGCAGGCCCAGTATGGGTTCAGAGCGGGGCGGTCTACAATAGACGCCCTGCTCTGGCTCAAGGGGTGGACGCAGGAGGCGGTCCACGGGGGGGACAAGGCGTTGGCAGTCTCGCTCGACATAGCCAACGCCTTCAACAGCCTGCCGCACGGAACAATACGGGAGGCGCTCCTTTATCACGGAGTGCCCCTGTATCTGCGGCGGCTGTTGGCGGACTACCTCCAGGACCGCGAGGTCCTGGTGGAAGGACGCGACGGCTTGAGACACCGTCGCGTCGTCCGCGGTGTTCCGCAGGGGTCGGTGCTGGGACCGCTCCTGTGGAACATTGGCTACGACTGGGTGCTCCGTGGCACGCTTCCCGCAAATATGCGGGTGGCGTGTTACGCGGACGACACCCTGGTCGTAGTCAGGGGGAGGGACCTCGGGGAAGCGATGCGGTTGGCTACGTTGGGCACCACCATCGTAGTCGATCGCATACGCTCCCTGGGACTGGAGGTAGCCCTCTCCAAGACTGAGGCCCTGTTGTTCCATGGGCCTCGGGGGGGACCCCCTCCAGGAACGAGGATATTCCTGGACGGGGTCCTGGTCCGGGTTGGGACCCAGATGAAATATCTGGGTCTCATCCTGGACGGGAGGTGGACTTTTGGGGCCCATTTTACCCAGCTGGCCCCAAGAGTCCTGGGAGCCGCGGCCGCTTTAGGGAGGCTGCTGCCCAACGTGGGCGGCCCGAGCGCCACATGTCGCCGGCTGTACTCCGGAGTAATCCGGAGTATGGCCCTGTACGGGGCACCTGTCTGGGTGGACGCCCTCAGTCGCGGGAATATGACCCTGCTGCGACGTCCGCAGCGGGTCATAGCGACGAGGGCGATCCGCGGATACCGGACGGTGTCCTGGACGGCAGCGTGCGTGCTGGCCGGTGATCCCCCCTGGGCTCTCCAAGCGGAGATCCTCGCCGAAGTGTATCACTTCGTGGCGGCGAGGAGATCCGAAGGGGAGTTCCCGGTGTGGGAGGAGGTCGCACGCATGCGGCGGCAGGCGCGGGCTGCCTTGTTGCGGCGGTGGGCGGAGGACCTGGCTCCACCGGTCCCTGGTCAGTGGACGGTGGAGGCCATTAGACCGGTCCTCCGGGGTTGGGTGCGGCGGCGGTTCGGGTCGCTGACCTTCCGATTGGTGCAGGTGCTTTCCGGGCATGGATGCTTCGGAAAGTATCTGCACCAAATCGCGAGACGGGAGGCGACCCCGGCCTGCCACGAATGTGGGGCGCCGGAGGATACGGCGCTCCACACGCTGGAGGTGTGTGCCGCGTGGGGTCCCATGCGGCACACGCTTTCAGCGATCCTGGGCCGGGACCTCTCTCTGCCGAGCGTGGTAAGTGCCATGCTCGGCGGAGAGAGGGAGTGGCAGGCGATGGTCTCCTTCTGCGAAGAGGTCATGTCGCAGAAGGAGGCCGCTGAGCGGATCAGAGAGGATGACGCCCGCTCTGATCCGCTCCGGCGCAGACGTACAGGGGGACGAAGGGGGCGGTTCGCCCGCCTTCTTCTCCCTCCATAGTGGGGTCACTGGCGGAGAGTCGGGGGACTCTCTGCCGGCTTGCACGGCCCCACACGTCTGAGGGGTAACCTATGGTGAGTAGGTTACCCCTCCTTGAGGCCGAGGCCCGGACCGGTTCCCGGGCCGCCCGCCGGGACGAGATGGTGAATGCTAACGCGACCCCATCTCGTCCCACTACGGCGGTGGACTGCTCACCGGGGGGGTTTTTAGTGGGTTCGAGTCCCACATACCCCCTTCCGTCACCCCCATGGCGGAAGGGAAATGCGTGGGCATTTTCCCCCCCTCAAAAAAAAAAAAAAAAAAAGGTTGGGGTGCCATGGGGTGCCATGTCAGTCAACCTTCTCGTGTGCCTGTAGGCTCTTGTCGCTTGTCGATCAGCCGGATCCAAGTGAACGGAAGCTTACGGGAGCGTTTGTGGGGTCACTGGCGGAGATCGGGGGACTCCGCCGGCTTGCACGGCCCCACACATGGCCGGGGCCCGGCTGGTTTCCGGGCCACCCGTCGGGGTGAGATGGTGAATGCTAACGCGACCCCATCTTGCCCCACTATGGCGGGGGACTTAACCGGGGGGGTTTTAGTGGGTTCGAGTCCCACATACCCCCTTCCGTCATCCCCATGGCGGAAGGGAAATGCGTGGGCATTTCCCCCCCTCAAAAAAAAAAAAAAAAAAAAAAAAAAAAAAAAGGTTGGGAATTGTGGTTGAATGTGACGGAGTTTTTGCTAGTTTTGTTTGGAGGGTTTTTTTGTTGTGTTTCGGGAGTTTGTTGTTTGTTGTGGGGTCGCGGAAGGTTGAGGCATGCCGAAGCCTTTGCGCGACGAGGCGGGGAGGTTCTTAAAAGGCCAACCAACCTCCGTATTGCGGAACCCGGTAGGGCTCAGCGATAATCGCCACATGGACCCCCCACTGCGCCATGCTCTGGACCAGCAGGTCCTGGGCCCGTGCGCAGTGGTTCAGGTTCGCCTGCAGGAATCTGGTCACCGCCATCGATTATACGGTGTCCATGGCGACCGCCTCTGTCTGCGGCCCTGCACCGGGGGGCGTAGTGCGCTGGGGCTGTAACGGGGCCCTAGGGCCGCCGCTCACCACTGGCGCTCCTCGTCTAACCGGCGCAGCACACGCCTTGGTGCCGCACCGGTGCTCCGCAGGCCTGCCCGCCGCCGCGCACAGGGTGCAGCGCGGCTTGGCGTAGCAGGCTCCGGCCTTGTGGCCGGATTCACCGCAGCGATAGCACTGATCGCTGCGGTCCTCCTCGGACGGGCAGAGCGCCCGCGTGTGGCCGGGCTCCAGGCACTTGAAGCACCGGAGCGGCCGCGCCTCGAGCAGCTCCACCCTCGCCGATCCCCATCCGACATTCAGGCGGCCCACCACAAGGATAGCCCTAGCGGCTTGTACCGGGCATCGCACCCAGGCCGCGCACGATCCGTACGCACCGCCGCGCACATCACCGCAGGTAACCGCCTCCACGTCGCAGGCACCCGCGCGCGCGACCGCCGCGGCGACCTCGGACGCAGTTGACCTCTTGCTCGGCGCGAAGCATTTGCTTCGCGCGCTCACTGTCCTTTCTCTCACCTGCAGTCCTGGTGCGGCCACGAGTCGCGACCGTCTTCCCGCGGGCCGAACTGAGAGTACGCGTCATGACGCGCGCCACCTTGTCCGCCTGCGTGGACAGGCCTCCAGTGTCCGAGTCCGAGTCCCAAGACCCACCGGACCCGTCCTCGTCCTCATGGCGTCGCTTCGAAAGCGACTGCAGCTGCCAGAAACGGCCGCTCGTTCCTTCACCAGGTGCCGCGCCGGCATGCGCCGCGGCCGACACACGCGTCGGGACCGACGCGCGGCCGCGTGCAGCCGGCGCGGGAGCCCCCGCCACAGCGGCGCCAACACATTTCACTCGCGTACTAGCCCGCCTAGCCACCACCCCAGACGACGCATTAACAACAACGCGAAAACAACACAGAATTGTTTGGGATTTAACCCCCAAACACACCCCAGGCCCTGAGAAGGACCACTCGACCACAACCGAACACTTTCCAACACTTTTCCTTGCCTCAAAATAAGGAGCACTCCAAAACACGTCCGCTCACTTATCGAGGCAACCTATCACACAACCTTTTTTTTTTTTTTTTTTTTTTTTTTTTTTTTTTTTTTTTTTTTGAGGGGGGGAAATGCCCACGCATTTCCCTTCCGCCATGGGGATGACGGAAGGGGGTATGTGGGACTCGAACCCACTAAAACCCCCCCGGTTAAAAGTCCCCCGCCTTAGTGGGGCAAGATGGGGTCGCGTTAGCATTCACCACCTCACCCCGACGGGTGGCCCGGGAACCACCCGGGCCCCGGCCATGTGTGGGGCCGTGCAAGCCGGCGGAGTTCCCCGATCTCCGCCAGTGACCCCACAAACGCGCCCTGAAAAGGGCACCCCCTCCAACTTACGCTGTCCCTCTCTCCAAGCCTGCCCGGTACGGGTAGCCCTGCCGGTATAGGCTTGAAGATCATTGGGACACGCAAGTCGACCAGAGCAGCGAATGCCACCCCAGCCCTCCCTCCACAGTGCGCCCTGAAAAGGGCACACTCGCCTCCGCCCGACGGGCCCTGAAAAGGGCCTCGCCAAGCCGTCATCCGCGCCTTGAAAAGGGCGCCCCCCCTGTCAGTCCATTAGTTGCTCAACAAGAAAATCCCACGTATGAGAAGTTATTGTCGGGCTTAAACGAGGCACTCCGTCCCGCAAGCTTCCGTTCACCCCGGATCCGGCTGATCCATAAGCGACAAGAGCCTACAGGCACACGAGAACCCCTTCCCACCACAGTTTGCCCTGGAAAGGGCACACTCCGTCCGCCCGATGGGCCCTGAGAAGGGCCTCGCCGGGCCCTCATCCGCGCCCTGAAAAGGCGCTCAACAATAAGATCCCACGTATGAGAAGTTATTGTCGGGCTTAAACGAGGCACTCCGTCCCGCAAGCTTCCGTTCACCCCGGATCCAGCTGATCCATAAGCGACAAGAGCCTATAGGCACACGAGAACCCCTTCCCACCACAGTTTGCCCTGAAAAGGGCACACTCCGTCCGCCCGATGGGCCCTGAGAAGGGCCTCGCCGGGCCCTCATCCGCGCCCTGAAAAGGCGCTCAACAATAAGATCCCACGTATGAGAAGTTATTGTCGGGCTTAAACGAGGCACTCCGTCCCGTAAGCTTCCGTTCACCCCGGATCCGGCTGATCCATAAGCGACAAGAGCCTACAGGCACACGAGAACCCCCTCCCACCACAGTGCGCCCTGAAAAGGGCACACTCCGTCCGCCCGATGGGCCCTAAGAAGGGCCTCGCCGGGCCCTCATCCGCGCCCCCAAAAGGGCGCCCCCCCCTGTCAGTCCATTAGTTGCTCAACAATAAGATCCCACGTATGAGAAGTTATTGTCGGGCTTAAACGAGGTACTCCGTCCCGCAAGCTTCCGTTCACCCCGGATCCGGCTGATCCATAAGCGACAAGAGCCTACAGGCACACGAGAACCCCCTCCCTCGGAACACACGGGCGTCCAGCCCCAAGGTAGGCAGCCAGCGAGCACACACGCCGCCTCAAAGGATACAGCGCCATCGACCGCACCACCTGCACATAAAGACGCCGGCAAGCCGCATTCGGCCCACCGACGTTTGGTAAAAGGCGACCCAAGGCCCCGCACGTAGCCATGAGTCGCGGCGCGAGCCGACGGAAATGCTCGCGAAATGTTAGGCGGGGGCCGAAGATGATGCCGAGGTAGCGCATAGCTAACCCGACATCGATCCACACACCCACCGCCCTCCTTGGTTCGCCACCATCACGCGAGCACCGGCCCGCGGCCCTCTCCGCGGCCCATGGAAGCACAGGGCCTCACACTCAGGCTGAGCCACCTCCAGGCTTAATTACCGTATAAGAAATTTCAAAATTTAATAGACTGATTTTTCGTATGTTGGTAGAGGACCTGAATCCTAACACTATGATGATTTTAAAATTATTAAAGATCTGTACAAAAGGTTACGTAATTTTGAAAAAGCACTTAATTTTTTTTTTTTTTAATTTATAACTTAGCCTAGACTTAGCTTTTTATTTCAAAATAGAAAATTTTGAAATGCCTCCGGTGTCCTTGCGATGGTGTCCTTGTAGCCCCGTGACCAGTCCTTGTCCAGCAGCCCGGGGTCACTGACCTCGTGGCCACGTGGTACTTGTTTTTTTTTTGCCATTTTTTCCGCGCTCCTTCACGGAAAAAATTAGCAAAAAGTGTCGGATTGTAGGTCTCCAGAAGGCCTTTCCAAAGGCACTTTGATATCAGGAGGTCATCGCTGAGAGTCACTAGATATTCCACTTTGAAATTTAAAATTTTTCAAATTTACACTTTTCTGTGAATAACTTCGCACTTATTACACTTAGCGCCACGAAATTTTCACTATCGTGTGCGCCTTCACTTTCCTCGTCTTTTGGTATATCACACGTTGAATTCGAAGCAATTTTTCCTATTTTGCGAATTTTAGAGCGCGGAGCTACTTTGTTTCGTGCCGCTCGCCCAAGCAAGTAACCTATCACACAACCTAACCTTTTTTTTTTTTTTTTTTTTTTTTTTTTTGAGGGGGGGAAATGCCCACGCATTTCCCTTCCGCCATGGGGATGACGGAAGGGGGTATGTGGGACTCGAACCCACTAAAACCCCCCCGGTTAAGTCCCCCGCCGTAGTGGGGCAAGATGGGGTCGCGTTAGCATTCACCATCTCACCCCGACGGGTGGCCCGGAAACCAGCCGAGCCCCGGCCATGTGTGGGGCCGTGCAAGCCGGCGGAGTTCCCCGATCTCCGCCAGTGACCCCACAAACGCGCCCTGAAAAGGGCGCCCCCTCCAACTTACGCTGTCCCTCCCTCCAAGCCTGCCCGGTATGGGTAGCCCTGCCGGTATAGCCTTGAAGATCATTGGGACACGCAAGCCCTCCCTCCACAGTGCGCCCTGAAAAGGGCACACTCACCTCGCAAGACGGGCCCTGAAAAGGGCCTCGCCAAGCCGTCATCCGCGCCCTGAAAAGGGCGCCCCCTCCACTTGCGCTAATCCCTCCCTCCAAGCCTGTCCGGTATGGGTATACCTGCCGGCATAGCCTTGAAGATCATTGGGACACACAGGCCGACCAGAACAGCAAATGCCGCCCCGGCCCTCCCTCCACAGTGCGCCCTGAAAAGGGCACACTCCGTCCGCCCAACGGGCCCTGAAAAGGGCCTCGCCGGGCCCTCATCCGCGCCCTGAAAAGGGCGCCCCCTCCACTTACGCTGATCCCTCCCTCCAAGCCTGCCCGGTATGGGTAGCCCTGCCGGTATAGCCTTGAAGATCATTGGGACACGCAAGCCGACCAGAGCAGCGAATGCCGCCCCAGCCCTCCCGCCACAGTGCGCCCTGAAAAGGGCACACTCCCCGCTCGCCCGACGGGCCCATAAAGGGCCACGCCGAGCCCTCATCCGCGCCCTTAAAAGGGCGCCCCCTCCACTTGCGCTGATCCCTCCCTCCAAGCCTGTCCGGTATGGGTATACCTGCCGGCATAGCCTTGAAGATCATTGGGACGCGCAAGCCCACCGGAGCAGCATACACCGCCCCGGCCCTCCCATGGTGCTCCTCCACGAGCCCACCATGCTTGGCCCATCCACAGTGCCCCATAGGGACACGCGGTGGGCCCCCCCCCTGTCAGTCCATTAGTTGCTCGACAATAAGATCCCACGTATGAGAAGTTATTATCGGGCTTAAACGAGGCGCACCGTCCCGTAAGCTTCCGTTCACCCCGGATCCGGCTGATCCATAAGCGACAAGAGCCTACAGGCACACGAGAAGGTTGACTGACATGGCACCCCATCACACAACCTAACCTAACCTAACCTTTTTTTTTTTTTTTTTTTTGTTCTCGGAGGGGAGATTCATTTACGAATACTACCGGTCTGGGGAGACCGGAGTTATGTGGGACTCACTGCCCTGAAAAGGGCAGAATACCCACTAAAACCCCTCCGGTGTTCCTCTCTCGCCATTATAGACGAGCCACGGGGACAATATTCCTTCCGCGACCCGACTAGCGATCCCAATCCCTCTCTTTCTTAGGCGGCAGAGCCCTCCAATCACGTTCGCTCGCCGCCCCCATTCATTCATCATCTTTCCTCCTCCCAATGGGTCGCACATGCCGCACAGGTGCAGCTTGGTGACCACAGTTGCGCGGCGTGCCCTCCGTTGGGCGGCGGCGCAGCACTCGCACAGATATCTATGCCCGCGCGCTCGCCGCCCCATTCATCCCCCCTCACAGGCACGGGTCTACTTTCACACATACAGACACACACACACACCACAAATAAACACACACTCATTCACACCGCCCGTACCTGTGCATGAGTAACGCGGCTTTCGCGCCAATCAGTGCGTCCCCCGCGTGCCTCACGCCATCCATCACCTTTCATTTTCATCCATCATCTAATGGCTTCATGGCCCACATCCGTCATCGTGTCAGAAACACTTGACACGATGAAGGAACCCTCCCCTCCGCGAGGCCCTCCCCATAGGGGCCATCGCACACGCCATCCATCCATCACCATTCACCAGCGCTCAAGGCGGCAGTCGGCGGTCTTCCGCAGACCTGCGCCCAGCACCCAACGGTCTGCGCTCGCGCCTCCGAACACGCAACTCGGGGTCACGCTCGCGCCATCTCTCTGCCTCCTCTTTGGCGGTCATGACCGCCTCCGAGAAGGCCAAAACGGCGTTCCACGCCCTCTCGCTGCCAACCATGGAGCGCACAACAGTCGGCAGCGACAGATCCGCCCCGATCACCGCGACCAGCGCAGCCCTCTCCACCGCCCATGCCGAACACTCGGCCAGCGTGTGGCGTGCCGTATCCTCGGCGCACCCGCAGTGGTGGCACTCTGGGGTGGGTTCCGCCCCTGCCACCCTCCACAGATACCTCCCGAAGCAACCATGGCCCGAGATGATCTGTGTAAGGTGGAAGGAGAGCACCCCGTGCCTCCTCGTCACCCATCGCTCGAGGACCGGCCGCACCGCGGCGATAGTGTCGAGGCCAGCGGAGGGCTCCTCAAGCGCTCGCAGCCACCGCAGCAGAAGACGCCTGCGCGCGCGCCTGCGCCAGCGCAGCATCCCCTCCCTCGGAAGCGGCTCACCTGTTGCCCGGTGCTCAGCGACCCGGTCATAGACCGCGGTGAGCACACGGGCGTCCAGCTCCCAAGGTAGGCAGCCAGCGAGCACACACGCCGCCTCGAAGGAGACGGTGCGGTAGCCGTGCACCGCCCTGAGGCAGATGGCCCTCTGTGGCCGACGCAGAAGAGCCTTGTTGGCCCGTCCCAGGGCATCCTCCCACACGGGCGCCCCATACAGCGCCATCGACCGCACCACCTGCACATAAAGACGTCGACAAGCCGCATGCGGCCCACCGACGTTGGGTAGAAGACGACCCAGGGCACCGCACGTAGCCATGAGCCGCGGTGCGAGCCGACGAAAATGCTCGCAAAATGTTAGGCGGGGGTCTAGGATGATGCCGAGGTAGCGCATGGCTAACCCGACATCGATCCACACACCGCCCACCATCACGCGAGAACCAGCCGGCGGCCCCCTCCGCGGCCCATGGAAGCACAGGGCCTCACACTTAGACAGAGCCACCTCCAGACCTAGCAGTCGTATGCGCTCCAGCACATGCTCCACGCCCTGCGTAGCACGCGCGGCCGCATCGGCGAAGTCAGCGCCGCGAGCAGTGACCAGCGTGTCGTCCGCGTAGCAGGTCACGCTTACACCGCCCGGCAGTACACCCCGCAACACCCAATCGTACCCGATGTTCCACAAGGTTGGCCCGAGGGCCGAACCCTGTGGAACACCGCGCGTCATCGGTTTGGTTTCCCAGGCCACCCGCGCCGGATATCGGACCTCCCTCTCTGAGAGGTAGGCTCCGATGATCCGGCACAGGTACTCTGGGAAACCGTGGTACCTTAGTGCCTCCTTGATACAGGCCCATGGGAGGGTGTTAAAGGCGTTAGCTATATCTAGCGAAACCGCCAATAACACCCCCCGACCCGCTACCGCCTCTTCCGCCATCCCCCTCACCCTGCGGATCGCGTCGATGGTGGAGTGGGCGCGCCGGAACCCGTACTGACTATCAGCAAGGTCCGGTCCCACCACCTCCATATGTCGCACAAGGCGGGCGACCAGGATGCGCTCGAAGAGCTTGCCCGCCTCGTCCAGCAGCACGAGCGGCCGGTAAGCGGACGGTGAGTCCTCCGGCCGGCCGTACTTTTGCAGCAGGACCAGCTTCCCCGCCTTCCACTGGCGAGGGAACTGACCCTGCACAAGGCACGCAGTGAGCAGCACCCTCACCCTCTCCTCAAGGGGATCGAGGGCGATGGCCACCGCGCGCCCCGGAACCCCGTCTAGGCCCGGTGCCTTTTTACGGCCACGCAGCCGAAGCAGCGCCGCTCCCAGCTCCGCCGTAGTCACCTGAGGGACCTCACCTTCCTCACCGCCGACCTCTCTTGCCACGTCCGGCCGTTCCATCGACGGGGGCACCAAGTCGCCCGCAGACGGAAACAGCACGGACACCACTCGGTCCACCATCTCCGGCTGCATGGTCTGGGTAAGCGGTGGCGCCCACGGGCGAAGCTTGTCCCGCACCATGCGGTAGGGTCGACCCCACGGATCCGCGTCGAGCGAGCTCAAAAACTCCTCGAAGCCGGAGTCCTTCGCTGCCCCTATAGCGGAGGACAAAGTTGCAGCGCACTCCCTGTACGCCGCATATAGGCGGTCCTCCTCCTCCAGACTGCGATGACTGCGACGGCGGCTGCGGGTATATGCGCGCCTTGCACGCACGGCTACAACCCGTAGCTGCGCAATCTCCGCCGACCACCAATAAGCGCGGCGCCTGGGCGTGCAAGGCCCCTGGCGTGGCATCGCAACATCGCAAGCGCGCACTAGCGCACCGCGAAGCCACTCAGCCTCCTCCGCGACATCCAGCTCCTCAGGGCCGACAGCAGGGCCCGGAGCCCAAGCCTCGACCTCAGAAGCCTCCAGCAACAAGCCCCGGTCCAGCTGCTTAAGGGACCAGCGAGGCGGGTCACCTGGTAGGGAACGCCCCGGATCGAACGGGGTCGTGGAGAGAGCAGAGACATCGAACCGTAGGTATCGATGATCCGACAGCGTCTCCACTTCCTCCAAGACCTCCCAACCAGAGATGCGGCGCGCGAGGGCGGACGTCGCGAACGTTACATCCACAATCGAACCGCCCTGGCGCCGCACGCACGTATACGCCCCCCCATGGTTCAGAACCGAGAACCCGCCCGCAACGGCCCAGTCCTCCGCTTCCCTACCGCGCGCATTTGTCACCGGAGAGCCCCACATCGCCGATTTGGCGTTGAGGTCCCCGGCAACCAGCACGTGGCGAGGGTGGCGACTGGCAACCAACGTCTCCAACTCACGCAGGTACCGCTCGAAGCGAGCGAGCGAGCCGTTCGGGGAGAAGTATACGGCGACGATGAGGGTCTCGTCCGCCTCTCCGGCAACCCACCCACGCCCCCTCGATACCCGCGCCAGCTGCGGTGCACCGGCAGCCGTCCTGGTGACAATTGCGACGGAGCCGCCAACGTCACCCAACCAACCTCCGTATTGCGGAACCCGGTAGGGCTCCGCGACCACCGCCACATGGACCCCCCACTGCGCCATGCTCTGGACCAGTAGGTCCTGAGCCCGCGCACAGTGGTTCAGGTTCGCCTGCAGAAACCTGGTCACCGCCATCAATTAGACGGTGTCCATGGTGACCGTCTCTGCCTGCGCCCCTGCACTGGGGGGCGTCGGGCGCTGGGGCTGCAACGGGGCTCTAGGGCCGCCGCTCGCCGCTAGCACTCCTCGTCGGACCGGCGCAGCACATGCCTTGGTGCCGCACCGGTGCTCCGCAGGCCTGCCCGCCGCCGCGCACAGGGTGCAGCGCGGCTTGGCGTAGCAGGCACCGGCCTTGTGGCCGGTCTCACCGCAGCGATAGCACTGATCGCTGCGGTCCTCCTCGGACGGGCATAGCACGCGCGTATGGCCGGGCTCCAGGCACTTAAAGCACCGGAGCGGCCGCGCCTCGAGCAGCTCCACCCTTGCTGACCCCCACCCAACGTTCAGGCGGCCCACCGCCAGGATCGCCCTAGCAGCTTGCACCGGACACCGCACCCAGGCAGCGCACGAGCCGTACGCACCAGGCCGCACATCGCCGCAAGTGACCGCAGAAACCTCGCATGTGCCCACCCGCGCTACCGCCGCAGCGACCTCGGACGCAGCGACGGATTCGTCGAGCCCAGACACTCGCAGCTCTGCGGTCTTTACCGGTCTCGACACCCTCACTAGCTCCGAGTCGAGCTCCTCGACCAGGCGACGGGCTAGCGCGTCCGCCCTGGTACCGGCCAGAGCGCTCGCACCCGTCACCTCCAGCATGCGCGCCCCGGTCACTGCACGCCTGAAGCGCAAGCGCGAGATCTCTAAGGGGGCGAGGTCCACTTTGGACCGCGCCTCGGCAATTACCTGCGCATAGGTCACGCCCCTCTCCACTGCCGCGGGCTGCAGTGTAAGGATCACTGCAGCGGAACGCGGCGGGCGCAGCTTGCTCGCAGCCTCTTGAGCTGGAGACAGCGGCGGCGGCAGTCTCCTGGCAGGTCCGAGTGGCCTTGGCACAGTCCGACCCACAGCGGGGGCGGACGACGAGGCAAGCTCTGCGTCAGGCACGCGGCGACCCGCCATTGTCCTCCCCCTGTTCCCCCGGCGTTGTCGGCGGCGCCGGGCGGGGGCCACCTCGACCTCAGCTATCACAGGAGAAGCATCCACCACTTCTACATCCATATTTTCTTCTGTGGCCACTACGACCACAGAAGCATTACCTGCAGCGGGCCCAGCACGCGTGGGCGCCACGACCTCCGCCGAGGCACCAACAGGGGCCCGAGCGGGCAGCGCAGCGCGCACTGGTACGCCGGCAGAAGGCGCAGCCCGCACTGAAGCTCCGGCGGGCGGCGCAGCACGCATCGGGGCGCCAACAGCGGGCCCAGCCCGCACAGCAGGCGCCACAACTCGCGACGAGACACCACCAGAGGGCATAGCACGCGCAGGGGCCCGTGCGGGCAGCGCGGAGGCACCAGCAGAGGGCGCAACGCGCGCGGGGGCGCGGGCGGGCAGCGCAACACGCATCAGCGGTGCGGCGCGAACCGGCGCAGGGAGCCCAGCCGCAGCCGCAGCCGCAGCAGCGTATGAGACGCGCCCATCGCCAGCGAGCGGTGGCCGCAGGCGCGGCTCCGGCAGAAGCCTGCACTCAAGGGACTCGAGCCGGGCGTTCATCATGGTCCCCACCTGGTCCATGATAGCCCGGCTGCGTCCCTCCTCATCGGCGTCGGCGGCAGCGACGGGCACAGCGTGGCGCGCCTTCTTGAGTTCCTGTTTCAGGAACTCGATGTCGCGCCGCATCTCTGCCATTTCGGCGCGAAGCCGAACGTTCTCCGCCGCCACAAGGCGGGACTCCTCGGCGGACGTACGGGCGCCGAGCTCGGCTACTGCGTCCGAGATGGACGCAGTGGCCACCTTTAGGCCACCGAGAAGCTCCCCCTTTATGTTTTTGGATTTGCGTCCTACCTCAGCGATGTAGTCTATCGCCTTCGACGCCTTTCCGACTAAGATATCAGCCGTGGATGCCGACGACGCCGAGGTGCCCGGCCTCGCCACACGTCGGTAGGAGACCGTCAGGTCGGCTACCTCCTGCTCAGCGCGAAGCATTTGCTTCGCGCGCTCAGCCTCTTTGGACTCACCTGCTGTCGGCCTTCCGCGACCGCGAGTCGCGATCGCCTTCCCGCGGGCACGCGTCACAATGCGCGCCACCTTGTCTGCCGTAAACAGACTCCCAGCCTCCGAGTCCGAGTCCCAGGACCCGTCCGACCCGTCCTCAGCCTCATGGCGTCGCTTTGAAAGCGACCGCGACTGCCACAGTCTGCCGCTCTCACAAAGCGCCACGTCGGCGCCGGCATGCGCCGCGACCGACGCGACCGTCGGGACAGACGCTCGACCGCGTGCAGACGCCGGCGCGGGAGCCCCCGCCTCAGCAGCGCCACATTCGGCGCGCGCTCCAGCCCGCGCAGCCGCCACCCCGGAAGACGCCTTCGTCCCTGCCGAATTCATTGCGGTGAAAAAATCACCACAACAAACTCGACAGTAGAACTTGACACTTCTTGTCAAACAAAAAATTGAAAATTTTACACAGAAAAACAACACAAATTGCTTGGGATTTTATCCCCAAACACTCTCCCGGCCCTGAAAAGGACCACTAGTCCACACCCGAACACTTTCCAACACTTTTACCACGAATAAGGAGCACGACAAAAGAAACACGTGCGCTCACTTACCGAGGTAAAACACAACCTTTTTTTTTTTTTTTTTTTTTTTGAGGGGGGGAAAATGCCCACGCATTTCCCTTCCGCCATGGGGGTGACGGAAGGGGGTATGTGGGACTCGAACCCACTAAAAACCCCCCCGGTGAGCAGTCCACCGCCGTAGTGGGACGAGATGGGGTCGCGTTAGCATTCACCATCTCGTCCCGGCGGGCGGCCCGGGAACCGGTCCGGGCCTCGGCCTCAAGGAGGGGTAACCTACTCACCATAGGTTACCCCTCAGACGTGTGGGGCCGTGCAGGCCGGCAGAGAGTCCCCCGACTCTCCGCCAGTGACCCCACTACGGAGGAAGAAGAAGGCGGGCAAACCGCCCCCTTCGTCCCCCTGTACGTCTGCGCCGGAGCGGATCAGAGCGGGCGTCATCCTCTCTGATCCGCTCAGCGGCCTCCTTCTGCGACATGACCTCTTCGCAGAAGGAGACCATCGCCTGCCACTCCCTCTCTCCGCCGAGCATGGCACTTACCACGCTCGGCAGAGAGAGGTCCCGGCCCAGGATCGCTGAAAGCGTGTGCCGCATGGGACCCCACGCGGCACACACCTCCAGCGTGTGGAGCGCCGTATCCTCCGGCGCCCCACATTCGTGGCAGGCCGGGGTCGCCTCCCGTCTCGCGATCTGGTGCAGATACTTTCCGAAGCATCCATGCCCGGAAAGCACCTGCACCAATCGGAAGGTCAGCGACCCGAACCGCCGCCGCACCCAACCCCGGAGGACCGGTCTAATGGCCTCCACCGTCCACTGACCAGGGACCGGTGGAGCCAGGTCCTCCGCCCACCGCCGCAACAAGGCAGCCCGCGCCTGCCGCCGCATGCGTGCGACCTCCTCCCACACCGGGAACTCCCCTTCGGATCTCCTCGCCGCCACGAAGTGATACACTTCGGCGAGGATCTCCGCTTGGAGAGCCCAGGGGGGATCACCGGCCAGCACGCACGCTGCCGTCCAGGACACCGTCCGGTATCCGCGGATCGCCCTCGTCGCTATGACCCGCTGCGGACGTCGCAGCAGGGTCATATTCCCGCGACTGAGGGCGTCCACCCAGACAGGTGCCCCGTACAGGGCCATACTCCGGATTACTCCGGAGTACAGCCGGCGACATGTGGCGCTCGGGCCGCCCACGTTGGGCAGCAGCCTCCCTAAAGCGGCCGCGGCTCCCAGGACTCTTGGGGCCAGCTGGGTAAAATGGGCCCCAAAAGTCCACCTCCCGTCCAGGATGAGACCCAGATATTTCATCTGGGTCCCAACCCGGACCAGGACCCCGTCCAGGAATATCCTCGTTCCTGGAGGGGGTCCCCCCCGAGGCCCATGGAACAACAGGGCCTCAGTCTTGGAGAGGGCTACCTCCAGTCCCAGGGAGCGTATACGATCGACTACTAGGGTGGTACCCACCGTAGCCAACCGTATCGCTTCCCTGAGGTCCCTCCCCCTGACTACGACCAGGGTGTCGTCCGCGTAACACGCCACCCGCATATTTGCGGGAAGCGTGCCACGGAGCACCCAGTCGTAGCCAATGTTCCACAGGAGCGGTCCCAGCACCGACCCCTGCGGAACACCGCGGACGACGCGACGGTGTCTCAAGCCGTCGCGTCCTTCCACCAGGACTTCACGGTCCTGGAGGTAGTCCGCCAACAGCCGCCGCAGATACAGGGGCACTCCGTGATAGAGGAGCGCCTCCCGTATTGTTCCGTGCGGCAGGCTGTTGAAGGCGTTGGCTATGTCGAGCGAGACTGCCAACGCCTTGTCCCCCCCGTGGACCGCCTCCTGCGTCCACCCCTTGAGCCAGAGCAGGGCGTCTATTGTTGACCGCCCCGCTCTGAACCCATACTGGGCCTGTGACAGCCCAGGCCCAGTCCCCTCTAGGTGCTGGATGACACGGGAAGAAACTACTCTCTCCAGTAGCTTCCCCGTGTCATCCAGCAGCACTATTGGCCTGTATGCGGAAGGCGAGTCTACGGCACGACCCTCCTTCCGCAACAGGCACAACTTGCCGTCCTTCCACAGCTTCGGAAACCGCCCCGACGTGAGACAGGCGTCGAACAGTTCCCGAAGCTGTACACCCATCTCCCCCAAGGCGAGCCGCAGGACCCGTTTCGGGATCCCGTCTGGACCCGGTGCCGTCCTCTTGCCGCGTAAGCGGCCGACGGCAACCTCCATCTCCACCTCTGAGACGAGGGGGATGGAGGCCGGGTCCAACTCCTCGGGGGGGAAGGACGGCGCTGTCATTGTGGGCGGGGTGTGGTGGGGGTCGATGTCGGGAAAGAGCCCCTCCAACACCCTGCCCAGAAGCTCCGGCTCCAGGGACTCCGCAATCGGGGGCGCCTGGCCCCGGAATTTTTTCCGGGCCGCCTTATATGGACGCCCCCATGGGTCCCTGTTGAGGCCCTCCAGAGCCTCGTCCCAGGCCCGCGTCTTGGCCCGACCGATTGCCAGCTGCAGCTCCCCCTTCGCGTCCCGGTAGGAGCTGTACAGCTGGCACTCAGCTGCCAGCTCTTCAGCTGACAGCTCCTCATCGGTCCGGCCGTGCCGCCGCCTCCTGCAGCGGGCGTAGGGCCGCCGCGCCGTCGAGCAGGCGGCTCGGAGATCTGCTATCTCCGAGCTCCACCAGTACACCTCCCGCCGACCCGGGAGGCGCCGGGACCTGGGCATGGCGGCGTCGCAGACCGCCGTCACCGCCTCCCGGAAGTGGCCCGCTGCGACGTCCACCTCTGGGTGCGTGGGCGCAGCAGACCACGACTGGACTATCGCCGCCTCAACAGCCAGTTCGGCGTCGAGGCGACTGATAGACCAGCGCGGGAAGTTTGCTCGCACCACGCGCCCCCCTTGCATGTCAGAGGTGGAGATCTCGAACCTGATATATTTATGGTCCGAGAGAGTCTCCACCTCTGACATCACCCTCCACGCCCGGGCACGTGCCGCGACAGCGGGGGTGGCGAACGTAACGTCCACCACGGACCCCCCTCGCTGTCGCACGCACGTGTGGGCCGACCCTCTATTCAGAAGGGTCAGCCCTGTGGCAACCGCCCACTCCCTGACTATCTCCCCTCTTGAGTCAGTGGTGGGGTTGCCCCAGTCCCGGGCCTTGGCGTTCAGGTCCCCCATAAGGAGGACCTGACGTGGCACCTGCCTTCGCACCGCCGCGGCCAGGAGGTCCATAAAGGCCTCCAGCTCCGCAGCGGTTCTATTGGGGGAGAAGTATGCGCCGACTACCGCATACTCCTCCCACTTGGCAACCACGTAACCCGAACCCCTCTCTTCGACTGAGAGGGGTGGGCCGCCACTCCTTCCCACAATGGCCACGGAGTCGTCCAAGTCCCCAGCCCAACATGTATGTTGGGGGGGAACGTGGTACGGCTCCGCGGCGACCGCCAAATCAATTTCCCACTGCGCCAGGGACTGCATGAGCAGATCCTGGGCCCTGGCGCAGTGGTTGAGGTTCGTCTGGAGGAGGTTGAGATGACTGACCTGATCCATCAGTCAGCCATTTCAACCTCCTCGCTCGCCGCTTGGCGAGCTACCTCCGGGGCGACAGGGGCGATCCGGGCCCCTGCGACTTTTCCCTTCGTCGTAGGGGGAACGCAGCTGCGTCCCCCCATTACATGCCCGGAGGGCCTGCCGGACTCTGCGCATATTGCGCAGCGTGGCTCGGCCCTCCCGCAGGTGGCCGCCTTATGACCTGCGCCTCCACACCGGAAGCACAGGTCACCTCTGTCGGCCGCCGCAGGGCACTGGGGACGAGTGTGTCCCAGCCCCATGCACTTGTAACAGCGCATGGGACGCGCCCCCAGTGACACGACACGTGCCGAGCTCCACCCTACCAGCAGCCTGCCCTTTTCCAGCAGCACTTTGGCTGCCGAAATCGGGCATGACACCAGGGTGGAGCCGGTGCCGCCGAGGCCAGAGCGGATCTCTCCGGCCTTTACGAGCCGCACGTCGCAGTGGCCCGCCTCAGCAACCGCCGCAGCCACCTTCTCCTTGGTAGCCGCGTCGTCCAGACCCGTGATGCGTAGGTCCGTCGCCTTCACGGGCCTGGTGACGCTAGCCACCTCCGACAGGACATCGCGGAGTTTCTCCGCGAGCCTGTCGGCCTTCTCTGAGTTTTGGGAGCCAGGAATTTCCAGCATCCTGGCTCCCGTGGCCGTCTGGCGGAACTGGACTCGGTCAATCCCCAGCTCCTGGAGACTGACCTTGTCCTGGGCCATCTTAAGGACGGCGCTATAAGTTACCCCCTTTTCCACGGCCTCGGGTTGCAGCGACAACACGATGGCCGCGGACTTCGGGGGCCTCAGCGCCGCCATAGGCTTCGGGGCAGCAGCGACGGGTCTTGCCGCTGGGGCAACCACAGGTGCAGAGGGAGGGGAAGTTTTCTTCCCCTTCCCCTTGCCCTTCCTTGTCACCGTCGCCCAAGTTTCTTGGGGGACGGCGACAGGGGCAGCCTCTCTCGAGGGACCCGCCACTGGTGCCACCGAGGGGGCAACGCGCTTGCCCGCTTTGGGGGCAGGGGCAGAGGCCCTCTGTGGTGTCGGCTTCGGTGGCACGGCAGCCACCGCAGTCCTCCTTGCGTCCGCCCTTAGTGCTGGGCGAACTACGGGAGCCGGCAAGAGGCGCTCCTCGATCCCCGCAATTCGGGCGTTCAGCATCGTCCCGAATGTTGAGGTCAAGGAGCGCTTCAGCTCCTCCACCAGGTCCGCCCCCACAATGACGGGCGCTGCCTGCGTTGCAGCCGTAGCAGACGCAGCAGCAGTAGTGGCGGCGGCAGCCTCCGACTTTGCTTCGGTGAAGCCGCGACGAAGCGACTTCACCTCAGCCCTCAGTGCCTCGGTCTCGAGCCGCAGGCGGCCGTTGTCGGCTCTCAGCCTTCGCGTCTCTTCCGCCTCACTCCGGTCCGCAAGAGCGTCCACCACCTCTCGCAGGCCGGACGCCGACCCCTTCAGACGGGCGACAAACTCGCCCTTGAGGTTGCCCGACTTACGAGCAACCTCCAAAATGCAGGCGAGCTTCTCGCCCGCATGCGCCCTCAACTCTTGCGCGTTAAGCGCGCTGATGTCCCCGACCATCGCGGCGACATCGGTATCGCTACCGGTCGTCGTGAGGTCAGGGACAGCAGCGGCACGCTCCTTCCTGTAGGTCCTATTTTGTAGGACCTCCGTCAAAGAAGGTCGCAGGAAATCCTCCCTGCATGAGGAGCCCGCTTTGGCAGACCTCCTCCCTCCCCTCTTCGCCGAGTTGACCTTGGCGGCTGATGTCCCCTCGGTCTCCGTGTCCGAGTCCAAATACCCGGGCACGAAGAACGAGGAAGACGGCCGCTTCCGAGCCAACTCACCCTCACCAATCCCCGACACGTCGGAGTCCACCCTTTCCTCCGAAGAGGGGCCCTGAGAAGGGCCTTTCTTGGGTGGACAACTCCGCGTCCCTACCTCCGAGTCGACCTCCACGTCCGACGACTCCACACTCACCTGCGAGGAGGGGCCCTGAGAAGGGCCTTTTAAAAACCTCCCCGCCACGTCGCGCAAAGGCTTCGGCATGCCTCAGCCTTCCGCGACCCACAAAACACAACAAAACCTCCCGACACAAACACACAACACCCTCCAAAACAACCAACACCCTCAAACACAGCAAACGCAAAACTCACCAGGTAAAACACAACCTAACCTAACCTAACCTAACCTTTTTTTTTTTTTTTTTTTTCGGAGGGGAGATTCATTGACGAATACATCCGGTCTGGGGAGACCGGAGTTATGTGGGACTCACCGCCCTGAAAAGGGCAGAATACCCACTAAAACCCCTCCGGTGTTCCTCTCTCGCCATGGTAGCCGAGCCACGGGAACAATATTCCTTCCGCGACTCGACTGGCGTCCCCAATCCCTCTCTCTCTTGGGCGGCAGAGCCTCCTCTCATCACGTTCGCTCGCCGCCCCCATTCATCCATCTCCTTTTCCTTTCCCCCCGATAGGATCACGGCCGCATAGGTGCAGCGTGGTGACCGCGGCTGCGCGGCGTGCCCTGCATTGGGCGGCACAGATATCTATGCCCGCGCGCTCGCCGCCCCATTCCTCCCCCCTCACAGGCACGGGTCTACTTTCATACAAACACACACACACACATGCTCTCCTTCCACCTTACACAGATCATCTCGGGCCATGGTTGCTTCGGGAGGTATCTGTGGAGGGTGGCAGGGGCGGAACCCACCCCAGAGTGCCACCACTGCGGGTGCGCCGAGGATACGGCACGCCACACGCTGGCCGAGTGTTCGGCATGGGCGGTGGAGAGGGCTGCGCTGGTCGCGGTGATCGGGGCGGATCTGTCGCTGCCGACTGTTGTGCGCTCCATGGTTGGCAGCGAGAGGGCGTGGAACGCCGTTTTGGCCTTCTCGGAGGCGGTCATGACCGCCAAAGAGGAGGCAGAGAGATGGCGCGAGCGTGACCCCGAGTTGCGTGTTCGGAGGCGCGAGCGCAGACCGTTGGGTGCTGGGCGCAGGTCTGCGGAAGACCGCCGACTGCCGCCTTGAGCGCTGGTGAATGGTGATGGATGGATGGCGTGTGCGATGGCCCTTATGGGGAGGGCCTCGCGGAGGGGAGGGTTCCTTCATCGTGTCGAGTGTTTCTGACACGATGACGGATGTGGGCCATGAAGCCATTAGATGATGGATGAAAATGAAAGGTGATGGATGGCATGAGGCACGCGGGGGACGCACTGATTGGCGCGAAAGCCGCGTTACTCATGCACAGGTACGGGCGGTGTGAATGAGTGTGTGTTTATTTGTGGTGTGTGTGTGTGTCTGTATGTGAAAAAGTAGACCCGTGCCTGTGAGGGGGGATGAATGGGGCGGCGAGCGCGCGGGCATAGATATCTGTGCGAGTGCTGCGCCGCCGCCCAACGGAGGGCACGCCGCGCAACTGTGGTCACCACGCTGCACCTGTGCGGCATGTGCGACCCATTGGGAGGAGGAAAGATGATGAATGAATGGGGGCGGCGAGCGAACGTGATTGGAGGGCTCTGCCGCCTAAGAAAGAGAGGGATTGGGATCGCTAGTCGGGTCGCGGAAGGAATATTGTCCCCGTGGCTCGTCTATAATGGCGAGAGAGGAACACCGGAGGGGTTTTAGTGGGTATTCTGCCCTTTTCAGGGCAGTGAGTCCCACATAACTCCGGTCTCCCCGGACCGGTAGTATTCGTAAATGAATCTCCCCTCCGAGAACAAAAAAAAAAAAAAAAAAAGGTCGGACTCCATCCCTTCCTCCTGAGAGGGGCCCTGAGAAGAGCCTTTAGTGGGTGGAGTACCGACCCGCGTCACCATCACGTCCTCCGACACGAAATCGGACCCAATGTCCGATTCCACTCCATCCCGCGAGGAGGGGCCCTGAGAAGGGCCTTTTATGAACCTCCCCGCCTCGTCGCGCAAAGGCTTAGGCATGCCTCAACCTTCCGCGACCCAACAAACTCCCGAAACACAACAAAAACCCTCCAAACAAAACAAGCGCAAAACTCCGTCACATCTAACCACAATTCCGTCCAGGTCCGTGGAACCTAACCTTTTTTTTTTTTTTTAAGGGGGGGAAAATGTCCACCGCCGTAGTGGGACGAGATGGGGTCGCGTTAGCATTCACCATCTCGTCCCGGCGGGCGGCCCGGGAACCGGTCCGGGCCTCGGCCTCAAGGAGCCTACTCACCTACTCACCATAGGTTACCCCTCAGACGTGTGGGGCCGTGCAAGCCGGCAGAGAGTCCCCCGACTCTCCGCCAGTGACCCCACTACGGAGGAAGAAGAAGGCGGGTAAACCGCCCCCTTCGTCCTCCTGTACGTCTGCGCCGGAGCGGATCAGAGCGGGCGTCATCCTCTCTGATTCGCTCAGCGGCCTCCTTCTGCGACATGACCTCTTCGCAGAAGGAGACCATCGCCTGCCACTCCCTCTCTCCGCCGAGCATGGCATGGACCCGAACCGCCGCCGCACCCAACCCCGGAGGACCGGTCTAATGGCCTCCACCGTCCACTGACCAGGGACCGGTGGAGCCAGGTCCTCCGCCCACCGCCGCAACAAGGCAGCCCGCGCCTGCCGCCGCATGCGTGCGACCTCCTCCCACACCGGGAACTCCCCTTCGAATCTCCTCGCCGCCACGAAGTGATACACTTCGGCGAGGATCTCCGCTTGGAGAGCCCAGGGGGGATCACCGGCCAGCACGCACGCCGCCGTCCAGGACACCGTCCGGTATCCGCGGATCACCCTCGTCGCTATGACCCGCTGCGGACGTCGCAGCAGGGTCATATTCCCGCGACTGAGGGCGTCCACCCAGACCGGTGCCCCGTACAGGGCCATACTCCGGATTACTCCGGAGTACAGCCGGCGACATGTGGCGCTCGGGCCGCCCACGTTGGGCAGCAGCCTCCCTAAAGCGGCCGCGGCTGCCAGGACTCTTGGGGCCAGCTGGGTAAAATGTAAAAACTGTAACACAACGCCTTTCGCTATAAGTTACCCCCTTTTCTACGGCCTCGGGTTGCAGCGACAACACGATGGCCGCGGACTTCGGGGGCCTCAGCGCCGCCATAGGCTTCGGGGCAGCAGCGACGGGTCTTGCCGCTGGGGCAACCACAGGTGCAGAGGGAGGGGAAGTTTTCTTCCCCTTCCCCTTGCCCTTCCTTGTCACCGTCGCCCAAGTTTCTTGGGGGACGGCGACAGGGGCAGCCTCCCTCGAGAGACCCGCCAAGCTTAAAAGGGCGCCCCCTCCACTTGCGCTGATCCCTCCCTCCAAGCCTGTCCGGTATGGGTAAACCTGCCGGCATAGCCTTGAAGATCATTGGGACGCGCAAGCCCACCGGAGCAGCATACACCGCCCCGGCCCTCCCATGGTGCTCCTCCACGAGCCCACCATGCTTGCCCCATCCACAGTGCCCCATAGGGACACGCGGAGTCCCCCTGTCAGTCCATTAGTTGCTCGACAATAAGATCCCACGTATGAGAAGTTATTATCGGGCTTAAACGAGGCGCACCGTCCCGTAAGCTTCTGTTCACTTGGATCCGGCTGATCCTTAAGCGACAAGAGCCTACAGGCACACGAGAAGGTTGACTGACATGGCACCCCACCCCAAACTCAACCTAACCTAACCTAACCGAGTCGCTCCCCAGTCGCTGTCGAGAGCAGTCGATTTTCACGTGCGCTCCGCGCGAATTTATTTTTAACTTGCTTAACTTGCGCAGCTTGCTGGTTTGAGCAAGTTCGGCCACCTCGGCAAGTGTCTTTACTTGCCGGGCTTGCCATCTCGGCAAGTTGTGCCATCTGAGCAAGTGTTTTGGATTGCCGAGCTTGCCTAACTTGCAGGCTCGGCCACTTCTGCAACTTTTTAGCTTGCTGAGCTTGCTGAGATCCCTCTCCTTGCTCTGCTTGCTGAGGTTGCTCTGCCTACCCCACTGAGCAAGTTTGGCCAGCCGTTTTACTTGCCGAACTCCCCATCACTGCAAGCTGAGCCACCACGGCAAGTTGGGCCACTTAGGCAAGTTCTCCACTCGTTGTTGAAAGTTCTACGTACTGCTTGCTGGACTGGCCGAGCTTGCCCTCCTTGCACCGGACATTTTTTTTGCTTGCCGAGCTTGCTTCTTCAAATTTGGACTAGTGACCTTGTGAAATCTGTGATCTTGGACTTATGTCTGAATCCCAGGCTCACTCAGTAGAGCCACAGGCATCACCTCCTTGTACTCAAGACTCCCGTGAAGAACTTCCTCAGCTTTACTTATCTGGGGATGAAAATTTCACATCATCCCCTGATGTTGCGGACTCTGCACTCGACCTTCAAATGGCCCGTCGTCACGTGAAACTCTCCAAATAATATATTAAGTTCGTCAATACCACCCTCAAAGAGGGTAAGAGCTTAACTAAACCCAATAAGATGAGCATCATTGAAAAGGGTGAACAATTTAATGTAGAGATGGAATCCTACTTGGCCCATATCGAAAAAAAAAATGCGCTCCTTCTGAAACAGCTCAGAATCCTGAATCTACCAGTGATAATAACATCGAAGTTCTTGCTACTAAAATTAACACCATTATAGAGGAAATATACAAACTAGTGCAAAAAATCTCTGAACTTGAGAAAACAATCGCTAAACACAATAGTGAGCCGGCAGCGATCACTGGACCCCCCACTTTTATCAAGTCATCAACACGCGACAAGGCCATCCCAAGCTTCAAGCCTGCTCTCATCGTCTCCTCCAAGTCAGCTGACACTAATGTCTCTGACACTCTACAGGCTTGGCAGAAATCCGTCAACTTCAAGGAGACTAACTTCGCCCCCACTAACACCAGGATTATGTCTAATAACAAATTTAAAAACACGTTCGATAATTGTGAACAACGAGATCTTGCCCTGGAAAAAGCTCTGAAATCTAATAGCGAAATCAGTGCTGAGCCATGCTCGCAACTGAAACCTATGATCATCCTTAAGGGAATCTCACGTCAAACCCCTTCAAACGAACTTATTAACATTATCACCTCACAGAATGATAATATAAAACAAGATATGCTGAGCGCTGAGGACCTCATCTTCAAGTTCAAGCGCAGTAACAGGAACCCACATCTCTACAACGCCGTCTTCATCACCACTACCTCTCTATGCAAAAGGATCATCAACACTGGAAAAATCAACATTGATCACCAGAAAATTCACACTGAGATCTACGTCCCGTTGCTTCAATGCTTCAAATGTCTACAGAGGAGAGGATTTGGCGGAATCCCCCTTGCTAGGTCCGCTACAGATTTAGAGAGGTAGCTAATCGACAAGAATGCTTGTTCGAGTCGTTCATTTAGGTATCCAATAGTTTGGTCCCGTTCCCTGAGTGAAAGTTCGGCTTGGCCGAGGCAACATTTAAACCATTCGCACTGGCGGCAAGTTTGGTGATGTGTGTTAAAGGCAGATGACGCCTCAGCATGGCTAAAGTAATTATTCCCGGTTGGGTTGTGAGGGGGGTAAATTTCATGGTGGGGAGTGAAATGGGGATCACCGCTCAGGAGAGTTGCAGAGGTGGGAGGAGGATAGGATTGAGGGAGGCAAAAGGGAGTGGGAGTGGGATTGCCTAATTGGTATATATAGGGCTGCTATTTGAATGATATTGGTAGCTAAAGGACGCGGGACCATTAACGGGGGTGATTGGCACAGAGTGGAGAGGCGGTAAATCAGGGTAGTCTACAGTAGATCCAACAGTTGGTGCAGTTGTTGTTGTAGATGGTGAGGGCGTTGGCGAATGCGATGGATCCATATTCGACCGTGAGAACCGCAGGCGTCAGGTAATATTATGGCGGTGAAGATATTTGGACAAGATGGGCCAGTTCAGCAAGTAAAAAAGAAAATTTTGTAAGTTCAGCAAGTTAGGAGAGCTCAGCCAGTCCGTCCGATTTATGCAACTTGGTCAGCCTGCAGTACAAAGAAGAAATCAGCGAAACAAGCCAGCTGGGCAAATTGCGCAAGTTGGGCAAGCTCGGCAAGCACCGAGAGCACAGCAAGTCCAGTGAATCCCGTTCAATATGTGATTTTCTTAAACGTGTCACGCAAAAATGACGCAATTTCAAAGTAAATTGGTGTTTTCTCTTCAGGAATGGACCCTGGAGCCACCGATTAACAGCGCAACCACACGCGGGCACACAGAAAAAATTATTTATGCCGAAATTAATGTAAATTACTTATGAAAAATTATTGAAAAATGTTAAAAGTTTAAATTTTTAAAAATTAACGTAAAAATCTAAAATTACTGAATTTTATTTGAAAATTTCAAATAAAAGTTCTTAATTAAGTACCTCAATATATTTGACTTGTTTAATTTTCTACCAAAAACTGTAGATATTTAAACAAGTCTAACTCCTAGGTATACGTATACAGGGAGAAGTGCAGTAAGTACGTGTTTTTTTAGGTGACGGTATAGGGGGCGCCTAAATTTGATCTCGCTCCAACCTAAATCTGGCCTCGGGCCGGCACTGAACCTATCTATTAATTACGTCAAATGCAAATACGGGCACCTGACGTAGCGGGAAATACGAGGGAAAGACGTGGTTTCAACTGCTTTTTGAGTACCTAGTACCTACTTACCTAGGTAACTATAGGTGAACTAACTAACGACATACCTAGGTAGATACATAATCCTTGAAATGTTAGCAGTTCACGCATGCTACATAAGTACAAGGTGTACCGGTCATCGGTAGGTAGGTAGGTAGGTACCTAAACACAAACCTATTTGTTCACACGACCCATAACTACCTACCACCTACATGTTAAGTAGGTAGTCAGTACTTAAATATAATATTAAGTCAACAATGTAGTTCTACGATCATCGCAAATATGCTTATTTATTTCTGCCTCTCAAATAGGTAGGTACGTACCTATATTCTCATTACGTTTCGTGGCGCGGACGCGACGTTGCGGAATTCATCAGGATGATTTTGAAATCAATATTGTTAATGTTATTGTTGGTGGTGTCTAGTCTGGTGTTCAGTGAGACAGTGTTCGTCTATTCTAGTTTCTGGGCGCCGCTGTTCTCGCCGCGGTTGGTCGGGTACCGCGTGCAGGCGCCGTTCGACCCCGGCAGCGCCGCGGGGGACGCCTATCAGACGAACTACGGATACAGGGGGGAGACTCTCATCGCTGATTTAGGAAACGGAAATGGTCCGAAGAACACAACGCAAGATTATAAAGTAAGTTAATAATTTCTATCTTCTTACTCGTCAACGGCTAACCTTCTCTTTTTCCTCTTTTTACTAAGTAGATTACCGAAGTAGGTACCTATAGGAAAGTTGGAATCTGTTGCCACCCATAGAATCAATATTGTTCCTGATCTTGAAAACACATAATTAGACAGGAGGTTGGATGCTTGTTGCTAATAATCTTTGTAACAGCTGGACCGATTTGGATGAAATTCGGAACAGGTCGGTATATTCATGACCGATTGCAGACTTTTTATCCGGGTGAATCCGTAGGCAGAGACTGATACGTCATTTGTAGTACGAGCTAAGTATGTAGGTAGGTACGCTACCGATCGTAGGTAAATACGAGAGGGGTAAATAAAGCTGTAGGAATTACATAAGGTCTATGTATAACTTCATCGGCCTAATTTGTATTTTTTTTACAAATAAAATGAATATCTACTCGCATTTCGGTGATCGGGTAGGTATGTACCTCCCTACATCGCGAGATCTGTTGCGTGGCGTAGGTACCTACTAGAGCTACCTTCAGTGAATACAGACGCGCATCTACTTATTCGGATATTCTACGATACGATTATGATAACAGGAGATTCCAATACCTACCTAGGTACTGGTAAATTTGGTTTATGTTCCACTTTTCCCCCTGACGCGATTTTTTATATAATTTCTTTACATAATTTGCGCGAGTCTGTATTCGAACCTACTACCACTTTAAATGTGTTGTTTTAGGGATACGGCGATGTGAAGATAACGTACACCGGAGACAGCTAATTCAAATAAAGGGAACATAAATTAAACTGCTTTTATTTCAACCTTATCCTATTACAGTCTTAAAGTTCTAATTGCTGGACAAGAATGTAACTCGCCTGGTTGTTTCTACCAGATAGGTACAGACCGTTTGTACTTAGGTTAAACAGACTTTTAGATCGGGAGGTCACATTATCACCTTATTTATCGAATACGGGTCTACATGAGAAGACAAAAAATAACGTAAGAACACGCTAAAAAATAACGTAAGAACACGCTGCTAGATTTTATTATAAATAAAACTCGGCTGTGCCTGATGCTTGGGAGATAGGGTCGACGACTGTGAACTCCCGGTCTATTAGCGGTTTTTTAAGATTTTTCAGGAAATACATCAGCATAAGACTACGCCCATGTGCACTATAAACATTTTGCAAGCTCCTAAGTTCATGCCTAGTGACAGGTCTCTACGCTGTTATCTAAGGACCGTTAACAATAGTATACATTTTGGATTCAGTCAATCTGCCACAAAAGTGAATGGATGGTTTGATATACTGTCAGACTACCATTATAAAAAAATCAACTTCAAATTATGGAAAGTTGATAAAAAGTATAATATGAAATTTCATCCCTTATTTTATTCTGGGTGATTTATGTAATAAAATTTATATGGGAAGGAAGTACACCTTACCCATAAAAAAGAATCATTAAAATCAGTTCAGAATTGGTGAAGATATCGAGTAATATACAAAAAAAAAACAGCAAAAAATTGAGAACCTCATCCTTTTTTAAAGTTGGTTGATAACAAGACAGAAGATTACACATTTGTTGATAATTATGGTACATGTATTTAGTCAGTGTATGCTTTACATTTTGTAATGTTAGTGCAGATGGAATAAGTAAATTGGCTAAACTTATTCCAGGTAGGTAGTTGTTCAGATACAATGATAAGAGATGAGATGGCGGTTGCTATCTCCGCTTCTGTGTGCTGATGTAGAGAACATTGTTCCCCCGGATGAAGGCATCTCCGTACTTGTTCTTGAGCTGCCCATTCACATACTCCTCGGTTTGCTCGAGAGCTATATTCATGTATCCGTCCAAGCACGCCAGCACTCCTGTCAACAACATACTATGTATAAGTACATAATCAATTTCTGCATCTCACTATGACTACCAACTAAGATCTTTTATAGCTAACGATATATCATGGAAATAAAAGGTAAGTATCCTTCTTATATTATATATAAGCATGGGTATGGGTACTTATATAGATGTTTGTTGCTAATGATCTCCATAACAGCTTGATGATTTGGATGAAATTTGGAACAGGTGTAGTTCATGATCTAGAATAGCACCATGCAAGTGAAGCCATGAGTAGACGCTAGTTTATAATAATAAACTGTCGTGGGTATCAGGAACTAGGTGTATAACAGCCTTTCAGAGAATTGCCTTGCAGGGGTCCGACAATTCCGTTTCAATGACGAGGGACAACATTCTGAGAAGTATATTATAATCTAACCAATGCTTGTATTGGTTGGAGAGAGACCTTCGACGACTACCTTGTCTGTTTGCCGACTAATGTTTGTAATGCAGGTAAACATAACCTCAAATTGTTTAGTTAGATGAACAAAGCAATGCCATCGACATAGTTTACAGGCAAAGTTAGAGTAAGTAGGATATAGGAGCTGCATTCTTGTTTTGCAAGGTTGAGTAGTAAACACGTACCTCGATAATCAACTCCACTGTTCAGTTTCACGACAACCGGGCGGCCATGGATTTGTTGGATAAATGATGAAAGAGCTTCTTTGCGACTCATTTTCGTCGTATTATAGTCTAATTACTGCGAGAATATGTAATTTTGACTACAGCCTGTACACTTGGCTAGTTTGGCGACAGATTGACACAAATATTTTTTTCATTCAATGTTTGTATTACGTCTGTTTACTTGATCGCGCGCGAACGAATAAATATGGTCGAGGCTAATTCAATTACAGATTTGGAAGGAACCCCTCACAGATTAGTTAGGGATACTACGTAAGAATGAACCTCTTTCCCTTACTACCGAAAACAAATACCGAAGTATCAAAATGTGACATTAGAGGCGTGTGAAAAAGTGCCTCCGACTGAAAACAGCGACCAGTGAGTGGTTGTCAATCGCCTAAAGATTTTATGTAGGTACATCACCTAAATCAGGAATTTGGAAAAAATAATTAGCAAATTAATATAACGGCAAAATATTAGCATTTTTTTATTTGTTTAATGACTGTACTAGTAGGAAAATTCTTGTAAACCGACTTCCGCTGTGTCGTTGCAGGGGGGTAGAAAGAGAGACACGTCTAAATATCAACATCCTCGCGATTTGAAAGCAGTTAGCATTCCACATGACAGGTTGGAAGCCCATCGCCGCTTAATTAGCTAGAACTATTATAAAAATGGGTAGGCACCTTATCATTAAGTTAGAGCTAATTGTAGGTAGTGGGTAGGCTAGGTCTGCGAGGCGGGCACTGGGACGGGCTCCATGGCGGTCCAGATAAACCCGCTGCTATCGCCGAGCTGCTCCTCCGTGGGAGGGTACGGAGTGCACGTTGCGCGGTAGTAGTCGGAGGGCGCATGCATCACCCACTCCATGTACTCCAGCTTGCGAGGCAGCTCCTCCTCTGGACCTGCCGGTCACATCATAATGAAGATCAACATAGCATCGAACAACTTTTGAAGGAAACAATCAACAAAGAATCAGAGAGGCATTCTGATAGCTCGCCTGGATTCAGTTACCTATGATGTACGTGGCAGGGTGGAAGCCCTGCTCGGGCGGAGGGCTGGCTCTCGTGGGCAGCAGCCACGTGAGCGCGGCGCTCTTCTCGCAGTACTGGTCGGTGAGCAGCGCACGGATCTGTGCAAAGTAGCGTCCTCCATCCACGTCACGCACGCTCACCACGTCGCCCGCCTGCATGTACACTCCCTGCACACAGCCACGTAACTCATTCATTATACATCTAATGTTACATCTTATGACCTTTGAGGCCTTTTTAGCTTGCTCCAGATCACTTCTAA
This sequence comes from Perizoma affinitatum, assembly GCA_961405105.1. NCBI lineage: Eukaryota > Metazoa > Arthropoda > Insecta > Lepidoptera > Geometridae > Perizoma > Perizoma affinitatum. The sequence goes on along the minus strand of OY560190.1, from coordinate 15,443,305 downwards.
AATATTGAGAAGCTCTGCCGCTATTTTGGGATATATCCCAGGCATTCGACCGAATATGGCACAATGGCCAGCTACACAAGATATGAAAAGCTCTACCCATAAAGTTTTACTTACTGATCAAATCCTACTAAATCAAATGGCATTTTTATGTGAAACACGAAGATAGAACTGGACTTAATGGCATAAAAGCTGGTGTCCCACAAGGAAATGTCATGGGTCCAGTTTAATGTTCTTTGATTTACCAACTATTAAAGATATCCTCATGGAAACATTCAATGATGCTTTAAATGCAACTCATGAGACCCTTAAGCTGCTTCAGCAATGCTTCAAAGAAACCTTTTGTATCTAAGTGTGGGTACTTGCCTAACCTTCTTGTTTAATAAGGTTGGCTAAGTAGAAGGTAGTTATATATTCAGTTAGTTGTCATTCTACCTTTCCCCCAAGTATGTTAACAACTCAAAACAAAACAAAATTAAAAATAAAATAAAGTATTTTGTTGGTACTTGTGTTTGGTTAAAACACAACAATTTACAAAACTTAAAATAACATCTTCTAATACAAATACATTAATTAATAAAGAGATAAATCAATAAACTTATTTCTAACTTACAACATATAGTTATAATCATGAGTAGGTCTTGTATAAGGAGACTTGCTGTGAACACAGTTTGTTTTTGACTTTGCCATCTGAAAACCCAGGCTCTGGCTCTACCGGTATACCCAGCATCTCTGCCCATTTATCTGCGCTTGGTATCTCGATTATTTGTTCAGTATTCTGACTGGATGAAACATCTTCCATTTCGTGTTCCTGTCCTTCCTCATCACCCTGCTCTACATTTCCCCGTACTTCATTCCTACCTAATTCTTGTTTGTCTTGTCCTATTACTGTGTCAGGTGTCTGTGTTTGATTCTTAACTAGCTGGTCAATGTGTCTACTCACCACAGTTCCATCTCCTGTTTCAACCCGATAACTGGATGGACCTTCTTTATTTACTACCATTCAGGGTAACCAACATGGTCCACTACTAAAATTCCAATACATAACATTTTGCCCTACAAAACCTAAATGAAGTCTTAACTCGTCTAGAGACTGGTCCATTAACGCAAATTAAACAAAATCAATACATGTAACATAAATCCTCAGACATGGTTTCTGCACCTTGTCAAACTGAATGAAATCCAAATACTTAAATGTGCACCAACAGAGTCCAACCATCTACCAACATCTGCAAATCTGGAATTATTATTAATTCAATCACAAAACTCGTTAAGAGGCCTATAGAAAAACTTCTGGGCCCTAGCAGTCTCAGGCTGATAAACTTGTCAGAGGGGGGACAGAATTCTACAGCTTAACATACTAATATTGTTAATATGGTGATGGAAATGAAACACTGTGAGCTCAGCATGGCCCTACTCCGGTAGGTACCTTGTAGAAGACATGCTGGCTGGTGACGAGCGTGGCGGTGGCGCTGGGCGCGCGCAGCGGGGGACGCTTGGCGGCAGCGCGACGCGAGCGGGGCGCGGGGGGGCCGGGGGGCGTGGGTGCCGTGGCGGGGGCAGCGGGGTTGAGCGCGGGGGCGGGCTTGTAGCGCGTGGCGCGGGTGCTCTTGCGCGTGACGCGGGCGGCGGCGGCGCGGGCCCCGTCGCCCCCCGCATCCTCCTCCTCGCTGCCCTCGCCCCGCGCGCGCCCCTCCCTGCCCGCGCCTTGAGCGAGGTAGCACTCGTTGCAGATCTGCCCGCTCTCCTGCTTCCTCCACAGCAGGGAGTCGTTGGAGCTGCACTGGATGCAGGACGGTTTCGGCATTTCGCTTGTGATTTGTGCGAGTGAACACTGTATTTGATCGCGGTAGATGGAGCACCGGAAAACCCAAGCGAGAAACGATACTAGATCAACCAGAACAAATACAATTTCAATTTCAGGGATCCAGTTTTGTTATTGTTTTCAATTTTGTTTGGCGGATTTGCTATCTAACGTCAACGATGACATGACAGTCGTCTGATTGGATTGACAGAAGAGATCCATTTCACGCATCGCACTGACTAGTTCTGGATACAAATGAAAATGAAACGTTATCGCTAGCTCTGTCACCTATCGTGGAGTAGTGAAACCAATAGCAAAAATTGCATATTTATTTCCAATAGATGTCACTGCGTTTCTGAAGTCCCAATGCTCAAATGAACAGCCAAGGCCTAAGAAAATGTGTACGATGTAAAAAATGTAAAATGTAAAAAATTAAGTAAATAATGGACATTTTTGCTCAGCATCATCTAGCCCCAAAGTGAAATAGCTTGAGTTATGGGAAATACATGACTGTTATACTAGGTACTTATTACCTACATATATTTTTTGTAAATACCTACATACATTCTGATTTATGATTTTAAATTTCCTTAATTATGTCTAAAATCACTAGATTCCATCCTCCTCTACGCTACAGAGGAGGATGGAATCTAGTGATTTTAGATTAAAAAATTATGTAAATCGTGCTAAACAATTCGGGACACTTTACGTCATTAGAGGTTACTTTCAGGAATATACTTAATAAGCTATGTGACTATCTCCCTATCTGCAACAGAATCCTACACATCAATCAATCACGCTATCTGCGGGCGGGATTGTAGTACCTTTCTACGAGTAAAACACCTGATACCTACATAATGCAACAACACAGTTCAATAAATCAGCTGATTCCCGCAATCTGTCCGTCTGTCCGGCACGATTTATACAATACCTAGCTAGGTAACTACATACATTACCTGATAGTTTTATAAATAAATAAATACTTAATGCTGGACATTTTCTCACAGCATCATCAAGCCCCAAACGAAGCAGAGCTTGTGTATATGGGAACTACATGACTGATATACCTACTACTTATATATTTTTTTTTGTAAATACATTCATATTATACATAGAAAACACCCAGATCCCGAGACAAATATTTGCAGATCCAAACATTTGCCCCGCGGTAGGAATGGAACTCGCAACCTTCTGCGTGTCAGGCGGGTCTTCGCCCACTGCGCCTCTGTGGCGCATGCCTGCATCATTTACCAATCTTTAAACCTAGTTTATTGGCTCCGAAATCGGCCATTTTGATGAAATGACGAAACAGTTACATACCAATGTAATTTTAACCATAAAGTAAGTACCTACCAACCTCAAAACTTCCAGCACTAACATGCCCGTCGAATTAATCAGGGACAAAAAAAGTCCTTATTATAAACCGTCTGCAATGTGATCTTCTTTAAAGAATCAGATTTTAGATAAAATTTCTTTAAAAAAAAGAAGAAAAATATTGAATTAACCTATTTGGAAATGGAACTGAAATCGGCTTACACTGCTGTACCTACTAGTGAACCAAAGATTATAGTAACAGAGTGAACTAGCGTTTCTTGTCTTGGCGATTGTTGGATGTATGCGTCTCAGTGCGTTTGTCAACACTAAATTTTAAAATAAAGTGATTGCCGCGAAATCTCTTGAATTTTTACTGTAATACAAATTGTGGTGAAAGTTAAAGTGACTATTAATTTGAGAATGTCATCAAGTGAAAATGGAGCTCAAAAGAGAGAGAGAGAGAGAGGGGTAATTAAATTCAAGTTTATTTAATTTTGTACTTAGGTTTGTCCTTTTTCTCGCAATCGAAATGAAAAGTAGTGTTTAATTTCGGGACTAAAACCCGTTCATAACTACTCGACTAAATAGCGCTCTGGAGGCAATAGGAAAATCTGTTGTCTTGGCCAGACACCGTTCAAGCAAACGCCTAACAAACTTCGACACGCAAAATCGCACCTACGAGTGAGAGCACAAAAACTTTGCAATTAAATCATTTAAAATAGTAAAGGAAACATTTTTGAAGATATCGGGTTTTATTCAAATAATATAAGACTAATGATTAAGCAAAACATAATATTATTGTACTGAATGGCTCTGAGAAGTATTGAGAAGGACGCTTACCGTTAGGTCCATTACCAGAGAGTAAGTAAGTTTAATTCCATTACCATACGTATTTACCGAATAACCTTCGTTAAATTGTTTAAATTGTTTAGTTTAGTTCTCTTCCTCTATCTGATATGATTTACTTTCTTTCATATAACATCGCTTTAGGGTTAAAAAAAAAACCTGTTATGTTGTTATATTGATTAAATAAATAAATAAATAAAAACTTAGCAACGTTTTCAGCTCTAATTCATAGGTAGGTACCTAGTTTACGTATTCAAGTTTTACGTAGTTTTATTAGGTAGGTAGGTAGGTTCAGTAGGTAGTTAAGTGCTTGTGTGGGAGAGAGAGAGATAGAGCTAGGGTGGGAGGAGGGAGAAGGAAGCCCGTTCAAAGTTGAGCCCAATTATAAGTTTGAAGTGTTGGTTTTTGAGAGAATGCGATATTACGCTTCATTTTGTTTTTTAAAGAGAACGACTACGAGAATCATCATCATCATCAGCCCGTAGCCGCCAAAAAGAGTGGCACGACAAACGGTGTTGAACAACCGCCGTCCACCAACTAACTGCAATCTTTAAGATGTCAGCTATCCTATAGTAGTTGCGTCATCTGGTTCGTGGTAGGTCCTTTCTTTCCAGCGGCAGCGGCTGTGGGTTCTGCGACCAAAAGGCCTGCTCATTGCCACTTCAACTTCTAGTTCTAAGAGCTGTCTGTAACTATCATGCCAGCATAATGTCTAGTTGCGGGAATCGAACCCGCACCTCACTCGTCTGCGACTACTCGCCCCACCGAGCCGTGGTTAATCAATAGAGTATGCACTGGGTATAAGGTACATACCAATAGAATAAGTATAATGGAAAGGAATCTCGGCTAGGGGGAGCATGTAGGACAGAAACGCAATAATGTACTTATTTGTGATTTTTAATTAAAAACATCTGTGTACAAGCGTCAAGTGAATAAGTTAAGTTACATCTAATCGGAATGTAAAGTTACAACTAAGTTAAGTCCTTGCTTATATTTAAGTAAGTACAATATGCACAATAATACTTTTAAAGTTTTAGGCAAATCCATAATTTATTATAAATAAAATTATAGCAAATCATATTTTATAACCCGCGATGTAAGGTATCTTATGTTTTTGCCGTGAGTTTGTTTGTTTCCATCTCCAAAACGACGATTGAAATGCGTTTTTTTGTAATCGTTTTGGGTTTCGATAAAATAACATTATTTCCATTGAATTCTAAGAGCAGATGGAACTGTGAACAGAGAAATTGAGATGGAAATATAAATGGTTTGCGGATCATGGAACTAAAGAAAGCGAGATCCAGATGGAACACGGACTGAAATATTTACAAAGTAGAAACAAATAAGCCTAAAGACCCGCGCAGTGGCGTAGTGGCGCAGTGGCGTAGTGGCGTAGTGGCGGTGGCGACGCAAGGCATTCAATGTTTATCAAAGACCATAGAAAATTAGATGAACGGTGGATATAAAATGGTAATGACGAACTGTGCCTCATCCGAGAGTGAAGCGGAGTTACTTATTCATATAGTATGTATGTATGTATGTATGGGTGTTTCATCAACGACTTCATAAATAAATATATGTAGTTCAAACTGGCTCGATAGATGGCACTGACTCGACAAGGGCAAACCAAAAAGTTTGTTGTTTTCGGTGTTTTCACAAACATTTTCACAGCATTACAAAGTGAAATGTGATTTTCGCCGTCTGTCTGTTTGAGCTCTGTCTGTCTGTTGCGCCGGGAGCTCCATCGGAGCTGGCAGCGCAGTGGAGTCAGTTGCAGATGTGGTGGTCGGTCTCCGTGAGGCAGGTGTCGCAGTGCACCTTGCAGCACCACTGGAACCGACAGCGGCACTGCGAGTGCGACACCACGCGCCGCGTACTGTAGCCGCGACCGCAGCACATGTGCGAGCATCCGTCCTCGCCTGCAATCAATCAATCAATCAATCACGCGCACTGAATCAACCACACCGGATCAGTCCAACTCTCGCTATGCAGTGACACGTTTACCATTTTACGACTAATGTGACCCCTGTTCGTGTAATTAGAATTATTCGTGTTGAGTCCCATAAGTATTTATGCCCCTTATAATGTGACTGACTTCCATGTCGGCCGATCGCGCGATCCACACACAACCGTCCACAGGCGCCTTCGAGCATACATGGCATCATAGCCAACAAACCGACAAGGAACGGATATTTCTACGCGGGGGCTGCAACCGCACCTCGCGAGGTGCGGTTGCAGAGGCGCTGGTGCGTGCCTCGCGCGGCGCGGGCGGGGGAGGCGGAGAGGTACATACCTCGCGAGGTGCGGTTGCAGAGGCGCTGGTGCGTGCCTCGCGCGGCGCGGGCGGGGGAGGCGGAGAGGTACATACCTCGCGAGGTGCGGTTGCAGAGGCGCTGGTGCGTGCCTCGCGCGGCGTGAGCGGGGGAGGGCTCGCAGTACGCGGGGGAGGCGGTGAGGTACACGAGTGAGGCACGGCGAGGCGCGCGCTGACCCCGTCCCCTGCGACACACACATGCTCTACCGTGATATTTGTTATTTATAATAATTTCACGTTAATCAATTTAGCCGTTATGATCCTTTGTAAAAAAACCATTCTCGGTGTTCATATTATTAGGACAGACATTGGTTAACTCACTTGCTGACTACAAGCTGCAGGTGGACTCGTCCGTCCAGCGTGGCGCCGCGTTGCACCGCCGTCACCTGCGACACGTAACACTATGCTTCAGCAACTGATTCATGTGGAACATGCTACCGATTGTAACAGCTGATTTATTCGCAACATTCAACAATTTACTATAACAATTGTCATTTTTAGTTACTATAACAATTGACATTTACATATTGTGCAAGAAGTTACTGCAACAACTGACCTGTGTGGCATGAAGGTACTTGTCGGAGAGCGCGCGCGCGAGGCGACGGAAGGGGGGCGGAGAGCGCCAACATGTCCGCGCGGCGCACGAACCCGACACACCGTGACACCGACACGAGCGAGCACCCAGCCCGCGCACCAACTGCACACACAGCACAAACACCGGTCAAACACAGCGCACACCGTGACACCGACACGAGCGAGCACCCAGCCCGCGCACCAACTGCACCCACAGCACAAACACCGGTCAAACACAGCGCACACCGTGACACCGACACGAGCGAGCACCCAGCCCGCGCACCAACTGCACCCACAGCACAAACACCGGTCAAACACAGCGCACACCGTGACACCGACACGAGCGAGCACCCAGCCCGCGCACCAACTGCACACACAGCACAAACACCGGTCAAACACAGCGCACACCGTGACACCGACACGAGCGAGCACCCAGCCCGCGCACCAACTGCACACACAGCACAAACACCGGTCACACACAGCGCACACCGTGACACCGACACGAGCGAGCACCCAGCCCGCGCACCAACTGCACCCACAGCACAAACACCGGTCAAACACAGCGCACACCGTGACACCGACACGAGCGAGCACCCAGCCCGCGCACCAACTGCACCCACAGCACAAACACCGGTCAAACACAGCGCACACCGTGACACCGACACGAGCGAGCACCCAGCCCGCGCACCAACTGCACACACAGCACAAACACCGGTCACACACAGCGCACACCGTGACACCGACACGAGCGAGCACCCAGCCCGCGCACCAACTGCACACACAGCACAAACACCGGTCACACACAGCGCACACCGTGACACCGACACGAGCGAGCACCCAGCCCGCGCACCAACTGCACCCACAGCACAAACACCGGTCAAACACAGCGCACACCGTGACACCGACACGAGCGAGCACCCAGCCCGCGCACCAACTGCACCCACAGCACAAACACCGGTCAAACACAGCGCACACCGTGACACCGACACGAGCGAGCACCCAGCCCGCGCACCAACTGCACACACAGCACAAACACCGGTCACACACAGCGCACACCGTGACACCGACACGAGCGAGCACCCAGCCCGCGCACCAACTGCACACACAGCACAAACACCGGTCACACACAGCGCACACCGTGACACCGACACGAGCGAGCACCCAGCCCGCGCACCAACTGCACACACAGCACAAACACCGGTCAAACACAGCGCACACCGTGACACCGACACGAGCGAGCACCCAGCCCGCGCACCAACTGCACCCACAGCACAAACACCGGTCAAACACAGCGCACACCGTGACACCGACACGAGCGAGCACCCAGCCCGCGCACCAACTGCACACACAGCACAAACACCGGTCACACACAGCGCACACCGTGACACCGACACGAGCGAGCACCCAGCCCGCGCACCAACTGCACACACAGCACAAACACCGGTCACACACAGCGCACACCGTGACACCGACACGAGCGAGCACCCAGCCCGCGCACCAACTGCACACACAGCACAAACACCGGTCAAACACAGCGCACACCGTGACACCGACACGAGCGAGCACCCAGCCCGCGCACCAACTGCACCCACAGCACAAACACCGGTCAAACACAGCGCACACCGTGACACCGACACGAGCGAGCACCCAGCCCGCGCACCAACTGCACACACAGCACAAACACCGGTCACACACAGCGCACACCGTGACACCGACACGAGCGAGCACCCAGCCCGCGCACCAACTGCACACACAGCACAAACACCGGTCAAACACAGCGCACACCGTGACACCGACACGAGCGAGCACCCAGCCCGCGCACCAACTGCACCCACAGCACAAACACCGGTCACACACAGCGCACACCGTGACACCGACACGAGCGAGCACCCAGCCCGCGCACCAACTGCACACACAGCACAAACACCGGTCACACACAGCGCACACCGTGACACCGACACGAGCGAGCACCCAGCCCGCGCACCAACTGCACACACAGCACAAACACCGGTCACACACAGCGCACACCGTGACACCGACACGAGCGAGCACCCAGCCCGCGCACCAACTGCACACACAGCACAAACACCGGTCAAACACAGCGCACACCGTGACACCGACACGAGCGAGCACCCAGCCCGCGCACCAACTGCACCCACAGCACAAACACCGGTCAAACACAGCGCACACCGTGACACCGACACGAGCGAGCACCCAGCCCGCGCACCAACTGCACACACAGCACAAACACCGGTCACACACAGCGCACACCGTGACACCGACACGAGCGAGCACCCAGCCCGCGCACCAACTGCACCCACAGCACAAACACCGGTCAAACACAGCGCACACCGTGACACCGACACGAGCGAGCACCCAGCCCGCGCACCAACTGCACCCACAGCACAAACACCGGTCAAACACAGCGCACACCGTGACACCGACACGAGCGAGCACCCAGCCCGCGCACCAACTGCACACACAGCACAAACACCGGTCACACACAGCGCACACCGTGACACCGACACGAGCGAGCACCCAGCCCGCGCACCAACTGCACACACAGCACAAACACCGGTCACACACAGCGCACACCGTGACACCGACACGAGCGAGCACCCAGCCCGCGCACCAACTGCACCCACAGCACAAACACCGGTCAAACACAGCGCACACCGTGACACCGACACGAGCGAGCACCCAGCCCGCGCACCAACTGCACACACAGCACAAACACCGGTCACACACAGCGCACACCGTGACACCGACACGAGCGAGCACCCAGCCCGCGCACCAACTGCACACACAGCACAAACACCGGTCACACACAGCGCACACCGTGACACCGACACGAGCGAGCACCCAGCCCGCGCACCAACTGCACACACAGCACAAACACCGGTCACATACAGCGCACACCGTGACACCGACACGAGCGAGCACCCAGCCCGCGCACCAACTGCACATACAGCACAAACACCGGTCACACACAGCACACACAGTACAGCACCGCCTCGCGGCGCACGAACCCGACACACCGTAACACCACATCCCAGTAGTCTGTGGTTTAACATAACGAATTATCAAAACACCTTCACATGTACCTTTTGGCATCATAGCAGAGAACGAAACGTATCTTAACCTTGTCTACTCAATAACACTCGATACTCGATTTCATTCAATCAATCACCACATGAACATACCAACTACCTCTCTCGCAAGAGAGAGATTACTGTCCGAACCATACATTCATCGCATCACACCACTCCGCTCGCTCGCTCGCACAGATAATACAATTCCTCGCGGCTCACGCCTCGCACGATCGTGCTACTGTGCTGGTTGGCACAACACCATAGTTCCACTGAATGAAAAGAGTGAGGGACTCTTTTCAGGGAGTGTGTACCTAAAAAAGAGGTTTCACACGTGCTGAGGACTCATTAATGTAATCTATGACCGCTATCTACTATGATCAGAGTAGGTAGCGGTCATAGATTACATTAGCAAACATTAACAAACATCGGCTGTTCATGACATTGATCGGTGGTCCAACCACATCGCGACCCCATCGCGACCACGTCTCGACCACCGGCCGCGGACGCTAACGATCCCGCATCATGTCACTCTGTCAGACCTCACTCAGCAATCTCGAAGCACTTCCTTATTAGGCTTTAACTCAGTTAGATACCAGAAAAGGCATATCTCTATGTTGTATGTAGAATCGTCAAGATGATAAAAACTCTTGGAAATGAAGTTTCTCCAACTCTATGATAAATGTACCGAGGAACCTATTGTTTTGTAAAAGGAATATTAAAAGAATAACCAGCCTTGTTGTTGCCTTCCTTCCCTGGCTTGGTCGCGGAGGAACAAGCAGCAGGTAAACTCGACGATTCAAAGTGATCCTTGTTATTTTATATCTTAGACAGAGCTAAGAATACCTTCTCGTAGAGCAAAATAAAGGAAAATAAATGACACAAACAAATGATTGAACACGCGCTAATGGAGAGCTTCAAAATGTAATCAGCGAACGTAATTTCCAACAGAGCAATAACCATTCGCGAGCCGACGCGACGCCATCAATAACCGAAAGGGCACAATATTTTGTGGCTGCAATAATTATGATGTAGGTCGGATGAACCAGCGCCAGCGAACTTAAGGTGGGGACAAACTTTACTCAACAATCATTCAGCTAACCTTTAGAGATACACGAGTTGTCGAGTGGAGACCGCGTCTTGCCAAACGTAGTGTGGGCGCTCCCCGGATAGGTGGGGCGCCCCTCTATGTCTTAGAAAGGCGGCGGGAGACAGTGGATGAGAAGAGAGGAACAACGGGCTCAGGGGCGCGAGTTGCGAGAGGCTTATATCCAGCAGTGGACTGATGCGGGCTGATGATGAAGAGGTTCCACTCTGAGTTCGAGATGACGCCAACAATTTTAACTTATTGTTTATTATTTGTTTGTCGTAAATTTTATTTTCTTTAATTAATTTTAATTTTATTATATACCTGGGATCTAGACAAATACCTCACGCTTACTTTTCCTTTCCATACAATCCAATCTTTCTGCAGGCTGCAACGCCAACAGAAAGTGCTATTCTCTCACAAGGTAAGATAATAATAATAATAATCACACAGCATCATCATCATCATCTAGCCCCAAACGAAGCAGAACATTATGTGAACTACTTACTCATATACTTTTTTTTTTTAAATACATGCATATTATATAAAGAAAACACCCAGACCCGATACAAGCATTTTCTAAGTATCAAATAGCGGGAATCAAACCTGCAACATTCTGAGTCTCAGCGAGCTTCGTCCTCAGAGCGTCGCGTCGCGTCGCGTCGCGTGCAACTCAGTAATTACGGAAAAATAAACCAAAATGGCGGCAGTGTAAAAATTATAAAACAAAATAAAAAATTGACAGGTGATGAGACGGCGCGATGAGTTCTCGCGTCCGCGATAATGTATCTCTAAATATCACTACGGAAAGTGGCGAGGGCCGAGGGGATGAGGAGGGAACAGATTGACCGAGGTTCCGTACGTTGCATTAACATAACATCGACTTACATCGGGAACTTATGTCAAATGAACGCTAAAAAGACAACACAGTTAATCCAAAAACTTACCAGTAGGTACCTATTATTTATATTTATTAACCGATTTCAAACAATATATTATATTATTCTGCCAACTTAAGGGGAGCCTATTGTGTGACTTTTATATTTTCAGTGTTTAGGTAATTAATTTACCTTGCCATGTTATTAATTAGTAATCTAAGAAGTCGGTATTTAAACATTAAGTTGTAATAAATCTTCTCATAAGTTTGTAAATGTAACTATGATTTGTCATCATCATAATGGTAAAATATAATGCCGTTGTTTTAATGTTCTTTAGAAATTAAATATCCTCAACTTGACATATTGCAAAGTAATGCAAGGCAACATTGTTCAATCTTTCTTATAAAAATAGCAAAGTATATCCGTAACGGCTTGTTTAATTTAGATATATGATGATTTTTTGATGATATTTATTTTGGTTATTTTTCATCGACCGATTTTTCCTTCATCCTTACAATTATTAATATTAAAATCTTTAGTAAGTATAAATTCCACGGAACCCTAAACTTTAATTTGAGAAACGCATCACGTATCGCCCGAGGCCTGATATTGGCTTCCGAACGCACCAATAAAACTGCCACTGCAAATTAAACTTTACTTAGTTCACCCAGAGATTTGAATAAGCCTCCTTCGCCTAAAGATGCGTTTTATAGATGTGCGCAGTAATACGCGGCCGGTAATTTGTCTCGAAAACAACGCGCGGCTAGAACAGCTCCTCAACTTACATTATAATCAAAATGTTGGGTTCACGTTACTTCCTCGTTTCCTCACAAGATCTCGTCCGGGGAAGTACATATTTCTGCCCCTAAGCAGTAATGCTCGCATTGCTGTGTTCAGGTTTGAAGGGTTATGGAAGCTGGTGAAATTACAGGCACATGAGACTTTTCACCGGTTATATTTTAGGGTCGAGAGGTCTGAAAGCACCTCTGGTGTTGCAAACGTCCGCAGGTCTAGTTACGATAACCGCTTACCAACAGGTGGGGCCGTATGATTGATTGCCAGTTTAGTTGTACCTATAAAACAAAGGTACGAAGCTGTCCCGGCTGGTCTGTGAGGAACGGCTCGCGGCGACGGAAACATTAGCCGCGTCTGATTGCTATCGACGATTGCCGAGTGCCGAGTGCGTCTGTAACTGATGTTAGTGATGCCTGCACAACTAACGGAGGACTTACTCCACTTTCTATGAGACGTGAGATGCATCCACTTCATAATACCTACTTATTGACAAAAACTAACACTGATGGGGCCGAAGATCGAGGGACAATGGGAAGGTTTTGTCTCGTTTTCCACCTAATGACACTTTTACCACCTAGTTCGAAATCAAAGATGGTGAACGCGATATTCTAGGAGCTTCTTAATATTACTAAAATTAAATTTTAGTTCTAAATAAACCTTTTTTTTGCAAGCCATCTGCAAGGCTCCAGTTTTTCCCGTGATGTCGGTACGGGTACGTGCAACTGTAATGTTGGGAAATCAGAAAAACATAATACAGAAACTGCTGGCTTGTGTTGCATTAGGCTTAGTACAGTGAAGTGGGTAGGGGAACTTTAGCAGACTTTCAACCCAAGGTGGTGGGTTTAAATTTATAGCATTTAAGTAGCTAGTGTTCGAAGGCAAATTCCCATGTACAAAAACCATTTTTTTTTAAATTGGTTCCTGTACATTGAAAGGTGTTTTTTGAAGGTGATTTAATCCTTTTGTTGCACTGGTTCTTTTACCATCAAAGTCAAAGGTCGATCACTACACGCGGGGCTACCTTACCTAACCAAGCAAATGGGACAGATTCCGCCAGACAGCGTTCCCTTTTCGAGGGTAAGTAGTTTAGGACTTTGATTAACTTGTCTAAATGGGAATTTCACCACTACCATTTCGTAACTGCAATTTAGTCCGGTCAGATCCCCGACCTAATGAAAGGTGACCAAGAAAGAGCATGTGTTACTTGGATGAAGAAGGCGGTGTGACATTTTAGGGTGCGTCATTGTGCACTAAGCGAGACAAGCACCAGAGTGTTTCATGTGCAGACCCTGGAGCTCGGAGACACGCAGCGAGCCTGACTACCGGGGGATCCGGAGAGTCCTCGAGGAAGAGAAGTTATCCCCGCCAAGCTATATCGCACTCTCAACGTGTGAGGTCAAAATGTCAAAAGTCAAAATTCATTTATTCATTAAAATCACAAGGATCACTTTGAAACGTCGTTTTATCTATTGCCTGTTCTTTCGCGACCAAGCCAGGAAATAAAGGCAAGAAAACAAGGCTGGTTATTCTTTTTAATGATCCTTTTACAAAACAACGAGTTGGAGCATTTTCAATCCCAAGAGTTTATATCATCTAAATAATCAGATATTTTATAGTATGCCTGTATATAAAGTTGTTTTTAAATTTGTTAATTGTCAATTTTTGTATATCTCTTGGGAGTTTGTTATAAAAGCGCGCACCTTGCCCTTTAAAGGATTTACTAACTTTATTGAGCCTACAAGTGGCAACAGCGAGTTTATCTTTATTTCTGGTATTTTCATTGTGGTTATCGATTTTTTTCTTAAACAGATTAATATTTTTTGTGAACATAAATCAGATTTTCATAGATGTATTGACAAGAAAATGTCATTATATTAATTTCTTTAAACTTCTGACGAAGTGATTCTCTGGGACCCATATTATAAATTGCTCGAACAACCCTATTCTGCAGCACAAAAATTTTTGTCGTCAGCAGTATACCGTACGACATAATTCTGTGGAAGTAGCTGAAGTAAACTAGTCTAGCTGTGTCTACGTCTGTATAAAGACGGATCTTTTTGACTGCATATGCCGCAGAACTAAGTCTCTTCGATAACTTATCAATGTGAGGGCCCCATTGAAGCTTATTATCTAGGGTGATACCTAAGAATACGGTGGTGTCCACAAGAGACAACTCTTAATCTTTGATTTTGATATTTGCTTTAACTTGTGTAACATTAGATAGTATTTATCTAATACACTTTGTTTTCTTTTCATTTATTAGAAGATTGTTTACATTGAACCATTTAACAACCTTAGAGATTGCATTGTTTACATCGTAAAAATCGGTTTGTCGTCGCTTAAATTTAAATAAAAGTGACGTGTCATCTGCAAATAATAAAACCTCATGATCATCCCTCATAAGATGGGGGAGATCATTAATGTATACTAAGAATAAAAATAGTCCAAGAATTGATCCCTGCGGTACACCCATAGTAACCAGAGACCCCGGAGAACGCTTTCCATTCACGTCAATTCTTTGTACTCTGTCACTTAAATAGGAAGTGAGAAAGTCTAGAGCAACGCCCTTAATGCCATAATGGTGTTGTTTCCTGATTAGTGTCTCATGGTCTACGCAATCAAATGCCTTAGACAAATCACAAAAAAACGCCGTCATGCGATTCCTCCCAGGCAACAAATATGTGCGATATTAACTCAATACCAGCATCAGTGGTTGAGCGACGCTTAGTAAATCCGAATTGTTTATTATGCAGTAAATTATTTAATTTGAAATGTATATGCAATTGGTTTAAAATAAGTTTTTCATAAATTTTACTAAATGTTGGGAGTACTGAGATAGGTCTAAAATTACCAGGGTCAGTACAAGTGCCCGATTTGAAAAGTGGAGTTATTTTACTGTGTTTCATTGAATCAGGGAACACACCATAGTCAATAGGGTATCCGGTAGCACGTTACCTTCCTCCCGAGGCGGTTGTTGTGCAGGTTCATGAGCGCGCGCGCATCGCGTTCCAACTCCCGCGCGTCCAGGAACCGACGCGCGAGCCGCGCCCCCCCCTCCCCGACACCCTCCCCCACCCCCTCCCCGACACCCGTGCCCGCCTCCTCGCCGTCCGAGCAGCGCCCGCCCCACTCCCACGACGAGGGGGGACGTCTCCTGGAACACAACCAGCACTGTTAGTGATGCCACCTGCGGGAGGCGCCGGCGTGGTGGCACGGACAGAATGATGTTATCTGCGGGAGGCGCCGGCGTGGTGGCACGGACAGGAGTGATGTCACCTGCGGGAGGCGCCGGCGTGGTGGCACGGACAGGAGTGATGTCACCTGCGGGAGGCGCCGGCGTGGTGGCACGGACAGGAGTGATGTCACCTGCGGGAGGCGCCGGCGTGGTGGCACGGACAGAATGATGTTACCTGCGGGAGGCGCCGGCGTGGTGGCACGGACAGAATGATGTCACCTGCGGGAGGCGCCGGCGTGGTGGCACGGACAGAATGATGTTACCTGCGGGAGGCGCCGGCGTGGTGGCACGGACAGGAGTGATGTCACCTGCGGGAGGCGCCGGCGTGGTGGCACGGACAGGAGTGATGTCACCTGCGGGAGGCGCCGGCGTGGTGGCACGGACAGAATGATGTTACCTGCGGGAGGCGCCGGCGTGGTGGCACGGACAGAATGATGTTACCTGCGGGAGGCGCCGGCGTGGTGGCACGGACAGAATGATGTCACCTGCGGGAGGCGCCGGCGTGGTGGCACGGACAGAATGATGTTACCTGCGGGAGGCGCCGGCGTGGTGGCACGGACAGAATGATGTTACCTGCGGGAGGCGCCGGCGTGGTGGCACGGACAGCAGTGATGTCACCTGCTGGAGGCGCCGGCGTGGTGGCACGGACAGAATGATGTTACCTGCGGGAGGCGCCGGCGTGGTGGCACGGACAGAATGATGTTACCTGCGGGAGGCGCCGGCGTGGTGGCACGGACAGAATGATGTTACCTGCGGGAGGCGCCGGCGTGGTGGCACGGACAGAATGATGTCACCTGCGGGAGGCGCCGGCGTGGTGGCACGGACAGAATGATGTCACCTGCGGGAGGCGCCGGCGTGGTGGCACGGACAGAATGATGTCACCTGCGGGAGGCGCCGGCGTGGTGGCACGGACAGAATGATGTCACCTGCGGGAGGCGCCGGCGTGGTGGCACGGACAGAATGATGTCACCTGCGGGAGGCGCCGGCGTGGGTGCACGGACAGAATGATGTTACCTGCGGGAGGCGCCGGCGTGGTGGCACGGACAGAATGATGTCACCTGCGGGAGGCGCCGGCGTGGTGGCACGGACAGAATGATGTTACCTGCGGGAGGCGCCGGCGTGGTGGCACGGACAGAATGATGTCACCTGCGGGAGGCGCCGGCGTGGTGGCACGGACAGAATGATGTTACCTGCGGGAGGCGCCGGCGTGGTGGCACGGACAGAATGATGTTACCTGCGGGAGGCGCCGGCGTGGTGGCACGGACAGAATGATGTCACCTGCGGGAGGCGCCGGCGTGGTGGCACGGACAGAATGATGTTACCTGCGGGAGGCGCCGGCGTGGTGGCACGGACAGAATGATGTTACCTGCGGGAGGCGCCGGCGTGGTGGCACGGACAGAATGATGTTACCTGCGGGAGGCGCCGGCGTGGTGGCACGGACAGGAGGGCAGCTCCCCGCGGGCGCAGGCGGCGCTGAGGGCGTGGGTGACGCCGGCAGACGTGATCGCGTACGTGAATGCTGCCTCTTTGGTCGCTGACAACAGACAATACTTTTTTATCACTTTTGTATGATTGTGGTAGGGCATATATAACTAGAAATCTGCCCTTGAAAAATTAAAAATGGAACTGGCCGCGGAAACTATACAGGAAACCGGTAGTTACAATGTTTAGTTAAAATTATCGGTTACCAATAAACTGTCATGAAAAAATAATTTAACAATTTAATTTTCTTTTGTTTTATAAAGTTGAATTATAACGGTGTGCTTGCATCAACAACCACTTTCTGTTGGCGTTCTGTTGTTTCTGTTGTTTCTGTAGGCGTTCACGCCTGAAACAGATGAATCAAATTGTAGTCACGTGATATTGTTGAATAAAAATCGAATGTCATCGAATAGCTTTTGAGACATCACGTGACTGCCAATAGATGCCAATAGAGTGTTTTATTAAAGAAGCGAGCTATACGTTATACTATATTAGGAATGGGCTACATTGACACTTATCGAGATACATTTAGAGAATTAAGAATAATGACTGACAATGACTGGTGAATTCATGCTGCGGAATATACTGCAGAATATGATGCAGTTAGAGAGAAAATATTAACTAGATTACTAGGAGGAATAGGGATGTGCATAATTATAATAAATACTGCAATGTGTCATAAGATCCTCCTCTGTCATATCTCCATCTTAAAATCCGTGTCGCTATCACATATATATATATATATATATATATATATATATATATATATATATATGTCTCCATTACTAGTCAATTCCTCAGAAAACGACATTAATCACTTTCACAAATTATGATTACGAGCTGAATTTATTGGAATAACCTTGCGGATTTATCTCTAACGGGTAGGTATGTGGCTTATAAGTAACATCACTCATAGCACACTCGGAGGTCTGAATTTGCATCTACGAGTTAGGGTCCGGTCTAACTGACGCGGTGGCGGTGGCGGTGGCGGTGGCATTCAATTAATAATTGAACATTTGACAACCATGCCAGCGCCACAACGCCGAAACAAAGTTTAAGAGTTATGTTTGAGTTCGAGGGATTTCCATTGACAACTTTAGCAGTCAACTTCGGGACCCTAAAATAACGTGTCCGGACACGTATTGGGCACTTATTTTTTTAATTCTCAATATTGTCTTCAAAAATAGTTATATATAAAAAACGTGGGCAATGGTAATCCAGGAATAACATTGAACAGTAGATGAGATAATGTAAGGTGGTGTGCGATCAGAAGGAGCTGAGCGCGTTGAAGTCTATTCTATGAGTACATGCAACCACGAGAGGGAACTGCTACGGACTTGCCGCACAGTAGTGGCAAGTCTACACCGTCATTGTTGTGCTTGTTATATGATGTAGGGCATGTCAATATTTATTATGTTTTTACAATAAATACAGTACTATTTCATTTTATAACTTTTGATAGTTTAAAATATAACTATTTTTCTTAAAACGGGATATTCAACTCACGAACCATTGTAAATATCCCGCTTTTACAACCACCACCGAGCGATATCTTCCAGATAACTTTTGGACGGAGAGTAATCTTTTTCATATTCATAAATGGAAACGTACTCAAAGATTTGAAGCTTGAATTGCAAATGAAGAAACCCTCCTCTCCATCTATCATGTATCATATATAATGTGTAAATGCAACGTGTTCATCTCCGTCGCTGAGAGCTGCGCGTGAGCGGCGCCGCCTCCCTCACAGCTGATTAGCGTCTGCACGCGAGGGCTGGGCACAGCGCCGGACCCAGGCCGGAGAGACATAGGGGAGTGGGGGCTAAGCTGCTAAACTAGAGGTTGATTTCAACTATATCATTTTTTTATATCCTAGCGACACAAGAAGCCTTAAATGCGTCTGATGAAGGATGCAAAATTTTTTGCAACTAATACCATCATTTGGTATTAGTTGTTCTGCTGTCATAAATCACTGTGGCACTGAGGTGCAACAGAACATGGAAACCTGTCGGGCTTGACTTGTATCAAATGCAATCGGGTTCCAATTACAGTCAAAATAGCAACATCTTGTTTTTCCTTGAAATAATATAAGTTCGTCAGTTACTGTTATTAACATAGAAACAAGGCGTCATTAATATACGGTTGTAATTGGACCCACCCTCAAGGTCCTGAGTAGGTGTCTGTCGGCGTGGGGGACGCAGCGCCACGGGGCCGGGGGCCGGGGGGTGGGGGATCGGGGGGTCGAGTGCGGGAACAACGCGAGACCTCAACTAATGTCGATGAATGCAAACAACCTCACTAATACTTGAGTTATGCAGTTTCGTCTGCGCACGACATCGATTTATGAATGGTCTCTGTAAAGGACCGCGCGACGTGGCACTGTGGGTGGCGGTGGCGGTCATCTTACCGGAAAAGGTTCTCTATGTTTGTGAGCGCCCCTCACTAATTCTACTGCACTATCTAATCGCCACCATTGCATTTTACACTAAATTCAGTGAAAATTGTTGAAAATATCATTATAAAAATATTTTTTTCTATTTTATACATAATTGAAAAACAAACAGCTTTAATAAAACTAATGAGTTATAAATTGTATAAGTGGGATTAGCCTTTTCAGTTTTCACTAATAGTTTTAAGGTTAATTGTCAATAATTGTTTAGAATAATGAGGAGTTTCCTCGTATATCTACATACTATTGTTATTAGTAAGTATGCATTCAACAACAGTAATATAACTTACAGTAATAGGTAAAGATCCATATCAGCTAAGATCACTGAAAGAATTGCAATCTCTCAATACCATCTTTATAGACCGCCATCTATATAGAGTATTTCAAGCCTGGGATGAATATTCATTTATTATAGAACAATAACTGTTAAGATTGTCTAGGTCTGTTTGTAATAGCATAAGGTCATTGGAAGAGTTATTTTTTTCCGCGTCCGCAAAGAGTAAAAAGTTTGAGTACTGAAAAGATTTATCAATTATAAAATGACAAATAAAAGCGGCCCCAAAATGAAACCTTGGGGTACTCCGGATGGGATCGAGGAAGAGTAGGAGGCATAACCATTCAAGATAAATGTTTGACACCGATCCCTGATAAAGGAGGTTAACCATAATAGTGTTAAGATTAGTTACCTCGTTCAAGGCGTAGGTACCTACTGCCAGGCCAACTTTATATACCTGCTATGGATTAACTATAGTCAGAGTGTGTACAGCATCCAGCATAACAATGCGTGCGGGATGGTGTTGGGTCTGCGGAGGTTCTGCATCCGGTATGTTCTCATGTTGAGACACACACGGACGACTTCCACGTCATCACGCGCCGCCACCGACAGCCTCCTGAGCGCGGTGGCTGCGCGGTGGCAGCGTGGCTGGACGGTCCTGTACTCAGACTTTGGATCGCGATGCATGTGCTGCCTGTCACTCAATGCGATGTGCCAAATAGTAATCCATAAGTAATCCATTTATTACATGTGAATTTTGTGACATTAACTATTTATTATGAATGAATTTACAAATTTTAAGTGTAAGTCGCTACTATCATTAATGGTGTTAAGTACGTAAATAAGAAATAAATGATGATTATTATTTTTATCCACAAATTCATACAATCATTGCCATTCGTTTTCACCTTTCATTCTACTTTTATCTTAAACATTAATTCAATTCGATAATTACAATTCTATTCAATTAATGTGTATACAAATTACAAATTGTATCTAAAATAAGTGTTCTCACAACTCTGTTGATAATAAACGTCAGTTTATTTACTCTGCACAATAAACAAATTGTATAAAAGTGTATCGTATCGGACACATCACACCCACCTCACGTGTGATTTATATACGGAGCTATCGAGAAGACTTTTACACCAGACGATCCGATCACGACTCATTTGCCCTAAGGTTGAGGTCTCTGAGATTTTCTAGAACAGGTTCTTACCGATAATGTCGCCAATCGTGCATTAAACTTATTTTTTAAGCTAATTTTGTATATTTTTTAGTTAATAATTATACAAAAATATCATAAAATGATCATCTATATCTATTTTCAAGGCTAATTAATACTTTAAATATTTTGATATTATAGAACAACTTCAAATCTAGTAAGTTTCTGATATTTTACATGTAACGTAGCATCGTTCAGCGTGGTCTATAGTGGCACGGTTACCGTTAGTAGCATTAAACATAACAATTCCATGCTGCGAAGGATACCTACGTTATAAAGTCGGTCCGACTTTAGCAGCAGTAGATATTCTGAATGATCATGAAATCGTAGAGTATAAAAGCACCCACTGTTGTGTTCCGTCTATCGCGTCAATTGAACAAAATACTTGTTTACTTTTATAATACAGTGTTAATTGAGTGGAGGCGATAGTACGTCCGACGGTTCGACTGGCTGTCCGCTTGTCCGACTGCCCGGCTGTCCACCCGTCCGTCCGGTGGACGGATTGATGTATGTATGGGCGATAGGGGTGAGCGGTGAGCATGGCCGATTTTAGATATTTTTTTATAAAACTAAGGTAGGAAACAAGCATGCAGTTACAGGTCCACCTGTTGGTAAGCGGTTACCGCAACCGATGGACGCTTGCAACATATGACTCGCGCGCGGCCGACCCTGTGACATAACGGGTGCCTGTAATTTCACCGGCACTCATACATTTACACATATTTTAGATGAAATATCCATTTATACATTGAATATTTTTAAAATAATCCTCAGTTTGCTAACCTAATTGATAATTAAATACCCCCACCGATTTTTCTTGAATGTTTTTATTTAATTTCAATTTAGTGTTTTTCCTGTTTGTGTTAGTTTTTATGGAGATGGACCTGTAACGGGGCGGCGCGGGCGCGGGCGCGGGCGCGGGCGCGGGCGCGGGCGTCCCGCGACCGCGACACAGCCGCCACCTAATGCGGGGACAAGCTCCAACTTTATTATAATTCTATATTTTTGGTAAAATAAATGTATTTCTTTTATTATTAATAGCCTGTTTCAAATTAAAAAAATAAACTTCTCAAATATTCTTCTCGATAATAATGAAAATAATGGAATTTAAAAGTGATGTACCTAAGTACAGAATAAACGAGCTGATTTTCCCCAATGATTCAGATTCAAAAGTCGAACGAAACGTCAGCAGGAGAATAGTAAAGTACGTGGTATAGTCGTAATTATATTCTAAAATGATACCAAACCACGGTAATTTTAATTCCATGAATAATATTCCTACCTGAGTTTTCTGTAGGTACCTAATTGGAACTACTTTCCCTGGCTGGTTAATACGACACGACACGACACGACACAACACGACACGACCCGACACGACACGACGACAAGACAGAGCATTCATTTTGAAAACACGATCGAAAGTTTGTACACCTTGTAGGTAAGTAGGTAGGTCAGGTACCTACTGTGGAGTTTCTATTTAATGTCTAAATCCAATCATGAGACAACCCTACAAGACAGCCTGTGCCAGGTATACGCGACAGTTATTCAGTTAACCCAACTGTCAGTGAATATTAGAATAATACAATTATTTTAAGATGTGGAAAGTTCATAAAATTATTTTAAAAAAATCAACCCAAAATTTTCTGGTTTGTCGGAAATAGAGCTGCCGTATTATTAAATATTATTAAGAGTTAACAATTGAATTAATGCTATCCTGCATACATTTATGAGAAAACATTTGAGTATCTCTCCGGCGGCGGCTGACGAAATATCGTAGACACAATGCGGGTGTATAATTTGACATCTGTCAAACCAATCAAACGTTTTTTTATGTATCGGTTGCGTCGTCTCCGTCCGCTAGTCGTAGATAGTTGTAGTTGTGTAAGAAGCTGTAAATAACACTTTTATTGTGCGTTTGATTGACAATCAATTAATTTTGTTATTTTATTGGTGGCTATAAATAGGTGGCATCCGTGACGAAGCATCTTCGGTTTTGTAACACGTAGGAAGCGCGACGCGTAACCACTTGCGCATAGCGTTTGTGATTTGACCATTTTTAGACAATATATAGGTAAGTATGCCAATAGAAAACACGATTTTATCAGCGCAAATATTCTTTGAGTATTTGGTGCTATTTAACACAATTATGAGGATTCTTTTTTGTAAATAAATATAAATACGAAAGCTTTAAATGAAAGTGGCGCGATAGAAGCGTCACCAATTAGACCTCTCAAAGATTTGAAGATAACATTTAAAATAAGTAGGACAGTTATTTTAGGTGTTTTTCTTCATTTTTAGTCCAAGGCTTCATTTTTGCCTTAGAAACAAACAAAATGTATCTGATGATTAAAAACTCATTCTTGATTGACTTTGCGAGGGGTAGGTAACACATTGCTGACGCTGACTGTAATTACTTGCATGTTGTTGGTGCAATTTTGTAAATGTTAATGTTTAGTATGTATTGTGTATGTTTTTTTTTATATTTCTTTGTCGCTTTGGTGCTGCACTGTAATGGCAATGTAAATAGGTTACAAAAATAAATAAAATAAATAAAAATAATATAAATAAATACTTGGAACATACTGCAAAACGAAAATAATTACTTTTAAGCATTTCCTTTATAGATACTGCCTTTACACGAATATTATAAAGTTAAATAAAGTTGTAGTTTTGGAGGTAGAAGGCAATCTTCAAAACTACTAGTTAATCCGATTGCAACAATCATTCACAAATATTTAGAATGGACCTTCAGACTGTATATTATCCCGTTAAAATAAAAGGGTTTTTCGTGGAGAACAATTTTGCAACGAAAATCGACGAAAAAACGGTCGAGCGAATGCGTTTCTTACGATAGCTGGCTTAACGGTAAAAACTATTTTCATCGGCTACTTCCTCACCGTGTACCACGCGAGCGAAGCCGCGGGCAGAAGCTAGTCAGCAATATAATTGTACTTAAGTGAATCATACCTAGGGTTGTATAATACTATCTAATCTGTCTCCTAGACAGCTGTGAAGTGTCCATTAGCACCCCGAGTCACTGCCCTGTCCATTTGCAGCGGCGTACTGTAGGTAGGTACTGCAGCGCCCTATCACCACACTTGGATATCAGAGTACATAAACACAGAGATTACTCGCACGACCGCAACTTAGCTGATTCAGCGCTGAAATTGACACAAATGGAGAGCGCTGACAGCGGCTCAGATTACTACTATGTTACTCAATACCAGAGTACATATTGTCTAGTCCTGTACATAAGACTCCGAACATTTAAGTTAAAGTGGCAATGGGCAGGCCATATACAGTTTATTACAATATCTGAGCAATCAAATCTACTTGCATATCTATCGAATTGATGTACCTACTACTTAACTCGCTGTTTACACGGTGAAATGAAGTAAAGACAGACAGCTGCTAATTTCACTTGCAACTTACCAGCTGTCTTGCCGTCAGTCTGTCCTTGTAAATCAGGCATCAGACTACGTAGATTCTCTATCTAGAAGGGATGAGGCATAAATCTAGTTACCCATAGAGATGACGTGTCCGAAGTGCTTCCCGTCGCTGACTCCGGAGCAGTTCCACCTGCGCCCGCGCATCTGGAACGCGCACTCCGCGTACGCCATCCTACAAACAGACCAAAATACCTATAGAAACAAACTGTCAAATGTTTATGCAGGTTAAGAAATTATATTATAAGTTCTATTAAATCATATTTGGTAATATTGGAGTAAGTTAAATAAACGTAATAATGCACACTCTTCTTCCGTTGTCTTGGGCGTCTTCATACAGCTCGTGTGTATGCGTGCGCGAGTGTACCTGAGTCCGTCGGAGATGGCCTGCATGGCGGCGGGCGCGGCGCGGCACATCGCGCGCTGTCGGTCCGTGAGACCGGGCGTCTTCATACAGCTCGTGTGTATGCGTGCGCGAGTGTACCTGAGTCCGTCGGAGATGGCCTGCATGGCGGCGGGCGCGGCGCGGCACATCGCGCGCTGTCGGTCCGTGAGACCGGGCGTCTTCATACAGCTCGTGTGTATGCGTGCGCGAGTGTACCTGAGTCCGTCGGAGATGGCCTGCATGGCGGCGGGCGCGGCGCGGCACATCGCGCGCTGTCGGTCCGTAGACCGGGCGTCTTCATACAGCTCGTGTGTATGCGTGCGCGAGTGTACCTGAGTCCGTCGGAGATGGCCTGCATGGCGGCGGGCGCGGCGCGGCACATCGCGCGCTGTCGGTCCGTGAGACCGGGCGTCTTCGCGCACACCAGCTGCGCGCCCAGCGACACCGCTCCGCCCGAACCAGCGCCGCCCCAACTGCCTCTGCAACCACAGATATCATCATCAACCACAGACATTATAAACCAAAGAAACCGTAGACATAGGTCGGTTCATAGATAATACCGATAACCGATCTAGATATGTCTCTATGGACAGAATTTTATTGGCCGATATGATTGAAACATAGTGGGGTCTACAGTGTCTGTGGTTGCCATCCACAAGCCTTTAATCTACTTATGGTAAAAATGTTTTTATAACACAGAGCGTTGTTGAGTGGAGTGAATACTTGTTTATTTTAGTTTGAACACTTTTAGTAAACGTAAAAGATCTTTAGAACAACCTCGATATAGCCTTACTAAGAGTAATTATTATTTGTCAAAAAAGCAACTCGAAATGCATAAAAACTCGTTGTTGTTTACATTAAGAGTTAATTAATAATTGTTAATTAACTGATGGTTAATATTTAATTTTAATGTAATCATTACTGTGTGGGGTTTATTAGTTAGTTATGAGTTAGTTAACGGTCTCTCCGGGCGTAGCGGCCGGGTGGCCGGCAGGCGCCCGCGGCGAGACATCTTCTAATTAGGAATACCATTTCAATGAATACTTTCTAATGGCATAACTTTAATTTTAATCGGTTTTCTTGATTTTGTTTGCTTTCTACTAGAAGCAGGTTTAACATTATTTTTATTACCGCACGGTAATAAAAAATAATGTTAAAACGCCTCGTGATTTCATAATAACCATCCCCTAATATTGTTAGTATTAGTTAAAGTGTTGATGTTACTGTCAGTCAGTCAGTCAGTCAGTAAAACAAATATGTATTGATTGATCAGCGACCGGTCTGAGCGCTGGAAGCGATCTGTATCGCAAAATGTAGAGCACTGTGTTTTCTAATCAACGGAGCTGAGATTCTTGTAAAATTATGACGGAAAAGGCGAAAGATTTTGAAAAATGGTATCGAAATAGTTATAAACATTTGAAAACAGTTGATTAGCTGAGCAGCGCTCTGTTTTCCTCTGTTCAATTTCAAATGACACAATAACAGAAAAATAAAACGCAGCGGTCAAACCAATATTAATAAACCTGTGACCATTTTTTTTGTTTACTGGCAAGAACCTTTAGTGCGCCAGTTTCATTTAAAAACTACATAATAATGCGTGTGCAGTGCGAGTGCGCAGTGCGCAGTGCGAGGGCGAGGTGGCAGACTTGTGCTAATTGTACAAAATTAACGAATGTATATTAATGAAGCGGACTATCTCGCACAGTGGTGGTAATACAGTAATTTAAAACTTTTGTCTGTGACAGTACTTAATAGACGAACAGTTAGTTCAGCGGCGGCGCCGTGACGCCGTGACGGTGCCCTTGCTACCCGCGACGACTGAAGCACGTATATGCGCTTGCCATATGAGGTTGTTCGTTTATAGTAGGATTGCCATCTTTAAAATTATGCCCATTTACCGTGCACCGCGAACACAGTTCTACTAGTATTATAAAACTTTTAAACTTGAAAACAATTTCTTGGAGAATTTTTTGTTGTTATTAACTTATTTTATTTCAGATTTCATCCATAGGTATATAATATTTTTATATTCGTAGTACCTAGTTACCAAGTAGCGACGGTGGAATGAGACAGAACTGTGGTAAGTCAATTAAAATACTACGAAATAAGATTTATGACAAAAAAATGTATCTGCCACTTAATAACGTTAAATAATAACCCCTTTCCACGTACATCTACGAGTATCAGCTGTCGGGTAGATAGAATATATACTCCTAGTTGAAATGTGGTTTCAATCGCGGACTGACATAAACGTAGCGAGCTCGCTCCTACGCCTCGCGCCAATTATAAACGACACTCCACATGGTGCAGCACCGTGGCCCGGGTCTATCTTTTTGGGTTGTCTAGAATTACACAATAAAACTGATGTATGAAATGTTATCATTTTAAAACTTTAAAATGATAATAGTATTTGTATACTAGTATAGTTTAATTATATCTGTGTTATAAATTTATTTTAGAATCGTCACATTATCACAGCGCTATTACTAATAATTTTGTTTTCAACTAAAATAAGCTCTATAACGTAAACGGATTAAAAACGTATGGGCGCAGGTGACATTCCACACATAGGTAAAGGGTCTTACTTATTTAGTGCTTTTTTAATAGTTGTTTAAATGCTATGTCTCATAAAAAAACTTAATTTATTAATAAATATGTCAGTGACTTTTCAACTGTTGTAATTAGGGTAGGAAACGCTTCATCGATCGCTTTCATCAAAAACGTAATTA
Source organism: Perizoma affinitatum (assembly GCA_961405105.1). Classification (NCBI taxonomy): domain Eukaryota; kingdom Metazoa; phylum Arthropoda; class Insecta; order Lepidoptera; family Geometridae; genus Perizoma; species Perizoma affinitatum. The sequence continues at coordinate 15,415,386 of OY560190.1, read as the reverse complement.
AACAAAAACTTTATAAAAAGGCATACTATAAAATGTCTCATTATTTAGATGACAAAAACTCCAACTCGATAAAAAAAAATAGGTACCTATTGTTTTCTAAAAGGATAATTAAAAATAATAACCAGCCTTGTTTTCTTGTCTTTCTTTCCTAGTTTGGTCGCGGAGGAACAGGCAGTAGATAAAACAAACGTTTCAAAGTGATCCTTGTGGTTTTAATGAATAAATTAATTTTTGACTTTGACTTTGAATGGTCCCGGTGTTGCAGATATCAAAATAATAATAAAAAGAACATTTAATGCATGAAAACCCCTGACGTGAATATTTGCATAATTGATTGCTGGCCCACTAGTGACTTGTGTCAATGAAACCTATCTGAGAACCTTCCTTGAACACCCTAAAAGATACTGCATTACAATTCGATAAGCCGTTTCGGAAATATTAACACTTAACTCCAAACTCCATTTTTATCTCATCCAGCAAAAATAGTATCTGGAAGATATCACTTTTAGAGATGAGACCGCCCATTGTACCTTTTATGTTTATGAATTTCTGTTTTTGTGCTTTTCTTTGGTGTGAAATAAAGAGTTCATCTATCTATTTTTGAAACAATGTTATTGCAAACGCATACTACTCCTGTCGTCGCGGTTAATATAAGTTGGTCCCGGACGAGGGTCCCAGCCAGTCGGCGCTAACGGCGTGATTTATTTATCAGAGGCTGTGTCTGAATGAGCGCTGTAAGTGAAAACTGTGGGCTATTTATTTTATTAAATGCTTAAAATATTGAAGGAGAATCAGATTAACTGGTTCTGAACTTGGGAAATTGTTGGCTAACTTGCTGTTACTTCTGATTATAGCATTGCCGTGCCTACACATAGCCATCATTAGTATCATCAAGGGGAGCTATGTTTTATACAACTAAAGTGGCAAACAAGCGTACAGCCCACCTGTTGGTAAGCGGTTACCGTAACCTAGGGGCCCTTGCAATACCAGAGGTATCAGTCGCGCGTTGCCGACCCTGTGACGTAACAGGTTTTCACCTGTCGTATGGACCTGTAATTTCACCGGCACCTCTCCAACTGCTGGACAAAGGAATCCCAAAGAGTGCTATGGCGAACGATCTTCAGTAATCTCCATCCACCGACTGCCCGCAACTTTTACCATGGCATCGTATCGTTCATCATCTAAAGAACGCTGCAAACTATCTATGAACAGCCCAACTGATCCAAATCACTCGCAGACGGAACCGTCTCTAAAATGCTGACTGAATGGTAATGCTGATACCTTAACCCAGATAATAGCCAGCTCTAGTTATGTATCGCTTCAAGCAGACGCTCTGAAAGATCTCCACGGACCAGAAGTCTCAATCCCAGAAGGCTCAAATAAGTAAGATACTTCTATATTAGCGTCTCTTGAGATGAAGAGAGAGAGAGTGAAATCAAAAAACAGGCACATGGGACCGTTCACCCTTTATGTGTCAGGGTCGGCGACGCGCGAGTTATACCTCTGATCTGCAAGGGTCCATAGGTTACGGTAACCGCTTACCAACAGGTGGGCTGTACACATGTTTGCCACTTTAGTTATTAAAAAATGGACGTGAGCTCACCGCACCAAAAGACTTTCCTTCTCACGTGAGAATCTTTATGGCATCAGGTCGTTTACCGTACTCTCAGAGTAGATCAATAAATAGTGCTAAAATGCAACACCGACGACGAATGTTTCTGACATCTTCGAAGGCTAAATGACACCTGACATTACAAACATTCAAACAAACAAACTACACATTGAGTGGTTATGTGCGGGTGCGTGTTTCTGCGACCGCACATGTAACTGTTCGTCATTGTACCTCGCTGTTTATAAGTAACTAGCTGCTGCCCACGGCTTCGCACGCGTGCTGCCCGGTTAAAACGAAGCCGATGAAAAGCTCTAGCCGTCAGCTCTAGACGCTGCTCAAGGCAGCGTTCCTAAGAAACCGTTTTTTCATCGACTTGCTTTGCAAAATTGCGAAATTGGTCTCCACTAAAAACCCTATTATTTTGACGGGGTAATGCCTATTCTAAATATTAGTGAAAGAGTTTTTGAAATCAGATGAATAGTTTGGAGATGACCCCCCCCCCACATACAAACTTTACCTCTTTATAATATTTTGTATAAAATATGTACGTGAGCATTTTTGTTCAGTTCTATTTATAAATAATGGATGTAGGCATTAATCTATCACCTATCTGTTTTTCTGGATAAGTAGGTACATATAGTTTTTTAAGTTTTATAGTTTTAAAAGTGTTAACGCACGCATATGGGAAATAACAAGATTTTATTACGTATCTATCAAATTTGTTTAATGTCGTGCTGAATAAAAAATCAAAATAGCAGCGCGGCCACGATGCCGAGGTCAAAAGGTCACGATGAAGTGTTGTTATTTGTAACTCTCAACTAGGGAATGGAACCCACGACTCCTAATCGGAGCGGTCCCGTTACCTCGAGATCCTTCGCGTCCAGGTGGAAGGTTATCACGGCACTTAGGGCCTGTCCACACGCGGCGGAAACACGCTCGCAGCGGAGCGAGGCAGAGCGGGGCGGAGCGGAGCTACACTCTTGATGCTTCTACTAATCACCAGTGGTCAACGGTTGTAAACACTCAGTAACAATCCCCGTCCGGTCAAATGAAAGTCAGGCAATAGGTTTAATCAATTGAAATCACAAAGATCATATAGAAACGTCAGATTAAAAATTAAGTGAATTTAAAATGTTAAAGTGAATTTACGATGTTTCTTCGCTCGTGACCTAATGTCTTATTTCTACATCAACAGAACTAGCTAAATAATATAAAAAAAAATATATTATATTGAAAAGTTGTTTTTATCAACTTACAACACTCCACTAATTTACTAATTTGTCACATTAAAACCAATTTAATTGATTCATCCTCAATCGTACATCAACTTAGGCTAGTTCTATTGAGGCGGCGGCGGCTATCTACAAACAAACAAACAAACAAACATACATACTAACCACTAACGAATCAACTGATGTTGCGCGGTTGCCGTCACCTGTTCACATACCTGTAAATCCCTAATTATACAATAATAACTATGTACTAGCATATCTAAACCTTATAAATATGAATCCCCAATAAGGTGTCGTTTGGAACGTTGTATTTGTATTTGTTAGTCGCTTCCTCTCGCACTGGGAGCGGTCCCGTAGCGCGGAGTTCTCACGCGTCGCGTCGCTCGTAAACAGAGGTGTTATCGCGACCAGCCTTATTCATGTACCACATTACCACATTACCACATTACCGACAGATTACAGGATTTGTTACCTATTCTAAGATAAATTATTTAATTATGACAAACTAGTGGAACGCCCGTGACTTTCACTGTTTTGCCTTTACTGAATTCATCGTCATTCAACTAAACAGGAATGGAACCATTTGCGAACTGAACATGTTTTAGTCACAGGACAAATGCGACTTAACGTTCCTTCCAAGGAGTTTTGTCCGGAAGGTGTAATGTTCGGAAGGAGAGAGCCTACCACGAGACACCACGCACCGACACCGATCTACAAAGTTTCATTATATAATTTGATGTGTGTTAGTCGATAAGGTGTTTATGAACACGGTCATCTGTTATCGTATTCTGTATGTGCACATGTTGCCTGAAATTAAACCTTATATTGTATTTTTCATCCTCTTCAGGGATAATTTGTGGAATTCTCTTTCCAAATGTACCTGGACCTGGACTCTAGCGCTTACCGTTTTGGCTGAGCGTTGATTTCCATACAATCAGTCAGTCAAGTAATCATTTTATATATACAGCGATAAAATAAATGTTTATGGCTCATCGAGACATAATTACCATAAAATTCTCTTTGATTTGATCTGCCATTTAAGATACATTCAGACACCAAACTACTTTGCGTTTAAAAAGTAGTAAACTCGGGTTTTATGACAAGAATTAACGATTACACTTTGCTTCTAAATATATTTTTATTTGCTTTTAAATATGAGGCTCTTTAAACGGTCGTTAATTTGTTCAATATAAGTAGTCTGTTTCAAACGCATAATAACAGTCATAATTGTTTCCACGAGCGGAGTTTGAGACAAAAAATAATAATTTTGGCAACATTTTGAAACCCCGACGAGTAATAAATACTCGAGGTTTAAAAATGCAAAAAAAAAACTAATTTCAATCGGGCAAGCCATTGCTGAGATAAAACAGACAAACAAACAATCTTTGTCGAACGCATTCTCAGAGCTCATTACTTCGCGGGTAATTAAGAATGTTAATTTTTAATGTTATTTTAACCTGTGGCTGTGCTAAGAATTCATAAATAGTACCACAGGCAAAAAATGGTAATCTGCTAGTGACACCACGGGTAAAGCGGTACTTACGTTGCCCTAAAACTAGTTGTAACATGAAACTAGCACATATTTAAATGTAAAACCACAATACTCGGTTACAATACAGAAACTGTAGGTACAGTCACGAAAAATCGCTTTCAAATAGTTTTCTACGAAGTGGCTTTTGACTGTTGAGTTTTTACCCGACTGCTATGTTCTGTTATCGCGCATAGGTATATGTGTCTGTGTCTGAGATTCTATATAACGTCTTACAGCACAAACGGCTGGATAGATCTTAATGAATGGGGTATCGTTAGTTATGATCATAAAATAGATATACCTATGTAGATTACATAAATTTGCAGGACTTATGAGGCGGCCACCAACTACAATATTGTTTGACATGTAAAAACAGTTCTTCCAATTAAAGCAATATTTTTTCGAAAGCAATATATTGAAGATTTTAATATTTTTCCTCGGACTGTACGTAACAGTAGGACCTTTACAATGGACGCGCGACCGGACACACACACACACACACACACACACACACACATACACACAAGCGCATCCAGTCAATTCATACATTAGCACTGTACAGCTCTCGACTGTTGATGTGGCATATTGTGAGTGGTGGTGTAGAGATATTTGAAGATAGGGCTGCTAATCTGGCAGCATGTGTCATCGGTGTTCCAATAAGCGGCGATGGTCTTGCAACCTGTCAAGCTAAACGCTAGCTGTTTTGCAAAACGCACTTGTCCTGTAATGATGTTTGGACATGGCTCTGACTATTCCCTGCTTGGAAACGGACCCATTACTTTGATATAATTATTATCTCTTAAGGGAATTAAATTTGTGAGTGTGATTGTTTATTTTTTGTTTTGTTTTAAATATAAAGAAGACATTGCCTGTGGTCCCGATATGAATCTAGCTTGATCCACGGGCCGTCCGATCGAGGGGACTACGCTGTCGGACCACGCGTTCACAGAATGTTATGGCTTTTCCGTATTGTCATAATACTTAATAAAATAATATATATACTGGAGCAGACGGGATATTGAATATTTTCCGATATTTTTGGTGAAAATGACTTAGCGTTCGTTTTGTCTGTCACTGGGCTGTATCTTTTAAAATATTATATTTTTATTATGTACCCACAATTTGTATAGACTTTTTTCAAAAGTCTGGTTAATTCATGAATTACAAAAAAATACGCATTCTCGTTATACGATGAGTGTATAGTCTGTTGTCCGCGATGTGCCAGGGTAACGGGCTGGAGCTGTACTGACATACAATAGAGTCATAGCACCGTCCCGTCTCGTCACGGTCTGAGGGGTCCATTCAGCTCATTCAGGGTTTGTTTGTGTGTTTGTTTGTGCTACAATTGGACGTGATTATTTTAATTTGTCTGAATGGCGGATGCTGAGGTCAGCTAGCATGAATCTCCGATTATTTCTGTCAATGACTATGTTAAATCGATTCCGGAAGTATATTCGTGCTAATCACCAACAGACCGGGAAGCGACCGTCGTCACACCTTCCCGTGATGTACCTGCAATATCTAAGTATAGGGTGTACAATTAACCGATTTTGTACATTTCAATTTCGCCCTTTTCAATATTTACAATTTTTTAATGGAAGTTAGGATATTGTACTTAGTTTATTGTATTTTTAAGTATCTTCCTTCTAGCGTTTCAATTGGTCCTTTCTAGGGCATCTGCAAATAAAATATATCGAGAAACACTCATCACATACATACTCCCACACTAGGATTCCCTATGATATCAGAAACTACGAGTATCGTGGTACCATAACGAGACCCAAAACAAATAAGTCCCGTTATGACGGGATTTTGTCCCGTAGCGAGGATCGAACCCGCGTCTCTCGGGTCGCAGCCGGCTACTCGGTCGCCATCGCGCCACCGGTATGCGAGAGTATTCATAAAACACCCATTAATACATAAATATCGGACTCGTAAATTCATATATCTGGTTGTTAAGTTATGGATCCTGATTATATATTATATATTATAGAACCGAACGATGTAATTACAACTACTTACAATCATAAATAGAACTTACATTTTGATATATGTAGGTAAGGTGCAAGTACTTGTAGAACCTATTGGAGGGTCTAACATACTCGTGGTTCCTGAGAAAAGCGAGCGAATTCGTATCCATTGATATACGTCTAGTCTACTAACGACATTGGAGCATTGCCAAGTGTTACAGAAGTTCCTTCAGAGCTGGCGCCGCATCAGCAATGTCCCAGGTGTTGCTGATGTCTATAGGTTACGGTAACCGCGCACCATCAGGTGGGCTCTATGAAAATTTGCCACTTTAGGTGTAAGTGCCTGTTGTCCGCTACATCCCCTTGATGATAATAATGATGATTATGTATGCTATAATCAAAAGTTATAGCAATTTGATTCTTTTTTAGGGTTCCGTACCTCAAAAGTAAAAAACGGAAACCTTATAGGATCACTTCGTTGTCCGTCAGTCAGTCTATCAAGTCAGTTTTTCTCAGGTACGCGTGGAGGTATCGAATTGAAATTAATATTAAATACGTATGTCTACGGTCCTTTGAGGCTCTAAAAAAAAACAAGCTTCTTAATCAATCAAGCAATAAAAAATACGGCCATTTATGTGACATATTTTGATACTCGCAAATAAATCAAATCCTATAGGATACTTCTCGCTGACCTAAAATCATGAAATAGGTCAAGAAGCAAGGTCTCGCAGCACAAGTTAACGAAAAATAAATAAATCATTAATTTGTTGCGTTACCAGATAATATTTTGCGATTCCAAACTAGATTTGCAGTTAGAGAATTGACCGTCACGTATATCAATGTATTTAGTCTTTCAATCCGACTTATGTTTCGTCAGAACAACGTTTGGTACGTTCATAGTTTATGAACTTTAGTAATGCTAATTATTTTGGTGACAAGCTTGTACGGAATCCTCGGTGCGCGGGTCAGACTCGCACTTGTCCAGTATATTTTTTGAGCTGTTTGTCTTTTCGATCCAATTTCTCAATAAACTTCATAGGGAATGCGGCATCTCGAAGACGAGGTGATTACATCGCATTATCCGATTATGCGGGGAGTATCCACTATAAATTATGATGTTAAAATGTAGAAGATTACTGCACATTAAGGAGTTATTTATTAACTCCATTCGATGTGACTTTTATAAAGTGTAAGTGTTAAATTAGAGACATGGTCGTACGCGAGTAGTACTGTTTAAGTTACATTTTTAAAAGTTATAAATTAAGTTATATCGTGTACTTTTAAAAGATTACTTTTATATTTATCGCTTAGATATGAGTATATTCCGGAATTAAACTTTATAGAAATCATAAGACCAGGTATAAGAATACATTAACACGTGCTCAGAACGGTGAAGGAAAACATCATGAGGATATTGGCAATTGTAAAGCCTGTGCCATCAAGAGGCGGCGATGAGCTTGCAACCTGTCACGTGGTGTTTGTGAAAGTTAGGAAGCCCAAAAACTTGCTATTTAAATAAATCAACGTCCTGTACACGTTTCTGAGGATGTTCATCATGGATGTAGTCGTGAGCGTGTTTGTTTGTTTGTTTTAGATGAGTGTAGGATTAGTTCGGGTCTCAGTAAAGTTGCTGAGAGCATATTGGTTGTCAGCCGCATTATCCAGACCCACAGTTCAAACTGTAAGCATAACCAACCATTAGCATTGCCATTCAACGAGTTAATGCCTCCAGCCTCTTGGGTACCCTGCCAGCGGTGGGTGACTCTGCTCTGTTTTCTATGGCTACCTGTAGAATAGTCTGCGTTTCCTAGTTTAATCTATACTTATAATAAAGCTTAAGAGTTTTTTTGTTTTAACGCGCTAATATCTGGAACTACCTAGTTCTGGAACTACCGGTCGGATTTGAGAAACTCATTTTGCATTTTATAACCAAATGCATGAGGAAGGTTTTAGACCATTTAAAATTACGCTACGACTCTTAGGAGCTGAAGAAAATAAATAATAGCGCGGATAGGCGATGCGACGCGGTGGGCTGGGGGCCGAGGGCGGCCGAGGCACAGCTAGTATAGTATTGGTAGGTTTTTTCTTTTGTTTTTAAAGTTGTATTACTCTGTGGCATAACCTAGTTTATTGAACACTAAAGTAGTTATATTACTCTGTGTTATTGAACACAAACAATTTGCGTATTAAAATAGACGTTGAACAGGTGGTGGATAGGTCGGTAGGTGTAGGTCTGTCTGTGCGTCCGTGCACTAATGCGGGTTCCACATTAGCGTCCGCTCCGAGAAGCTATTCGCATAATGTAGCGGCTGCGCAGGGAATAACTGTCATTTGTATCGGGACTATTTACATTTTATGATACAACAGATAAGTAACATTTAAATATAAAATCATTTGCGCGCAAACACTTTATATTCGAAAACTGTGAAGAAAAATCAGAAATAGATCGGTAGGCAGAGTTCCTTTATTTTATACACTTGCTGCGACCAACTATGGAAATGGCTCTAGGTAAAGTAAAGAAGAAGAGTGGGATTCACGAGGCAGGATTTGTAAACGGTCACCGAAACGTCAGCAGGAAAGAAAGTCCCGCCATTGAAGAGTTTACAGTAAAGTACGTGGTATTATCTTAATAATAACCTTAAATGATACCAAACCACGATCATTTCAATTCTATAAATACTGCTCATACGAGTATTTATAATCAAAGAGATGCGGGTAGGTACAAGTACGTAAGTATCTCACGGCAATAATATTACATGTACCTACCTACATTTAGTGAGGTACAATTATAATACCACTCAATTACGACCTCTGTGGCACAGTGGGCGAAGGCCCGCCTGAGACGCAGAAGGTTGCGGGTTCGATTCCCGCTGCGGGACAAATGTTTGTAATGTTTGTTTCGGGTCTGGATGTTTTCTATGTATAATATGTATGTATTTACAAAAAAAAAAAAAAGTATTTATGTAATATATCAGTCATGTAGTTCCCATAATACAAGCTCTGCTTAGTTTGGGGCTAGATGATGCTGTGTGAAAAATGTCCAGCATTATTTATTTATTTATTTAATTATAATATCAGAGATCTTGTTAGAACATCACAACAATGCTAACTTGTTGAAATGACGTAACTGTGAAGTCGGCGGATGCCCTGAAGGCGGTTTCATATCCGTTTAACTTTAAATACATCGTAAATGTTTGGAACACTTTCCACTGTCGTGACGTCGTGACGGCGTGACGGCGTGACGGGTGGACACGTGATTATCTAAATACAATTTAAACTACACACACTAAGTTTCTCTGTGCCGTGGGTATCAGAAAATACGAGTACCGTGGTACGACAATACCCAGACACAAAACAAATATCTGAAGAACATGCAAACATTTGTCCCGTAGCGGTAATAGAAGTCGCTTCTCTTGCGTCGCAGCTAGCTGCTGGGCCGCTACGCCACTGAGGTCGTCGCACCGTAAACCTAAAGATTAAACATTTTTGATGGTATTTATTGTTATTTTTGGTGTGTACGGATGTACTAAGTATTTTCAGAAATTCTATCGTTAGAGGGTGCAGCTGAAAGATAAGTATATTATGGATATTAACTTACCGCGGACAAAGTCACGGGCGTTTCATTATGACCTTTTAACGGTCAGCGAAACGTCAGCAGGAGTATAGTCAAGTATGTGGGTATAGTCGTAATAATATCCTAAAACATTATCCACGTTATTGCAGATTCCCGTGTAACAATGGACACGAACTCCACCAAAACTTTAATGTTTTATTGTTAACCGTTTATCTATGTATCTATGTATCGAGATAAGTTCTAGGAAGGTTTGAGGTCGTGGGACAAATAACACCACCTACCGGCAGTCATTATGAATGTCTGCGAGACGGAGACGGAGACATTTCGGAAGGAATTTTACAGGAATCCCATTATGAGTTGTCTAGCAGGTTGGTATGCTAACTGACTATTTTGTTTTATAAATTTAGTTTCGGGTGATTTAGATAAGCTGATACAAAATAAGGTTTCATTTGATCATGTTCCAATGGGGGTTCTTTACACGGGGCCGATTCGTTGGTTTACTAGAGTACATAAACTTATCTTAATTTAAACTGTCAACTGAAAGTTGACGGCAATAATAGTATTCCTGTCAAATAAGTTTACGTGACGCTTTCCTTCGTGTTCGTAGTCAGCGTGTTTTGAAATCACGACTGAACTTGTATGGAAAACTTTAATCTGACTAATCAGATACAACTAAAATTGTTACTATCTCTTTCTTTTGTTACTGTTAGTAAAAGAGAGCGAAATATAAAGATTATTTAGTGTACAAGAGTATCGACGCCGACGCCGACATGATGCAAATTATATAGTTTTTGGGTAAGGTTATAAATAACAGTAGATAATTCGAGTATTAGTAATAGCCGGCCCGCGGCCACACCACTAGTCCGCGGCCACACCACTAGTCCGCGGCCACACCACTAGTCCGCGGCCACACCACTAGTCCGCGGCCACACCACTAGTCCGCGGCCACACCACTAGTCCGCGGCCACACCACTAGTCCGACGCCTATTGCGACCACTCGATACTTAGCATCGTTTTCAATAAATCTGTGTGTCTAGACAAATACCGCACGCTTTGTTTTCCTTCCACGCTTACGCAAATTTGTCAATCGTTAAAACATGGCAGTAGTAACGTGATATTTCAACAGCTAATATCATTTCTTTCCGCAGGCGTTAACGCCAACAGAAAGTGGTATTTGTGTGGACGGCCCGATGCTTGGGGCGTCCACGCACGCTCGGGGTAGTATTGATAACAGCTCTCATCTGTGTCGACGGACTTGTGATAAGAATAACGTGGGGAGTGGTAGGTACTAACTGACCCTAAGTTATATTATAATTATAATATAATCGATACTGGAAAAACTGCTGACGGTATCTGGTTCATCCGGTCCAACGCTCTGTCAAACCGTCCGCATTCAATACCAAACGAACCCGCACCACTTGCGCCGCAGCCGGCTTCTCGACCGCTGCACCAACGAGGACGTCAGCTAGTTAAGTTCTACTTAATTCAAAAGGACCACTAAAGCAATGGTCCATAAACTAGAGCGGTCCAGTTGTAAGTAACGCTGGACGCTTTCCTCGCGGAGATGTTTCTCGAGCGAGTGAGTAACGCCGCCATTACTCACAGAACTAATTGCGCACGTCGCTGTGCTCGTAAGGAATCAAACCCACGACTTTCGCCAAAGTAGAGCAAGACTGTTCTGCCATCCTTGCTTCTTGCAAATGCATTGTATGTTATGGCTAGTTCTGAGGAGTCACTCTGACTGCAATATATACTTTAATTTTATCCGAACCACATCATACCTGTTTCAAATTAATCCACAATAGAATTGACTATAGTAGACAATAAAGAAGACAATCATTATATGTATTTAAATATAACAGACAGTCTGTTAACACAAAAATATTGCAAAAAAAAACTAATTTTTAAAGTATATTGGATATGAACATAATTTTTACTAAAAACGTCTTGAAACTTTAACGAAATATCAGGAAACATTCAAACTCAAACATTCAGCATCCCCGTTTTAGTTAAAAATATATAAAAAATAGGCACCGAGAACTATTCGTCCGTGTATACTGTAACGACTATAATTATAGCACTCTTAAGGGCCCGGATCAAAAATGGAAACGTACAAACTTTCACATTTTATAATATTGGTATAATACTATTAGAAATGTTTAGTTGAATCGGTCTACCGGAATCTGTAGAGGTCCTCGCGTGTGCGCGTGTGAACCCGCACCAAGTTTTTGTAACATCAATTCCGATGCATACAATGCATACCTACTTGAATAACTTCAAATAACGAGCTCTATTGCACAGCTCGCGGACGATTACATGGCACGTCATACAAAACAGAGTTCTATTATACATTTAATCACAGTTTCAATGTCACATAACCTTTATAGAAAGCCCTACTATAATAAAGGAATATTTACATGATAACAAGTTAGCCGTGAAATTTAAAATCAATAAATGAAGTTGTATTTAACATTGATTTTGAAGCGCAGTTGTTTACTGCGTTGTATTTTAGAAGTTACAACACAGAATCGCTACTTCGGTGTCGTTTGTTCTAAACTTTCATTGACAGCTCTAAATTTGTTATCGTCCTTTTTTACTTATAGATTTAAATAAAAGAGATGGCCATATTTTTAGTACTGTTAAACCTTCAAAAGATACTATACACAATTGCTACCAGCGTTTTGTTTCCTACTGGTGACACATGCCACAAAGACATAGCAGTATTTAATGATCAGTCAACTGTTGAAAAAACATTATAAGTCAGGAACATGTTGCTGTTGCTTAACCATATACGAGTATATCTAGTGGACGCGATGCAGCGACCGACGTGCCACAGTAACAGCCGGGCACTGTACTTATTATGTCCTTAAAAGCATAATTGGCTGGTGGGAGTGACTCCCTCGTTTTTAGAACGATGTACGTAAACGGTTTTGTTATTGTGAAAAACATATAATAAGGAGCACGAAGTTTTGGAGATAATTTGGACAACGTGAGCAGAGTTTTTTTGAATAATTTTTAGGAAGATTCAAGAACTGGATTTATGGTGCGGGTTCTGTAATAGAACCTTGAATTATATTCTACTAATATCATAAACGCAAAAGCTGTTTTCTATCGTAGTGCCATGCGAGCGAAGCCGTGGACAGTGGCTAGTTTAAAATAATATAATATATAGTCAAGATGATTGGATTGATATACATACAATGTAAATTTATGACGTTATTAAAACCTACCATGAGACGGAATTTAAAACAACATTTTGCATCGTTACTTTTAAGCTTTTTGTTTGATGTTACCATTTATCAACAAACGGCTCATCTGATTTAAATGCGTGTTTTTGTAATAGATTTGTATAAGTATAAGGATTAGTTCACAAGTCACTAGGGGGCGCTGCAAATGACGATGGAAAATACGTATGGGAATTTAAAAAAAAACAAAACTATCTTGTTATAAACGAATTAATTGAAGTTTATAATAATAGTAAAGTTTTTACTTTTAGTGACGGAACCCTGAAACATTTGACGAGCTCGATATTATTATTGACGTGTTCAGAGACGGGTTTTGTTTGTTTTGTAAGATAGTCCGCAGGTAGGTAGGTAGGTAGGTACTCTTTGGAAATTGGTCGTTTGCGAACTGATAGGGCGTAATTACGGGGTCCGTGGGACATATCCGCTTCAGGGAAGTTCGATTAAAAATAATATAATCTTTATTTCATGCAACCAAGTGTAGTTAAGAATTCACTCAAACAAGGGCCCATACAAAATAATAATAAATAATAGGTATCGAAATATCTTAAAGTACCTACACTAATATACACACTAAGATATACATATACACTTAATGGTAAAGTTTGTAAGTGTGTATGTAGGAGGTAATCTACGAAACTACTCATCCGATTACAAAAATGAATTCACCTATATTTGTAATGGACCTTCAGAGTGGACACAGACTGTATAGTATCCCGTTATCCCAAATAAAAGGGCATTTCATGGAGACCAATTTTGCAAAGTAAGTCGACGAAAAAACGGTAGTGGGCAGTAGTGGGCAGTAGTGGGCAGTAGTGGGCAGTAGTGGGCAGTAGCCGTGGCTAGTGATATATAAATACATATAGATAAACGCTAGGTGTTGTGATGTTGATGTTTAAGTTATGCTAAGATTTGAACTGCATTAGATATCTTGTTTGGTCACACAGCTTCATACACGATAAGACGCCCATTGTGCGTTTATTTTGTTTCTGTGTTCTGTAAATTGGTGGTATGCACAATAAAGAGTTTATCTATATATTAGAGTATCTATATATATATACACATGACATTAATAACACTATTATTTACATTACACTAATTTAAATAATTGATGTTTTTGTATGTATGTGATCACGTAAATTGCATGTTTATTCCTAAATAATGGAATCCATAATTAGTTTGGTGAATCTGTGATAATATTAATATCGCGTCCGGTGTAATTACAAACGCAACCTTAACTTGAGTTTTTGTAAGTCTGCGTTGTAATGGCCCGAACCGGTGCTGTGTCGAATTTGATCGAACTTTATAATAAGGCTCCTGTATTTTTTGCGTGGAAACTAAGTATAGTCTGTCGAGCGGTTGAGAGTATTTTTGTTTGATATGAATCATTGAATAGGTCTTGATTTATGAGTTCAACCTGTCAGCGTTTCAGGACTAGCTTATATTGGTAACTAGCCTCTGCCCTCGGCTTCGCCCGCTTTGTACCCGGACCGAAACTATCCTGTGTATTTGTCTAGATCACGAAATATATCTGTTACATGCAAATCAGTTTAGCTATTACGAAGATATTTACCAACAAACAAACAAGCAATTTTTAGTATCATATCCTACTAATACAATGTCAATATCAAACTTTCGCATTCATGGTATTAGTAGTATTAGTAGTATTAGTAGGATATCATAATACAAATATATATGATTGTTTAAAGCTACAACTAAGTATTATGTTATATCATAATACTTAGTTGTAGCTTTACAGTTCTAGTATTACCTTCTTTGGAACTAAAACTAAAAACTGATATCTGTTCTAATGAGAAACTAAATGAATTGATTGCTTCTCATTCTAGAGCTCGATCTATAATTATAAAATAATATATAAATCAAACTAAGATAAGGATCAATAAATATATACGAGCTAGATATATGATTTGATATGATTTGTCAGATGTGAATATTATGAAAGACAGATTTGTGAATTATCATTTTATAATTGTTCTTTATCTGTAGACGATCAAGTGTCCATAGGTTACGGTAACCGCTTACCAACAGGTAATCTGAATGCCTGTTTGCCACTTAAACATGTCATATTTTAGTAAAATATGATATTTTAATATTAATATTTTAATAATATTATGAGCTGTAAAGTCTGTAAGTTTGGATGAAGGAGGATATCCAAAGCTATTAAACCGATTACAAAAACTCTTTTAATAATATTTAGAATGGACTTTCAGCATGGACATAGGCTGTACATTATCTAGTTAAAATAAAAGGGCTTTTCGTAGAGACCAATTTTAAAAGACAAGTCGACGAAAAACGGTTGAGCGAATGCGTTTCTTACGAACGCTGCCTTAACAGTAAGAGCTACGTTTCATCGGGTACTACGCGGCCGAAGCCGCGGGCAGTAGCTAGTCATTAATATAAATAAATAAAACGCGGGAATGTGTGACAACAGACCGACAAAGTCAACGTCCGTCGGACACCCTCATTATATTAGTATACCCTCAGTGTGACGTAGCTCATTACAACATTACTGACATTACTGACATGTTTGTTTGCGACTAATTTGTTTGGTTTTCGGGACAACAAACAAAAATATAAAAAAAACAACAGACGCATCCATTAGTTCTGATCCCACACCAGGATTCCTTGTATCTTGGGTATCAGGAACTACGAGTACCGTGGTACCACAACACCCAGAGGCGGGACAAATATCTGCAGAACATACAAAAGTTTGTCTCGGAGCGAGAACCCGCACCTCTTGCGTCGCTGCCGGCCACTCGTCCGCCGCGTCATCGAGGTTGTAAATAGTTTTCAAAATTAGAACATGTAAATAGTAACTCACCTGACAGACATTAGCGACAGCAAGAACACTAGTACAAATCTTCCTTTCTTCCAAAACCTCTGTCCGTATTTGTGTCCGGTGTTCGGTCCACGCTCGTGTCCGTACTTGTGTCCGAGGTTCGGTCCACGCTCGCGTCCAGTGGCCGCGGTCCGGGAGTCCGCGCGCCGCACGCATCCGGACATTGTCTCACATCCTACTCATGTGCCTTTTAGCCTTTTTACACACATGTTTATCACTTATTTTTCACCATATCTTTATCTATGTATCACTCACTGTTGTTTCACTATTTTTATGATTTCATGTTTTATCGTCGCTTATAAGAGTTAAGTTAACCACTTATTACAGATTTAATATTTTAAAATGTTCTCGCACTCTGTGGTTTGACACTCGATTTGATTTTAGTGAATTTGTTGAATTTAAAACAATTGACTGATATTATTACGAGTAACGCAATTAAAAATTATGATCAAATTAATGTATTAATTTGAGCTGTAAAAATAGGTACAGTCATGTAATATTTTAATTTAATTTTCAGTTAAGGTCCAACGAACAGACGGACGGACCGCGAGACTGTCCAATGAAATGGCACTTCTCGGAAACATGTCCAAAGATCTGAAGGACCAGTGGCTTTCAAACTTTATTTTACTCATTTAACCAATTCGCTGTTGGTTAGTATGTAAATACTAATATAGTCAGAAGTCTATGCTAAAAGGACTCAGCTGTGTTAGGAAATATATAAACAAAATAAGTAAATTACTTTAAAAAGTTCACTTAACTCTACAAAATACACATTGTAATTAAGACCTATTATTTTATTCTGGAAAATTATATCTACCAAACAAAAGTATTACAATGAGTCATCTAGCTATCGAAGACACGTGCAATATTTTACTAACTATTTGAACAAACGCGGTAATGTGTTTAATATAATGTTTGGGACGTGCCTCTGACTACTCCCTTCTTGCTATCCACAAAGATCTACGCACTGTGTATGTATCTGAGGATGCCCATTATGGGGATTACAGTCATGAGCGTGTTTTATTTGCTTTATCTCAATTAATAAAAACAAAAAAGTTCTATCAAAAATAATATGTGTGTTAGAATTATTTTCTATTGTAAAATGAAAGCTACCTTACACATAGTTCGTGCAATGAATCACATACCAACCGCAGTGTCACAAAAACATACGTTCCTTATAATAACAGCAAGCCCCTTATTTGATAAATTCCCGTATTTACAATATTAATAATCGAATGCAAGATAGTTTTTGGAATAATATATGTATATTTGAGAACCTTCGAGTATGTCTGTGATTCTGCAACATTGGGCGTTTCATAGTGGCGCACTTGTTTGCGAGTCGTGACTGACTGACTGTCACACTGACACACTGTGACATCACTACTATGTGCAACAAAAATTTTCATTTCCGTAAATATGTGATATAATTTTAGCAGAATCGTCTACTAACATTCTAAGAAAACCCGTAAATCGACAAATGACCGACTGTGACTGTGACGCTGCTCCAGCATTCTCAAGTGAACTACATATTCATTTGACCTCAAATATCTATTATGCAAATAATACGTAATGCGCGCCATTTACACTGACCGTACAACATTTACACTGACCGTACAACATTTGCACTGAGCGTACAACATTTACACTGACCGTACAACATTTACACTGACCGTACAACATTTACACTGACCGTACAACATTTACACTGACCGTACAACATTTGCACTGACCGTACAACATTTACACTGACCGTACAACATTTACACTGACCGTACAACATTTACACTGACCGTACAACATTTGAACTCTGAACTGTTACTCTAATTGTTTTGGGCTATTCTTCCATTATGTATTGTTTAATAAATCAACCTATTTATTCTGAAAAGAAATAAAATTATTTCACTTAATGCGTAATTATAAAACTTGGTAAACTATAACGTATGGTTGATATAATAATAATAATAATAATAATATATAGTAATAATAAAGCTAAATTATTTTTTGTTTGAACGCTTTAATCTGTGTAACTGCCAGTGAGATTTGAAAAAAAATATTTTTGCATTTGATAGCCCAATTCTTACGGGAGGTTTGGAGTCGACCAAAAGAAGGAATAGCGCGGTCGGGCTATGTTCGCGGTGGGTCGACGACGGCGCCGTGACACAGCTAGTTGTTAATAAGAAAGAATCAATGACACATAGACATTAAGAAATGTATGTATCAGACAGTGCGCTCAGTATTTGATGTTTTTCAGTGAACCGACAGCTAATTATCCAATTCCCGTGTCATGTGAACCGCGACGCGACCACGACCACGCCGCGCAACTCCACAGAACAATTGATTTAATGGATTTCAGAATAGCTCTGCAATGAGGGCATTCCGAACTGTTCCCGGTTCCCGTTGTTTGCTGAACCGCCCGCGCCGACGCCGACGCGCTACTGTGTCCTATCCACAGACTGCTAACTCATACACGCCTGTCTAACTAGCTGTATCACGGCCGCCCACCGCATCGCATCCCTCGGCCGCGCTATTACTTCTGTTGCTCGTCTCCGAATTAGCCTATAATCTTCCCCAAGAATTGGGCTATCAAATGTTTTCTTCCAATCCGACTGGTAGTTCCAGAGATTAGCGCGTACAAACAAAAAAACAAAACAACTCTTCAGTTGTATTATGAGTATGATAGATTAACGATGCTTGAATGCTTCAAATAACTCCTATATATCTGGAGAGGGATATTATTTGAGTAGTGTCGTTATATTTGGTCGTGGCGTCGGTGGAACGCGCTTAGCTCTCGTAAACCAGAACATTAGGATTAACGACATTCCAGCCGATATACTAATCTAGACGGATTGTACAACTCATATATTCCAGGTGAAGCCTCGTTTCCACGCCTGTTTCCCGGAGGGGTAGGCAGAGACCAAGGATTTCCACTTGCTACGATCTTAACATAACTCTTTCGCTTCATTCGTCCTCATCAAATTCTACAAGCTCGGTTTAAAGCATAACGCACGACTCGATGAGTAGGTAACTCAGCTAACGATTTTTTTTTAATACAATTAAAGTTGCAATGAAGCATACGACCGACTGTTGGTAAGCGGTTACCGTAACCTATATCTCGCACGTCCCGAGATGCAAACATGTTACATGAAGATCACAAGATTTTCAGCTTTATTCTGGGTTCCCTAACAATGTTCTCAATTGGTGAGATACTATCCATCTCCCAATATATGTATAATCTCTATGCGACTATCTAGCTATACTATGAATAATACTAGCTTACTGCCCGCGACTTCGTCCACGCATTATCACGTGATTAGATAATGTGTATTTCATTACATTTCAACTGCAATGTTAAGTTGTTCTTGGTATAAATTATTATTCGTACTTCATATAAAATGATATATAACATATCCATCATACGGAACCCTCTCCACGCGAGTTCAACTAGCACTTGTCCGGTTTTTTATATTTTAGAGCCATGTTCAATTTAAAGAATTCAAACCAAATTTCAATCGAATCGGATCACGCTTCAAACAGATCCCATAACAAAGTTTTACAACCCACGCACCCCGTTTCAGGGGTAGATTTGAATATATTTTAAAATAAACTTTAACCAAATGTAATGAAAAAAAATATTCGCTGAATATTCCTATAATTATTAGTGGGCGATGCGACGCGGTGGTTCGGGAGCCGAGGATGGTTTCAGCACAGCTAGCAAATGATGAAACTGTCCGTCTGTTTTATTTAAAAAACTGTGTTACAGACATTATGCCTTTCACATAATAATTAAGCTCACACTTTTATCTAAAAATGAAGGTAGGTTAGTAATATGAAGTACTAACCTACCTAGTTTAGGAACGTGTAAATATTATATAACTTTTTGAAAGTATCATTAAGAAACGGGATATTTACCATGATGTGTGTTTGAAGCGTCCATAGTTTACTGAGGCTGGTCACAACAACAGGTGGGACGTACGTTTCTCATTTAAGTGGTATAATAAAAATGGATATTAAATCTGAGCACAGTGAGACTGGATGGATCAGTCCGCGTCGCCATCACTGCTAAACCTAATAATGTGGGGAGTAGCCGCGATCCGTAAACCATAAAGTGGGCCATTGAAGAGTACTTAGCAGTTTATGCTGGTATTTGCAGAAGTGTATTTTGAAACAGCGCCATTTCTCTGCAAGGTCAGAAGTTTTATAGTTTTATACTTACTGTGAGTACCTACTTTAAAACATCGGTAAACTCGAGACTAGTTTAAGGTAGATTTGTCAAACAAATATTTTTTGTTTGTGAAAATCGAACCCACAACTTTGTCTAATATGTGTATCCTAATAATATTATACATGCAACAGTTCAGATGCTTGGATGTTTGTTTGTTCATTATAATCTTATTACTGGCCTAACACATTTGGGTGAAACTCGGTTTTGAGAGTAACTTTTAATAACACTTATAAAGTTTATAATTGAAATGATCGTGGTTTGGTTGCTAGCATTTAGGACGCTGTTCAAAACTTCCATACGAAATAATCACGAATCATCAAACACGTTTCAAACTTATCCCTTTGTTGACATGTTTTAAATTATTTTTTTGTTATATTTGTATACTAACTTGGCGATACGGTTTACTAAACTATACTGTGTTCTGTACACATACATTATCTGAACGTGAATGAAGCGTTAATAAATTCATAATTATAAATACATAATGCTGGTCATTTCACACACAGCATCATCTAGCCCCGAACTAAGCAGAGCTTGTGTTATATATTATATATATAAAAAAAATATATATTTAGTTAGATATATAGTTAATACCTACATATTATACATAGAAAACATCCAAACCCCGAGACAAATATAAACAGATCATACAAACATTTGTCTCCCGGCGATAATTGAACCCGCAAACTTCTGCGTCTCAAGCGGACCTTCGCCGACTGCGCCACAGAGGTCGTCAATTTCCCTCCCAGCCCTATTCGAGTGGGTGTCCTTATTTACAACAGTGTCAGTTGTGTGAGCGGTGGATGACATCACTAGCGATCCCATCACTAGCGATCTACCGCCGCGCCGGCTGATGGGTCGGGGTTTACCGCGTCCGCGGTGGTTTATCGGTTGTCAGTGGGAGATCGTAACTCCGTCGCGTATCAATCAACTTAGATTGATAACTGGATTATTTTATAATTTAGCTTTGGCGTTTATAGTCTGTGCCACTTTACGAAATCTGACACTGGATATTGTATTACACACACTCAAAATATAAGTACCTACGTGTTCGTTTAAACGGTAAAAAGTCTGAATGCGAATCTAACTCGGACACCGATCTGTGGTTTGAAACCGTATTTTTTTACGATAAAGATTATTTATTTTTTGTATATATTTAGAGGTTATTGCTAATGTGACAATATAATTTGGCTACATAGTAAATTACCTTTAAAAAGATACAAACCTGTGGCAGGTTTAACTTGTTGATTTTTTACATTGTCCTTTGAAACACACAAAGAATAATGGGCAAAATAATTATCCATTATTGTAATATTATATAATAACGATTAAAAAGATACCGGCTTGGTCCCGTTGTCACTATTTGTGCAACAATTTGTGTTGACAATTAGGATTCAGAAGTCTGACCTTTCTCTAGAAGATAAACCACCGATTTAAACCACCTTTCGTAATGAGACCGCTTCTGTTATGTCACTCAAATAACACTAACCCGACGTTAGCTTACACCGTGGTTAAACTGTGGTTAAGTACAATCCCTTGTTTTAAAACGCTCGTGACATCATTATCTGTCGACATTGCATTGCGATCATGTTCGTAGATTCGATTCCCGCGTCTCTACTTCTATACCGTTGATAACAACTTGATAAAAACTTGATTTTTGTTAAATGTACGCGATAAAGCTACCCGTCCACTAGAGCGGAGATAGATAGACAGAACAAACAAACAAAACAAACACGCTCACTACTGTCTTCCCCATGGTGGATATCCTCAGATACATACTCAGTGAGTAGATCTTTGAGGATACCAAGTAGGGGGTAGTCAGAAGAAAGTCCAAACATTACATTTGGTACATGCCCGTGTTTTGCAAGTTAACATTCCACGTGACAGGTTGTAAGCCCATCGCCGCTTATTGGAACACTAGCTGTTGGCACATGCCTTCGAATTTTTGGTTCTAGCGCATGGCATTCACCGTTTTGAGCACGTGTACATAGGCGAATGCAATGCTTAAAATCATAGTATTTCAGATAATATTTGTGAATTGTGGAAGA
Source organism: Perizoma affinitatum (assembly GCA_961405105.1). Classification (NCBI taxonomy): domain Eukaryota; kingdom Metazoa; phylum Arthropoda; class Insecta; order Lepidoptera; family Geometridae; genus Perizoma; species Perizoma affinitatum. The sequence goes on along the minus strand of OY560190.1, from coordinate 15,393,095 downwards.
CGATGTACCTACTTGTATTTATTTACATACATACATACATACATACATACAGATACCAAGGATTTGCACTGTCCACGATCCCGGCATACTTCTTTCGCTTCGGTCATCCTCATCTAATTGTTCATACAAGCTCGACGATTAAGTGTACTGTATTTGTTTATACAAACAAATTAGCAATCATGCACATGGACCATCTGCTGAGTGGTTACCGTAATCTATGAACATTTTCAACACCAAAAGTCTTTATGTAACACACTTGAAACGTCTATAAAATAATAAAAAAATTAAACGTTATGAGACTTGTAAATAACTTATATTTAATTTAACCGATCGCGAATATTTACTACTGAAGCAAAAGCGAGGAAACCAATGTGGCTGGAGATTGCATTTCCTTCAGTTTAGTGGACACGCGGTTTTATGACAAAAACTGGACTTTAGCAGACTGGTGACAGACCGGCAGCTCTGAACGACGGCTGTTATCGAAGGAGAAACTCTTTGAACATTGCGATAGTATTTTTCTGGCATTTAAACGTTTACAAAATATAAATTTTAAGAACACAACACATATCTAAGTGACTCAGATAAGTACCTAGATAGTATAGATAGTAAAATAATAAATAAACGCTTAACAGACACATACCTAGTCCTAACCCCACACTAGGAATTCCTGTGTCGTGGGTATCAGGAACTATGAGTACCGTGGTACCACAACACCCAGAACAGAAACAAAAATTTGTCCCGCAGCAGATAATCTGTAACAAACTGACCATCAAATACTCTTGTATTTTATTTTCAAAATATTGTTTAATTTTATATTTACACCTAGAATGTGCGTATGGACTGAAATAAATTGTATAAAAAAACGTAAAGCGATCGCATTCATAATTACAATAAGATATATTTTGTGTTTTTAAATTGTTTGTGTCAAATAACGCGTAATTCTATCCATATGCGTAGCTTTAAGTGAATCGAATTTTAAGCATTTTGAGATTTTATGAAATCCGAATACAAACCTGAACTCGTAAAATAAAACAGCTCATTGAAGTAAACGAGTAGACACGCGGACACGCGGACATGAGAATGCTGTGTGTTAAGATAAGAAATCAACTTCATCAGTTATTTCTAGACTCCAACAATCCGAGAGGCAAATCCTAAATTGTTGGAAATACTATAACCAACTATGGCTCCCATCGTTATGGACTCCCATAAAAATATCTCGCACTTGAGTATTTTTACAAACCCTACTTATAGAATACGGCCTCTTAGCCATAACTTGCGTCTTATTAGCGGACCGTAACTCCGACTGACTCCGGCTTCACCGATTCCATCAAACGCTAAACCAATGAATTAAAACTTAAGACGCGTCTTTATGTCGCAAGTCGCATACATATGTTAAGTGAGTGAATTAGTCTTATTCGTCTCCCTGTTTTGTCCACTTAGGAGATTCAATGTTTCCCTGATACCGAGGGAGGACAGACAGAACTTTTTCAATCCTTAAAATGTTTCATCTGTCCCCCGTTGCTACAACCGTATGCTCGTTTGCCTCCAAGTAACATCAAAAGCTCGTACACGGTTCAATAATTGATGTGCTTTCCTGTTGTTTATCATGGCCCTGTTTGGAAGAAACTTTTGCCCAGCGATGGACTTCTTCAGGTTGTTTATGGTGATATGATAACGTACGCTTTGCTTTTATTTTTACCTAAACTAAGCATAAACGTAACTCCCTCCACGATCTGAACTCTATCAACAAAACTTGGCGTCGCGACTATTAGTCGCGTCCGACACTTTCTTCTACAGCTAACTGCTAATCCGCCTGACAGATACAAATTATTTGTCACTACAATCCAATCAAGCTGACTCTAATCTCGCGATTTTACACTTTTTGCAAAAATCAATTTATATTTCAGTGAGCTGAGCTTGTTTTATGGAACGAGACGAGCTATGTGTCTCGTTGAATTTAATTCAATAATGTTTCTGCAGAGTTTATAAGTTGTTTATTGATATATGGTGTCAGTACCGAATGCCTTCAACACAAATATGTTTATATTACTTACAAAAGCACGCTAATAGCGATATTTCCCAGACAACCTTTGACAATAGTCTGAATCTGCCGTAAACGGACTCCATAGTGCTGTTAAGTCAATCATCGATGACAATAATTTAGGTTTGATGATGTCGTCAAAACAAAGTATACACCACAAGTCGCTAATTATATACAGTATTTTAGATAAGCGACAAATTATGTAAATACTATGCAACAATCAATATACAACCATTTAATAACATTTAGTTACCGTTAGTTTCCGGACAAATCAGTGGGAAAAAACTAGTATCAAGGTAGTTATACAATCAAGAGATCAAGAAACGATCATCGCCTCATATCAACATTGGTTTAATATAATATGTCGAGTTGGTTCACATCGCGGCGGCGGGCGGGGCGGGGCGGCGCGGGCGAGCGGCTGGTTCGGTTCGGAACAGCGCCGTTACGGCACAGCTGAGAACGGTCGCAGTTGGCGCACTCTGGCGGATTATATTATTATTGTTATTCAATAATAACACTACTCATGTACTGTGTCGCTCTCTTTTACTGAGAGTGCACGCAAGAAAGAGGTGGCAAGAATTGCATTCCTGTCAAATGAGTTTACGTGTTGCTCTTCTTCGTGTTTATAGTCGAGTCGGCATGTTTTAAAATCTCGACTAAACTTGTATGGAAAACTTAAATCTAGTCAGATTTCAGTATATGACAGCACTAAAACTGTTGCTTTCCCTTTCTTGTTTAAGTGTCCGAATTGACGCCATTTTACTATGACTAAATTGTTTTGTTCTATACAACTAAAACGGCTCACCTATTGGTGAGCGGTTACCGTAACCTATGAATGCTTGCAACACCAGAGGTATCACTCGCGCCTGTATTTTAATAAATGTTATTGGTGTATTTAAGGGTTTTCATTGAAGTATCTATTCTGATGCCCATGCCACAGGGAATTCTAGTGTGGGCTAAAGTTCCCTGTGTCATGGGTTTCACAAAATTACGGCTGACCGTGGGACCCCACGGTCAGGACTATGTATGAGTCTGTTGGATGTTTATTGATTTCATATTTATTAAAACAAAACAATCAGTTATTCAAATAAAGAATGGATATAATTATCTTCCTCGCAGTGTCCGAGCTTTCAGATATTTTTTCTGTGGTAGAGTAGGTACTGTTGAATTGAAATAATTTGAATAATTTGAGACGTTGAATTGGTATTATTGATAATTAATTAGCACTAAAATATCACCACATTTTAAGTGTCACAAAAACAGAAGGTTGTTTGACATTTTATTCAGCGTTTATTATCAATGGTCTTTATAATGTATACCTAAACTTATTTCTAATAGGTACCTTTTTTGTGCACTTTTAATGTCACTTTTAACAAGATTTAGAAAATGACTTGTGCTAACATAAAAGTTAATGTATATATCTGACGTAAACGATTCCACATCAACTTAGCTTCAACTATTTCTCAAAAAGGAACCACACCCATCACCAAATTTCCAAACAACGACCCCCCCCCACACCTCCCCATTCACTGTTTCACAACTCATTCAATATCCATCAACAATATTTGATATAGAATAATAAAATGAATTTCTCGACATAAAATATTAAATTAGTGACCAAGTACTTCTTTATGAGCAATCAGATAGATGTCACAGTAAATATATAGTAGCTATATCATGTATTACAATATATCTATGATACAAGTTTAAATGTGCATTTTAAAAATAAACAATTATCACAGCAAATCAACGTCATTGATTTCTGTTCTTTTTTCTGCAATTAGTTTTCAAGCAAATGGTGGTATATTCAGATAAACTACATGGGTAAATGATTTAATATGACCTTACACACTCAAATGAGTGATATATGATTGAAAACAGAACCGACCAGTATATTATCTGTAAAACACTAGAACGCCTCCGTATATAGCTCTATAAGACCATCAAAACCACTCGCTATGTTCAAAGTAATGGAATACCACCATTTCCGTTCCATGTCTCAGAGCTGCTATGTAAATATTATTTAATTCTGTCCAACAAAGTTTGCTGGAAGAGATCGTTTTAGCGATGATAGCATACGATGTACGTTTATGAATTACTATGTTTTGAATTTTTATTTTAATTTGATGCGCAATAGTAAATCTATGTATTTATATGAAGCTAACCGGCTGTAATGCATCGAACGCAGTTTGAAACGGAGTGTTCTGTAAATGTACGGAGTGAACTAGCTGTTTGTGTACAGTCTGCATGTTAGCGGTGAGTCGTCGTGGCAGAGTAGCGACCACTAAACAGTAGGTGATTTATTCATATTGTACTTTTACGAGATGTGCCCGAGAGGGGCGGATGTTCCGTTTATTGTTACTAAATCACACATATTTTAACTGTTTATTGATAGTTCAATTTAATAAAGGTGGAATGGCAGACTTTTTGTAATTGGTCGTGAAATTTCTATTTTACAATAAGAACTATACCTACAATAAAGTATTTTCAATCATTTGTTCGGATGACGGAACACAATTTTTATTTGAATATTTTAAATTGTTAGTAACATAAAACGTGATTACTATATTATTTAAACATACGTACTTGTAATAAGCTATCAAGGCCACTTTCCAGAAGTCAAATAATTCAAAATCACAAAATTATTACTAAATAATATACAGACAGACGGCAGCAGTATATTCACTTATAAATAATTAATGTACAATCCAATTAATATGCACTTTGTATTGGCATTTATGGAAACACAAGAATTGTTTTATTCTACTTCGCATTTACAAATTTTGTGAGTCTGTGAATATATATATATGCATAAAATAAATAAACTGCCAACATTATTGTAAACTACATTAGTTACAAAGTTCTAGGATTCTCTGTGTCGTGGGTATCAGGAACCACGAGTACCGAAGTACCCTGCTATTGTAAATAACATGTCTCTCACAAAATGCTTGCCTCATACCTTAATAATATTTATTTGATGTTATTTGATGAGCCGTGACGTCACAAACCAATCACATTCATAATTATTTCAAACGAGTCCTTTTGGAGTCGTAAAATTATAAATTAATTTGTGAAGAGTTGAGTTTATAACAGTTTTATAACCGATCGATCACTAACATTTATTAGTTTTATAAATTTAAGAATACTATATTGTAATTATGTACTATTAATCCTTCACTATGTACATGGTAACAACGCTATCATGTAATCTGACACTATGTACATAGGGTTTGGTACATAGATGTATGTATCAAACCTATATACCCAAAATGTAAGGATATGTGTTGTATAAAATGTAAAAAAAAGTAATGAATATGAAAATAAAGCATATGTTATGGTCGAAATGGTAAAGGAGTCTGTCGTGAGGAAACACTAACGACATAGTTTGGGGCATTTGCCGTAGATGAGTGTTCCAATGGAGAGTGTGACCGCCCCTGCGTGGTGTTCCCGTAGTTCCGCGTCCGGGTATGTGCTCTGAACATGTTCATCGTGGGGGTGACAGTTGTGAGCGTGTTTGTCTTTTGTAAGGGGTGCACATTGAGATTCAGTCATAATCACAAGTTATTTTTTGGCGACCTCTGTGCCGCATTGGGATGCAGAAGGTTGCGGGTTCGATTCCCGCTGCGATGAAAATGTTTGCATGATCTGCAAATATTTGTCTTTTTTCTGGGTGTTCTGTATGTATGTATTTACAAAAAAACTGTAAGTAGTATATCAGTCGTGTAGTTTCCATAACAGAAGATCTGCTTACTTTGGAATTGATTCTGTGCTAATGTCCAGCATTATATATTTATTTATGCTTGAATCAGTTGCACAAAAATCAACTCATTACAATCCGCTGAGCCGTTTAGGAGATGAACAGAAACAGATATACCTACATACATACATACATACATACTAACACAATCGTTTACGGCAAATGCATATAAAGGTATCTTCTGTAAAAATCTTGCGAACTATTAAACGGATTATTTATATTCTTTTTCCTAAAACAAAAGACGATAAATTATATTTATAGTTCCTAGTATCTTTAAATTCAATTTATGTGAAAAATTAAAAGTAAACAATTTAATTTTCTATTTGATTTGTTATATAACATGACAACACTTCTTATCATTTATATATTATTAACTAATTTATGTATTTTATATAATTGCATACGCTGATGTTTATTTTGTGTAATTCATTTTATAAGTTAGTTAATTTATTTATTGCTTTTTAAACACATAATATAACGCGGTGTTTGTTAGTTTTATAACTTAGTGGTAAACATAATAAAATGGAGATAATAATAGTATTGTGTGAGATGATGGATGCTGTATGTTGCGTATCTGTGGATTCCTGAAAGGTCGGAACGTTGGCTGACATTTTGTGTGAAGTCGCGTCAATTCTGCGTCAGCTTTGAGTGACACGCGCACTCCGACCACAGACACCTTCAATACGCTTAGGAATTAAGTGGCGAGTTCATTTCACTGATCCTTGCCATTTTGCAGAAATACTCATTATTTCTAATAGATAAATATTATAAGATATAGTGGAGCTTCTTGTGTTAGAGTAGTATTCCTGCTGCTGAGCAGTGATGCGAGCATTGCTGTGTTGCGGATTAAAGGTGCTCAAATGACGGGCATACGAGACTAGTTACGGTAACCGCTTACCAAAAGGTGGGGCCGTATGCTTGTTTGCTATTTTAGTTGCATATAAAATAGGAAATCATTGGTTGATATAAATTATATATTTTACACGCTAACTGTAAAATATAGATATATATTTTGTATCTATCATAGTAATTAACATACATTTGACTCAATACGGGATATTTACTATAATTTGTAAGTTTGAATGTTTCCCGGCACAAATCACAAACCAAATTGTAACAATTGATAAAGTTAAGTCCTACTTCAAATAACGGACAATTTATGAAAGTCCAACATATTTTCACAGTTAAAAATATTTTTTTTTTCATAAAAATTGTATGGAACCACCCTTGTAGTATAACCTACCCAGTAAAAAAAAATAATTCATTTCACAATTGGCGAAGATATAGCGTAATATACACAAGATAAAAAACATACAGACGAATTTAAACTCCTTTTTTTGAAGTCGGTTGTTCAAAATGAATAATAATAAGGTCGCGATATTCGGGATAAGTTTGCAGTTCCAAGTTCACGGTTTCTATCCTGCAGGTGCCTACTCCACGATCAGATCCTCACGAGCCCACGTTATTTTGATTACAAAAATCGTCCACATAATTCCATGACATGTTGATGTTTTTTAAGTTTTACGAAAAGTAGTTATCCCTCAGGAATAAAACTTTTATGGAATCATTCTTTTGGTATACAAAAACAAAAGAATCATCCAAATATGTTAACAATTGGCGAAGATATCAACAAACAAACAAACATAAAAACGATAAAACAAATACAGCCGAATTGAGAACCTTTAATGAACCTTCAGAGCAGGCATCAGCGGCCGCATCGGCAATGCCCCCGGTGTTGCTGATGTCAACTGGTTACGGTAACCGCGCACCATCAGGTGGCCGACAGATTGTCTATTCATCACATTAAAAGGTAAATATCCAATAGTAAAAACGTAAAGTCTGGAGATCGGAGACAGCTATCATTTTCCAAAAAGGCCTTGTATTACTGTGTCGGCTTACATCCGGATTGTTTGTGGTGGAGCGTTGGAACGCCTAGTAGCTCGCTCACTCGGAAACTGTCCGTATAAAGTTCAAACTGTCCACTGGCACACTAATTAAATAAATAATGCTGGACATATTCCACACGGCATCATCTAGCCCCGAACTAAGCAAAGCTTATATTATAAGAACTACATTGTATATGACTGATATTACTATTAATATCACACCAGACCCGTGACTAAATATTTGCAGATCATACAAACATTTGTCCCACGGCGGGAATCGACCCGCAAGCCTGCGTCTCAGGCGGGACTTCGCCCACTGCGCCACAGAGGCCGTCAAAGAGGCTGATCCGTCCCTGGGAGTGAACTAAGTCACAGCGTCAGAGGGCATCACACAAAAGCTTCAAAATAAAATTGAAAAGAGTCCATTTTGTTTGCTAACTTCAAAAACAGGCACGTTTGAACAGCAGGACTGTTCTAGAACAACGCAATTACCACATTAATCTAAACTGGGTAAATTAAAAATAATTTTATTTCTTTAAAATTTTAAAAATACTTTTTTGAATTGTACCTCGGTAGCGCAGCGGGCGAGCAGCCGGCTGCGACGCAAGAGGATCGATTGTATGATCTGCAGATATGTGTTCCGGGTCTGGCTTTTGTGGTACCACGGTACTCGTAGTTACAGATAACCAAGTCACAGGAAATCCTAGTGTGAGGTCAGGACTATATACGTGGAAATGGGTGTTTATTAATATTTATTTTAAATGATTAATTATAAATGAAAGTAGCCTGGATCCTCTTTCCTCTCCATCATCAGACCCTGACGTGGTGACAGTCACGTGACTAACTGTCTCTCAGTCTCAATATATATTCCAAACAGTTTTACTGTCTGCCTTTAATCAATAAAGGCAGACACTTTATTTTATTTTAAAATAAATAATGAAATGTTAATTTTTATTATTTTGTCTGGGAATTAACGAATTGCCTATAAAGTACCGAACAGTCAGTCGGTCAGAAAACTAAGTATTTTTGTAAACAACAGACCCTTTTAGGTAATATTGTAAGTAAATTTGTAAACTAAATAGACTTGCCTTGTACTCGTACAACAATAGGTAATATAATTATATATTTATTTAATTTATTATGAAATAAATGAAATTTGAACATTTTTAAATTTTTTAACTTATCACACCTTAAATTAGATTTTAATTTCTTTGAAATTAGTGAACACTTATATTTTTATTTCAGAAGGTTACCTCTATAGCAAAGTTGAGTTCAGTGTGATGTGCTTGCAACCTGTCACGTGGAATGCTAGCTACTTGCAAAACGCGGGCATGTGCCAGATGTAACGTTTGGACGTACCTCTGACTACCCCCTATTTGGTATCCTCAAAGATCTACACACTGAGTATGTATCTCAGGATGCCTTTGAGTTGTGAACGTGTTTTTTTTTTGGTTCCAGCAGGAACCTGTAACTGTCACAGAGGTGGTAACCTCAGTAATACCAATGGTTTCGCACAATGTAATCGTAGTTTCATACCTCAACTTTTTACCTTAACTTTTTCAAAAACGTAGCTATCGGAAGCTCATAAAATATAAAACTTTTTCCGCGAAAAATTTGCAAAAGAGAGATAAAAATCTCTGTACTTAAATAGCCGTGTTCAGTTTAACGAAAAAAACAAACACTTTTAAACATAGTTTCACAGTATTTCACAATCATCAAATGTATTTTAGTTAATATTCGCGCGTGTTGTGTCGCGTTCGCGTCTCATCTCGCGGAGACGTGTTCGCAGTCCGGCGTCGCAGCATCCACTGATCCGCTGATCCGCTGTCCGCTGTCCGCTGTCTGCTGTCCGCTGTCCGCTGTCCGCTGTCCGCTGTCTGCTGTCCGCTGTCTGCTGTCTTGACCACGCCGCCGTCACCGGACAATGTGTTTTAATAAGATCTACAATATTATGTTGGATTCATCAAACTTTTGGGGAGAAAAAGTACCTATTTGAAATAAGTCCTGTGGAGCAGTACGCGAAGGCCCGTCTGAGACTCAGAAAATGTTGGATTCGGTTCCAGCCGCGGAACAAAAGTTTGTACATAAATGAAATATTTGTCTGTGTTATCTATGCTTAATGTGTACGTATTTAATAAAAAGTAATATATCAGTAATGTAGTTCACATAATACATACAAGCTCTGCTTAGTTCGGGGCTAGATGATGCTGTGTGAATATGTCCAGCATTATTTAAAAAGTACATGTACAAAAATAAAGATGAAACATCTCGCTATCTAAAGAACGTTGCAAACGCTATATATATATATATAGTGCTCATGGCTTAAACAAAACGTGCTGACTCTTAATGTTGCCAAAACCCACTATGTAGCATTTGCACTCAGGTCCAATAGTCTCCCTAGATCAACATTAACAATCACTGCACATAACTGTTTCTCTAGTCTATCCTCTTGCTCTTGCTTAACCATACAAAGGGCTGACCGTGCAAAATACCTAGGCGTTATTATAGACCAGACACTGTCATTTAAATACCATATCAACACCCTAGTAGCCAGATTGCGCAAGTTAATTTATATCTTCAAAGAGTTGAAGCACGTGGCAGACCGCAATACCATCAAAATGGTATACTTGGCCCTATGTCAAGCTATCTTCGGTTACTGCATCACTTCTTGGGGTGGTGCAGCTAAGACACACCTTCTTGAACTGGAAAGAGCCCAGAGAGCAATCTTAAAAGTCAGCGCAGGGCTTCCCTGGCGTTATCCAACAATAAAACTTTACCAAGAATGGGATGTTCTGACAATCAGACAGTATTTTATTTTACAAATCATCCTCTATCAACACTCTCGAATGATTTATGACCCCAATATTTTGAAGGATAAACGCAGAAAGGGTAAGATTTGTCAAACCAGAACATTTTTTACAAGCCTTTCTCACAACTTCAGCTGTTTTCGGGGTCCTTATGTTTTCAATAAGGTAAATAGTGCTCTCTCTATTTATCCCCTACCCAGATTTAAATGTAAGTCAGAAACAACAAAATGGCTAAAAACCCTTAACTACCAAGAAACGGAAAACTTACTTTCCCCTCCTCAATAAGTAAAGTGCCAATAAAAACAGAACAATTTCATTACAAACACAACAACACCCTAACAGAAACACACTCACTCACACATCTAATTCATAACACCTCTCCCCTCACACAACACTGCCTGTGTAGGAACTAATTGATTTTAATTTTAGTTACCTACTTTCTCAATAAGTTTTTTTAATTTTTTATATTTTGTTATTTTATTATTATTTTTTTTCATGTTAATTCTCCTCGTATTACGTCCTTTACGCTTAATCCGTGATGCGAGATGCACTGGTGACCTGTAATACAGGTTTTTCAAACCTACTTCAGGCACCAGTCTCTCACAAAACAGGTTATTACTGTATACATAGATACTTAATTTTAAATTTAAGAAAAAACCTTGTGAGAGTAAATAAACGCTTTATTATTATTATTATTATTATAGCTCAACTGACATACATATTATCTTGATATACATGTTGTTGAAAAGGGCCATATTCCGCTGTAATATTATTACTAGCATGCTAATTTTTAACGCAATTTTTATATTCTATGAAAGTACCTATTTGTCCAAGTATTTATTGATTGTATAAAATCTATGATAAAACAACCAACCTGGTTGGTAGCATCCTTTTAAATTTTCTAAATTTTCTTTAATATTATTTGGCAAAAGATGAAATGTTGAAACAGATCACGCACATACAGTTCTCGTTAAATCTGGGAGTGGTAATGTCTCCCAACGCATTTAACTATAACTATAACTATGTAACTGATTCATTTAAGTAATATTTAATTAGTGACATTCCTAGATATAGTCAGCTGCCGATCAACCGGTATGTACGTATGTATGTGTGTATGTATGGAGTTAGTTTTTATAATGTTGTGAGTCGGGCTACAGCAACGACAGTAAGTGCATGCTGGGCTTGTTTGTTTGTTTACAGAACAAGAGTTCCTTGCGATCTCCTCAAACAAAAACATAATACTTTATGACAATGTGTTCGTTACGTTTTTTTAGGAGCTACATAATTATACCTTAGTAGGAGTGATTATGAATGAATAGATGGAGGGTATTAGATATACATAGATAGATAGATGAACTCTTTATTGTGTTACATGCCTAGCATTAACCGGAATTGGTGATGCAAAGTGCAGGGCTGGTCGGTTACCGTGGAACAACACGAAGGCCCACTCAAAAATCAGGTCAAAAATAAACATTTATCTATAAAATCTATTCAGAACCCCTTACGACGCACAACAAATCCTTACCTCACACGGGTTCTCTACCATTTGAATGTAAGTTATTCACGTAACTTGCCATCACGCTTCTGATAACAGAATGAATGCGTCCACTCCCGTCCCGACGAAGCATTCAACACGCGATTATATCAGTACATGAATGCATAACTAATACCACGGAACCCATCCGCCCGTCGCCGGAGCGCACTTGGCGCCTCGCGGAGATAATCAAAGCGCTGAGGAGCGGCGACAGGACATCAGTCAGCGGTTCGACGACAGTCAGTCAGCACAGCACAGAATCACACAGAACACAAACAGTATATTCACTTCACACAACGGACTCACACGGACTATCTCAAGACATATATAATGAATCTGTTGCAGTTTATGTTTTCGGCAAAATCGGTTGTTTCGAGACTTGAATCGGCGTCCTGTTTTTATAAGTTTATCCATAAGTTACAGACGCGGTTCTTTTATTATACAGCAAATAAATACAAAACTTGGCTCACATTTTATAACAATACAATGTCTGTCTCGGTTAGCCGAGCTGGCTGAGCCAGAGGTTCGGGTTCGATTCCCGCTGTGGGATTAATGTTTGCATGTTCTGCAGATACCTATTAGTTCCGGGTTTGAGTGTTGTGGCACAACTCACTGTGTCGTGGGTTCCTGATACCCACGACACAGTGATTCCAAGTGTGTGGTCAGGACTATGTATGTAAATATTGGGCGTTTACATATGTGTTATTCTGATGTAAAAGCTATAATACTGTAAAATTTCATCAAAATTCGTTCAGTAGGTTTTGCGTGAAAGAGTAACAAACATCCATCCTCACAAACTTTTGCGTTTATAATAGTAGTAGGATAGGTTAAGATTTTTATTTGTTTTAGGTGTGCTTTCAAATTCTATATGAATGATTGTAGTTATCTGTGCTACTGGTTGTCTGCAGTGTATTGTATTGTTGGTTGCCCGATAGGGATGCCGGTTATCATAGAATGTTATCTAACTCTATCGACCGTGTTAAATATTGCATAGTTATAATTAGGTTGTAATTAGGTATGTACCTGCGGTGTGTTCTGTAATTGGGCATCTATTGGAAATAGATAGATAGCTAGGTAGTTGGGTGGTACTCAACTTGCAGTGATAGATAAATAGAGTTCGGTGGACGGATCCAGGCAAACGTGAAGTTAGCCTGGATCCGTGGGAACTCAAAAATGTGTTTGTGTCACTGCCTCTTGCGCAGGCGCAGCCAATCGACTAACTTTGCCTAGATCCGTCCACCGAACTGTAACACTTCACTGCATAGATCCGTCCACCAACTGTAACACTTCACTGCATAGATCCGTCCACCAACTGTAACACTTCACTGCATAGATCCGTCCACCGAACTGTAACACTTCACTGCATAGATCCGTCCACCAACTGTAACACTTCACTGCATAGATCCGTCCACCAACTGTAACACTTCACTGCATAGATCCGTCCACCGAACTGTAACACTTCACTGCATAGATCCGTCCACCAACTGTAACACTTCACTGCATAGATCCGTCCACCAACTGTAACACTTCACTGCATAGATCCGTCCACCAACTGTAACACTTCACTGCATAGATCCGTCCACCAACTGTAACACTTCACTGCATAGATCCGTCCACCAACTGTAACACTTCACTGCATAGATCCGTCCACCAACTGTAACACTTCACTGCATAGATCCGTCCACCAACTGTAACACTTCACTGCATAGATCCGTCCACCAACTGTAACACTTCACTGCATAGATCCGTCCACCAACTGTAACACTTCACTGCATAGATCCGTCCACCAACTGTAACACTTCACTGCATAGATCCGTCCACCAACTGTAACACTTCACTGCATAGATCCGTCCACCAACTGTAACACTTCACTGCATAGATCCGTCCACCAACTGTAACACTTCACTGCATAGATCCGTCCACCAACTGTAACACTTCACTGCATAGATCCGTCCACCAACTGTAACACTTCACTGCATAGATCCGTCCACCAACTGTAACACTTCACTGCATAGATCCGTCCACCAACTGTAACACTTCACTGCATAGATCCGTCCACCAACTGTAACACTTCACTGCATAGATCCGTCCACCAACTGTAACACTTCACTGCATAGATCCGTCCACCAACTGTAACACTTCACTGCATAGATCCGTCCACCAACTGTAACACTTCACTGCATAGATCCGTCCACCAACTGTAACACTTCACTGCATAGATCCGTCCACCAACTGTAACACTTCACTGCATAGATCCGTCCACCAACTGTAACACTTCACTGCATAGATCCGTCCACCAACTGTAACACTTCACTGCATAGATCCGTCCACCAACTGTAACACTTCACTGCATAGATCCGTCCACCAACTGTAACACTTCACTGCATAGATCCGTCCACCGAACTGTAACACTTCACTGCATAGGTACCTACACAACTATATACTAAATAATTAAACAAACACTATACATAATATCTTATAAACTATAGTTTGTGGTGATACAACGGGTGGACTTATCGCTAAGAGCGATCTCTTCCAGGCAACCTTGGAGTTGAGTGTAATATTTTAAAATAATTATTAATAACCATTTTTTCCTAAAATTTGAGCCACCTAGTAGTGCGGATACGGCCTTACTTTATATGAAATAAGCAGTTTCTAATAATACAGAGGTGGTAGAAGGTGGTCCCACGACCAGCAGCCGTCAGCGAGGACCATTCATCATGTACAATGGTAACGGCAATCTGTGTAATTACTTGGTTAGCGGTGGAATTACCAGCTCATTAGTCACGGCGGCGTACTGCGAGGTAGGTGCAGAGAATGTTCGAGAATGTAAACATGTACCTATTATTACATTTCAAGGTTAATCCGATTCTAGATAATGTTGCCTTTCTTTGGTGGCATGGTGGCGGAGGAACAGGCAGTAACTCAAATTCACGTTTCGAAGTGATCCTTGTGATTTTAATGAATAAATGAATGTTGAGTTTAGAGTTGCCTCTGCTGGCGTCACCTGAATTAAAAACGCGATTGTTTGGTTTGACGACCGCTGTGGCGCAGTGGACGAACGCCCGCCCGTGACTGAGAAGATTGCGGAAACGATTCCTGCCGGAACACATATTATGTTTGTATGATCTGCAAATATTTGTCTCGTGTCTGAGTGTTTCTATGTATAATATGTATGTCTTTACAAAAAAAAGGAATGTATGTAAGTAGTATATGAGTCATGGAATGTTAACTTGCAAAACGTGGGTAAGTACCAAATGTAATGTTTGGACGTGCCTCTGACTATCCCCTACCTGGTATCCTCAAAAATCTACTCACTGAGTATGTATTTGAGGATGTCCACCATGGGGAAGACAGTCGTGAGCGTGTTTGTTTTTAGTAGTATATGAGTCACGTAGTTTCCATAACACAAGCTCTGCTTACTTTGAGGCTAGCTGTGTGAAAAATCCAGCATCAATTATAACTGATGACTTAGGAAACGTCACATTTGCTAAGTATCAGCTAAGTACCTGTGGAGGTGTGTCAAAGGTATCAGGTATTGGTACAAAGTGGGTGCTCCCGTGTGTGGCGTGCGTCGGGTTACCTGCGCTGATTCCAACTAGTACAGACACCAAACTAAACACCACCAGAAACATCAAAACTCATTATATTAAATGTTAATTATTTAAAATCCCCGACGTGTATTTCCAACATCACTTGCAGCGCCTCCTTCTGTTTTTATACAACGAAATTGAGAAACAAGCAAACTATCCACCTGTTAACAGGGTACCGTATCGCATGGACGCTGGCAACACCAGATGTATCTGAGAAAACGGGTATAACGGGTGAAAACACTCATGTACCTACCCGGTGTAACCAAAAAAATGCAACTCCATATGAAATACCTACTTTAATGTAGAGCAAACATACATCCGGAATAGGAGGCGATCGCTATGTTCACAAAACAATTATTGCATTCCTCAAAATGAAAGCGAACCTTGTCCTGAGCAACTCAAATTGTAACTCGACAGAATGAAATTCAATTTGTAAGTATTCAATCTCGCATTGATAACGAACATTAAATCGTGTTATATTCATAGTCCGTTTAACAACTGACCGAATTAAACGAGGGTACTTCAGACAAAGCTAAGTTAAGTGCCGCGGCGGGAATCGAACCAGCAACTTTCTGTGTTTCCACTACGCCGCATTGGTCTTCAAACCAAATAATCGCGTTTCCTAATTTGGATGACGCGGGCCAGCAGAGGCAAGTCCAAAGTCAACATTCATTAAAATCACAAGCATTTCACTTTGAAACGTCAATTCTACTAAAGGCAATGAACAAAGCTGGTTATTATTTCAGTTGGATTCCTGACACTGACTTAGTTTGGAAAGAGATAAAGATGGAGAAGAAATACCTGGGGTTGTTCAGATTCCTCGCGCGTAGATGATGGGAGTTATTAAATATGTATTGCCTTCGTTGAATATGCCATCGTTACTAAGTTATTAGGGAAAGCATTGGTTTGCGGCTGAAATAGAATCTACAACATTACCCGAGCATGTACCTACCTACCTACGGAATTATGCAAATGTATGAATAATTATGTCCTTTGATTGCAGGATTATTTAATGAATTATAAAACAGATTTCACTATCAAAACTGTACCACATAGGATTGGGTAGCTAAGTTATTTGTAAAACCTTGGATATCACCTTAAGTATAAACGCTGTTGTTACGTATAGTATTAATAATAATTAAAAAAAAAACTGTACGTAGATAAAAGTAATAAGTAGGACTTTAATTATATTAATGTCAAATTATTATACACTTACAAGGAAATTTTACACGGTAGTTCTGCCTTCAACGGTCTTATTGCTAACGACGATCGTTTTCAGGCAGTCGTTTTAAAAAACCATAAAAAATACTATTTATTTTGGTTTAGTGAAAGGTTCTATCAGTATTTATCTCGAGTCGGGAGCTTGCTCTAAGAAATTTCAAAGCGATTTCTGGACAAGGTTTAAATTAAATCTGAATATGTTCGAATACCGGGAGGTAGTCTGAGAAACATACTAGTTATTTCCGACATACTTTTAGATCAGATAGACCGTCGGATGAATAGTAATGCATGTTTCACTAATTGTGATACAGCATTTAGGTATTTGGTTATGTTTTTCATATGCGGGGCGATTCAGGCACCATGGTCCCTGTGACCGACCCGAATCACCCCCATGTATGTTCTACGTTTCATAGTTCAGGAGCTAGGGTTAGTTTTGTGTTCTGATATCAATTATTTCCTTTATAAGCCTGTGTATCTGAGACAAGAGACATTATACGGATTTTTTTATAAATCACTCGTAGGTTCTTGTTTCCTTCACGAAGGATTCGTAGAACTATGTTGAAATATCCAGTGAGAAGAAATATCATTTCATTTATAATAGAAGGCTTACTTTCATGCGTAATATGACAATGGAGAAAGTTTGGAGAAGTTTATTTTTTAAGGATTCATACTGACGTCCTTTGCAACACGGTAGGAGTGGGTCCCACTCGACTATTAAGTCTCCACTTGTATTACTCATTTCGCGCCAATGATCCACATCAAGACAGGTGATGGGTTGGAAAGAGACGAGGATATAGGATTGCACGAGGGTGCGAAGGATAGAGGAATTGTCACTGTGCCTCTGATCAAAACTAATTTTATTAGCTTCAACACTAGGTACCGTTCAAGACGGATGATAATCAGAGGCAGGCAGGTACCTACATACTTATAAATATGTATGTTAGATATACAATTATAGGTACATACAGTTAGGATGTACAGGTAGGTAAGCGTGCGCGAGACAAAGGAAGATATTTTTGTCACAAAAAAAAAAAAAAATGTCATTGAAAGTATACTCGTATACAATTGAACCTAATCTAAGTTACGCCGTGACTAAACCACGCTTATAGATGTCGGCCTACGGGTTAAAGCATGCTGCAGATTGCAGATTGCAGGTTCGTACCAACAATTTGTACTATACTTAACAAGCATGAAGATGAGTAGGTACCTACCATAATCATAGCACAATACAGGTCTCGCAATCTAAAAATACATCCCACTGGCATGTCCCTTCATTAGTACACGTTACAGACAGACGGACAGACAGAGACGCGGTAATGGGCCGGTAATGAGCGCCGCGGGCGATGAGCGCCGGTCTGCTTTCATTCACTATTGATTACTCTGCCTGCTCACATATTTGTTAACTATTATCATTATCTAATCATACCTGAAACATAAATTACATATATATTTATATATTTTATAATTTACTAGATTTTTGGTTAACAAATAGTTTTGCTCTCAACTTATCCTTCTAATTTAATTTATTTCATTCTGATTTCCTAGATTAATAAAATTATGGTAGTCAATGTTCTTGATAATCTTTTAAATAATTATAATTATTCAGAAAAAGTATACGGTGCCAAGTTAATAAAATAACAAGAATATGGGTAATTTGGCCATAATCTCATCTAATGGTGCATGAAGGTCTAGAAGACACCTATTCATTGTTGCTTTAATTCGGCGTGCCACCGAGACGTCGTCGAGACGTCGTCAAACCAAATCAGTAAAAGCATCTCAAAAACCGTTCACACCCTCAATTTGTTTGAAGTCAAAGAATTAGTCGGAACATCCTGATGTTATCTGCTGGACCAATTAATCCGGAAACTAATAGCTCGCTGGAAACAAAGGGACAAAAACAGAGGTGCCAGGCGACAAAACCTCTGTTTTTAAGAGGAAGTCGGACTAAAGTTGAATGGGTTCCGTACATATTCGCAGTGAATGTAATCTTGCGACCCTATAGTATAAAAACTTCCTTACCTATTAAGCTCATATTCAAAATTATATTTGTTTAACCCACCTAACTGATAGCATCAATACAATTTTATAACAGTTAAGCAGTTAATGGTTAGACACACAAACGTACCTACACATGTAGGGATACATACAAAGGCCGAATAGTTCAAGGATAGGTCTCAAAAATCTTAAGTTGCTTCGCTATATCAATTAATTAGGAATTGAATAAAGATTCAAGACGTTTTTGACTCAATTTATAACTTATTTTCGCACTTACCTATAGATTTAAAGTGACATGGGATCTTTTTATTTATTTGATTGCTATTAGTAATATAAAATGATTAATTTTGCAATTAATTTTATTATATTTACTTATCATTTCCATATCTTATAATATAATATCAAATAGATTAAAATAAAGATCACGTTATGAATGTTAAACACGTATTACGTACACGTATTATTTATATTTCGTTTGCTCAATATATTAGTGTTGAATACTGCGGTATCATGAATAATGCAGTAGATACTGCACTCATCAAAGAAGCATTTTCACTTTTTAATGAATGTAGATCAAATTACATATTAAGGTCACTTCTAAATTGGTTATTAGAATTAACAATTTATAGGCATTGAATAGTGGACAATCAAATACCAAAAATGGATTTGTTTTATTTCGTACGGTTCAAAAATAAGGTTATGTAAAAATTATGTTCAAGAGAACATTATATACAAAAGCGTTACTCACATGACTGGAATTAATAAAAAAAAATTGATTATGTTTTCTAAATTTATTTTAGAATCAAATAAGTTAATGTCCATAAAAAGGACGTACATATTAATAAAACATGAAATAGCCTAAACGAGCTACGAATGATAAAATCGATTTTAATTTTTACGGCATCAATGACACACAGCGCATGAATGAAACATGTTTCGAAATACATTTATCTAGCTTTTTAATCGATGCTTGGTAACGTGATGAAATATAAATCACTAAATGATATTAAAAAACCAATAAAATACTAAACGGTTACGATCACGGTTGTAATTAAACAGATAATTATGTAATCTAGTAACAATATAGGTACTTGTCGTTAGTTAAAAACTATTTAACTCGGAACGAAAATACAAAAATTAGCTTACTTTTTTTTATTGGAGAATTTATGGCATTTATAAAAAACCCCTATACATTTATTTGGAATCAAATAATAAATGCTTATACTGAATTGCAAACATTATAATAATGTATTCTCTTTTAAATCAGGTATTGATAGCAGACATTTTCATTAATCACAAAGTGGAGTCATTTATCATCCGTGTAATTATCTATGGAGATGAATGTCGTTAACAAATCTATAAATAGTCGTGATTACCCATCGGCTATGTGTTTTATAGCTTGCTCTAAAACATGCCTTATGGTTTAAGTAAAACTGATTGGTAGTTTCAAAAATGTTGTTTTTATTATAATATATTTTCGTATAAATGTTTTTAATCTTTTATTTATGTAGTTTAGTTTTATAAATAGTTAAATCAAAATAAATTAAAATACCACAACTAATTTGCAAGTTAAAATAGTTGAAGAGTAGTTTTCTGATTTCTACTACGGATCCCTAAAAAGGTGTGCACCCATTGTCCCCCGGTAGCGATTCGTCAGAGGTTTTATTGCCAAAGATAAGGCGCTGACATGTTTATAGGCGAGGCGATGTTGGTAATTCGCCGGCGAGACCCACAGATAAAAATAAAATTAAAAATTGACACTTTTGTCGATAGAGTTTTGGGTGAGAACATATTAAAATTAAATTAGAGTAAAATTCAAGTCAAATGGTAGTATTCCTCCGATGGGAATTCTGTAGAACCCCCGCAATGTCGAGAGACCTGCACTTCTTCGGCCTCTCGTCTGCCGCCAGGATTCACTGCAATGTCCAATACAATATCTGGCCAGGTATCCTGCGCTCACTCCATTTGAGGTTTATCGCTCTGTCACTAAAGTCTTGAAAATGAATCCGTAGAATACAGTGCTACGAACTCGGTGGAGAATAGCCCGCTCCATGGCCTTTTGTGCAACTCGTATTTAGAATCTTCTTCGTGCTCTTTCGAGAGCGACCACGTCTCGGCACCTACAGCGATATCAGCTGTCTAACATTCACCGCATTCACAGTCTGTCACATCCGCTCAGCTCGCCGCTCCGCTTATCGCTCTCTCTATGGCACTAATCCTATCCCTAACATTGATGCATAGCTTCGTCTATAAAGCTAATGGAGTGCCAAAAACGCATTAAAATCTATTCTTTCATGTAAGAAACATGTTTACCACTATCTACCAGAGGACTAAAAAAAACAAAATAAACACGCTCACGACTAACATCCTCAGATACATGCTCTGTGAGTAGATCTTTGTGGATACCAAGTAGGGTAGTTAGAGATACGTCCAAATATTATATTTGGCACATGCCCGGGGGCAAGTACGTGACAGGTTGCAAGCCCATCGCCGCTTATTAGTGTGTAACGTTGAACAGTTTCTAAAATAATAGCTTTTTTGGTCGTTTAGTGTAATTGGGATTCGGTAGGTAATTATTTCAGGACTCAATTTGTAGTTAAATTGACAAGCAGCGTCTATTGCATCACACGTCCAACCATTGTTTAGTACAATAGATGGACATGCGAGTGGTAGATACTGTGGTAATAGATGGACATGCGAGTGGTAGATACTGTGGTAATAGATGGACATGCGAGTGGTAGATACTGTGGTAATAGATGGACATGCGAGTGGTAGATACTGTGGTAATAGATGGACATGCGAGTGGTAGATACTGTGGTAATAGATGGACATGCGAGTGGTAGATACTGTGGTAATAGATGGACATGCGAGTGGTAGATACTGTGGTAATAGATGGACATGCGAGTGGTAGATACTGTGGTAATAGATGGACATGCGAGTGGTAGATACTGTGGTAATAGATGGACATGCGAGTGGTAGATACTGTGGTAATAGGTGGACATGCGAGTGGTAGATACTGTGGTAATAGATGGACATGCGAGTGGTAGATACTGTGGTAATAGATGGACATGCGAGTGGTAGATACTGTGGTAATTAGCAGAGTAGAGTGACAGATGATCAATCAGATATGGATTTGCTCTAGATGGAACTTTAGCTAGGTTTATTTTATAGTATTTTATTAATTGTCGAATACCTAGTTTAGTTTAATTTATGACATGAATTAATTTTAATGATTATTGGTCCACTTTTTGTGAAGTTTTATTGCGTTAAGAAATGAAAGTTATTTTTATTGAACTACTAGTTTGGTAAGTATTTAATAATTATTTAGCACAAGTGAACTGAACAGCACTGAGACTAAAAAGTACCTTCTTCAAAATCATAAATAAGTCTCGCTTAGATCTCGTTATAACAAATGAAAAATAATATGTTATCTCTTCCAGCACCCATTCATCCACATTGTGGTTGACTCATAACTCACATTCCGACCAGATTATATATTCAAATCAGTTTTCAAAATCAATGGTATTTCACCACTTCCGATCTCCACAGCTATCTGCAGATAAGGATCGGAGTATGAGAGATGTGGATGCGGATAGGCGGACGCATCACACTTCACATTGAAGATGGTCAGATACGAAACCGGTAGAGTTAATGTTTGACGTTTAACTGTCAGACTGATATTTACAGATTGTACGGATGGCAAAACAAAACAGTTTCATCATCAGCACACATCAGTCCACATCAGTCCACTGCTGGACATAGGCCTCTCTCAGATACGCGCCAGCTTATATTTTACTAGGAAACCACTTAGCGCTTACCTATAAAATCTAAGACATGGCATGATGAAAGGCTTCCGTTAAGGGGGCGCTCCGACACCAGAGTTAAATTTTACAAGATTTTTGTACCAAGTATAGCAATTAATATAAACGGTTTAGACTCATTCTTCTAGTGTCTACTTTTCAGAATGGCCGTTATATCGCATAACAATACATTATTACGAAATATTATTTGCATTATGTGTATATGATAATTGATTACAGCGCCCCCTGGTGACTTTTGTCGATAAAACCTATCTAGAAACCATAATCCAAAAATCTATTACAAAATATCGCATTACAATCCGATAAGCTGTATCGGAGATAAATGGTGACAGACAAACAAACAAAAACAAAAAATGGATAAGAAGGAACACACTACCATCGTCTGTCTTCCCTGCAAAATACAAGGTCTGCTTCTCTTCAAGGTCTGAGTGATCAATTTCACAATCAAAAATATCTTTATTGGAACCTATTTCTTCTAGACATTCATGCTTCATCGTCAACCATATCATCACTTACCATCAGATGGGACTATGGCCAAATAAAGGTCTATTCTTGATAATTAAATAAAAACATTTAATATTATACGCATATATGGGCTAATGTCGTCGCGAGTAAAAGCAAGTTCATATTTTGTTGACGCTACCAAGATTATATTCGAGTCAGTGGTCTGTAAGATGTGGATGGTAATCGAAGCTCCCGATGCGACCGGGAGGTACCATTCAAGTAAGTACTTGTGATGATGAAGGCATCGCGCAACCAAATAATGCCCGAGCAAGTACCAGACAGGTAAAATAACATTTTAATAGAAAAATTAAATACTTATTCTGTTATTGGTCTTTTTTTTTATAAATATATAAGCTTATATTTTTTTCCGAATAATGTACAGAGTGAAAGTCAGTGAAAGCGAATTAAACCACCCCGTGTGAGCCGCACCTGAGCGACTCCTGCGCAAAAACTAGTCCGTGTTTCCAGCGCGGTCCGGCCCACACGGCGCGACACTTGCTTATGGATTCCGGTACGATTTATATATTTATATACGAGTAAATCGGCGATAACTCCTCGTAAATGACGACTGTTATCGGTTGCAATGTGCGCGCGCGCTGCTGACAATTGTAAAGGGTTTTCAATCCCTGCTCTATTCGAATTGATAAGTTAGTTCAAAATAACATATTTTAGGCGGATTAGAAATTTATACAGGAAGGTGGAAATTACTATAAAGTGAATTTACACAATCCTAGAAGTCAGTGATTTACATCGATACATCAACGCCTCGCGTGCGAACAAATTGTTCTGATGTTTTTGTACATATACGACGTGGCTCTAGTATTATTTAGTAAGAAATGTAGCAACATATCAGTAAAGTAGTCCACAAGCGGGTTAGCAGTTTATAATTAAATAGTTTCAATTACTGAATGGAATAACAGTGAATCCACGTCAACCGCGACCAGCGAATGCACTAAACTTGCATTAGAAATGGGTTTGGATGCTTTCGTTCTTAGAAACGCACTAGCTTCTGCCCCGGCGTCGCTTGCCTTTTATATGCTATGCCCGATTTTAAAAGATAGAAAGAAAATTTAATTTTAATATCTCAGCATCCACTATCGCGGATAAAAATATTAGCATTATTAGAAGAAAATAGTCCAAACCACCAAACCGGTGCAGTCATTACAAACATCCATACTTTCGTATAATAATGATAGTAGGATGGGATTAAAACTAGTTTATGCTGCGGTTTCACCTGATCTAAACATTGTAATGTACCGTGTCCAAGCATTGTTAACTAGACTGATTTAAGTGTGTGCTTGTTAGGAAATATCTAGGCGATAATAGTGCAACTTAGAGAGATGATAAATCATCTGAATTATCAAGTTCAGATTCAGATTCAGATTCATTTATTTGCTTAAAGTTCAATTATGTTCTACTATATCAATTAGCATGCAAATATACAAAATTATGTCAAAATTAAAAAAAGAATACAAATTAAATAGCCATTAAATTTAAAATGTGTCATCTAAAAATTCACTAACATTATAATAACACTAGAGGTCGCTCGGTGCGCGAGCTGCACGCAGCTCGCGGTTCATGTTTGGTCCTGGGGGGTGTTTTTAAAAAGGTTTGCAAGTTTAAAAACGTCATGGAACAACCTATATACGATGCCACTATGCAATCGGTGCCCCTTTTGCAAGTTTCAAAGATAAAACAGTGGGGGGGTGCAGGGGGGCTGATTTGAAAAGGGGGGTGAAGGTTAAATAATGTCGTGGAACACCTCTATACGATCCCACCATGCAATCACCGCCCCTTTTGCTAGTTTCGAAGATATAATGGGAAGGGGGGTGCAGGGGGGGCT
The DNA here is from genome assembly GCA_961405105.1 of Perizoma affinitatum. Taxonomy (NCBI): domain Eukaryota; kingdom Metazoa; phylum Arthropoda; class Insecta; order Lepidoptera; family Geometridae; genus Perizoma; species Perizoma affinitatum. The sequence continues at coordinate 15,368,093 of OY560190.1, read as the reverse complement.
GATTTCAAGAGGGGGGTCCCGGTTTAATAATGTCGTGGAACACCTCTATACGATCCCACCATGCATTCACCACCCATACTTAAAGTTTCGAAAATACGATGGAAAGGGGGGTGCAGAAGGGGCTGATTTCAAGATGGGGGTTCAGATTTAATAATGTCATGGAATACCTCTATACGATCCCAGCATGCAATCACCACACTTTTTGCAACTTTCGAAGATACGATGGGAAGGGGGGTGCAGGGGGGGCTGATTTCAAGGGAGGGTTCAGGTTTAATAATGTCGTGGAACACCTCTATACGATCCCACCATGCAATCACAACCCCTACTTCAAGTTTCGAAGATACGATGGGAAGTGGGGTGCAGGGGGGGCTAATTTCAAGAGGGGGGTCCAGGTTTAATAATGTCATGGAACACCTCTATACGATCCCACTATGCAATGGTCGCAATTTTTGCAAGTTTCGAAAATAAGATGGGAAGGGGGGTAAAGGGGGGGGCTGATTTCAAGTGGGGGGAGTCATAGTTTAATAATGTCGTGGAACACCTCTATACGATCCCATTTGCAATGGCCGCACTTTTTGCAAGTTTCGAAATTACGATCGGAAAGGGGGTGAAGGGGGGGCTGATTTTAAGAGGGGGGTCCAAGTTTAATAATGTCGTGGAACACCTCTATACGATCCCAGCATGCAATCACCGCACTTTTTGCAATTTTTGAAGATATAATGGGAATGGGGGTGCAGGGGGGGCTGATTTCAAGAGGGGGGTTCCGGTTTAATAATGTTGTGGAAAACCTATATACGATCCCACCATGCACCCCTACTTCAATGTTAGTCAATATTTTAATTGTCAATTATACTCAGCACGATTCCATAGAGCAATCACCGCAATTTTGTCGGAATTCGGAGATCGGCAAAGAGGGGGCTGTTAGAGTTAGAGTTAGAGTTTTAGTAAAAGTAAAAGTAAAAGTAAAAGTAAAAGTAAAAGTAAAAGTAAAAGTAAAAGTAAAAGTAAAAGTAAAAGTAAAAGTAAAAGTAAAAGTAAAATTAAAAGTAAAAGTAAAAGTAAAAGTAAAAGTTAAAGTAAAAGTAAAAGTAAAAGTAAAAGTTATATTCAAGGTCAAGGTCAAGGTCTAACTAACATGGGAGGGGGCGTGCAGGGGTTGTTGATTTCAAGAGCGGGGTTCCGGTTTAATAATGTTGTGGGAAACCTCTATACGATCCCACCATGCAATCACCACCCCTACTTCGAGTTTCGAAGATACGATGGGAAGGGGGGTGCAGGGGTGGGCTGATTTCAAGAGGGGGGTTCCGGTTTAATAATTTTGTGGAAAACCTCTATACGATCCCACTATGCAATTGCCGCACTTTTTGCAATTTTCGAAGATATATTGGGAAGGGGGGTGCAGGGAGGGCTGCTTTCAAAAGGGGGGTTCCGGTTTAATAATGTTGTGGTAAACCTCTATACGATCCCACTATGCAATGGTCGCACTTTTTGCAAGTTTCGAAGATACAACGGGAAGGGGGGTGCAGGGGGGCCATATTTTAAGGGGGGGGGTTCATGTTAAATAATGTTGTGGAACATCTCTATACAATATCACCATGCAATCACCGCCCCTTTTGCAAGTTTCTAAGAAACAATAGGAAGGGGGGTGCAAAGGGGGGTTGATTTCAAGAGGGGGGTGCAGGTTAAATAAAGTTGTGCCACACCTCTATGCGATACAACCATGCAATCACCTCCCCTTTTGCAAGTTTTAAAGATACTATGGGAAAGGGGGTGAACGGGGGGTGAAAAAGGGGGTAGGGGGTGGTCAATATTTTAATTTTCAATTATCCTCAACACGATCCCATAGAGCAATCACCGCAATTTTAACGCGTTTGAGAGATCGGATTAGAGGGAGGTAAAATTAGGTCGAAGGGGGAAGGAGGGGGTAATTTTTTTAAACTGTCAATCATTCACTATACGATCCCATAGAGCAATCATCGCAATTTGGTCGGAATTCGGAGATCGGTTAAGAGGGGGGGTGAAAAGGAGGTCAAATGTGGGGGTGGGGGGTCAAGTTTTTTATTGTTTATAATCTTCTTTACGATCCCATAGAGCAATCACCGCAATTTTGTCGCGTTTCAGAGATGAACTTAGGGGGGGATGAAATTTGGTGAAAAGGGGGGGTGGAAATCATTTTTTTTTTAACTTTCAATCATTCACTATACGATCCCGTAAAGCAATCACCCCAATATCAACGCATTTCAAAGATTTCTGTGCATGGAGAGAGAAAGGGGGGTAGAAATGTGATGGGGGGGGGTCAATTTTTTTATTGTTTATTATCCTCTTTGCGATCCCATAGAGCAATCACCGCAATTTTGTCGCGTTTCAGAGATGAGATTAGAGGGGGGGTGAAATTTGGTAAAAAGGGGGGGTGGAGATGAAATTTTTTTCAACTGTCAATCATTCACTATACGATCATATAGAGCAATCACCGCATTTTTTGCGCATTACAGAGATCCCGAAAGAGGGAGGATGAAAAAGGGGGGGAAAGGGGGGGAGGGAAAGTAAATTTGTATCAAGTGAATCACCCTCTATACGATTCCGGTGTAAAAACATAACCTCGTCGGGAAGATTTCAATGTTCACATCTGGGGGGGTCGGAAGGGGGGTGAAAAGGGGGGTTTTCGGATTTTTCCTCTACTCACTGGACCATCTACTATACGATCCTACCAAAAGGTCACCCCTCCCACGAGCGCAAGTGGGAGAACAACTATGTCAATGAGTCAGTGAGTCAGTCAGTGGTAGTTAAGCTTTATATAATATAACTAGAGGTCGCTCGGTGCGCGAGCTGCACGCAGCTCGCGGTTCATGTTTGGTCCTGGGAGGTGTTATTCAAAGGATGTGCAAGTTGTAAAACGTCATGGAACACCCTATATACGATGCCGCTATGCAATCCCCGCCCCTTTTGCAAGTTTTGAAGAAACAATAGGAGGGGGAGTGCAGGGGGGCTGATTTCAAGAGGGGTGTCCAGGTTTAATAATGACATGGAACACCTCAATACGATCCCAACAAACAATGACTGCACTTGTTGCAAGTTACGAATATACGATGGGAAGGGGGAGTGCAGGGGGGGCTGATTTCAAGAGGGGGGTCCAGGTTCAATAATGTCATGGAACACCTCTATACGATCCCACCATGGAATCACCACCCCTTCTTCAAATTTCGAAGATACGATGGGAAGGGGGGTGCAAGGGGGGGCTGATTTCAAGAGGGGGGTCCAGGTTTATTCATGTCGTGGAAAACCTCTATACGGTCCCACTATGCAATCGCCGCACTTTATGCAAGTTTCGAAAATACGATGGGAAAGGGGTTGCGGGGGGGCTGAGTTCAAGAGGGGGGTCCAGGTTTAATAATGGATATAATGGGAAGAGGTCGCTCGGTGCGCGAGCTGCTCACAGCTCGCGGTTATGTTTGGTCCTGGGGGGTGTTATTCAAAGGGTGTGCAAGTTGTAAAACGTCATGGAACATCCTATATACGATGCCACTATGCAACCCGGTTTAATAATGTTGTACGACCATGGACTACACGACCCTGGATAGCACAGTCAGTCAAAACGACCCATGATCTGTTTTCATAAGCGAGTTCTATCAAGGGGCTAGTGCTGTGTTGCCATAGTATTTTATGCAATTGTATAATGTTAGTAGGTTTCACTGAGAAATAAACGGTTTCATTTGTTTTTAACCCAAGTTTGTTCAGTAAAGTTGGAATAGCAAGCAATTATTTCAATGTTGTCCTATAAAAAAACCAAATAACCTAACCTATCCGAGTCGGATCTGACCTAGAAGGATTTTTCAGGCCAACATTAACTTACCAATGGCAACTTTTGGTTGAAAATGCTAAAACTGGCACAATTCATACGAGGCTCCATCTTATCATGCGACTTCGCATCGCCATCAATGAGGGCTTAGAGATTTGATGAACTCTCGACCAATCAGTGTACACGAAATACGGAGCGTACAGTCCAGGGGCGTGCAATTTTATTGTTTCTAGCTTGTACTGCGCATATTGCACGACCATGGATAGTGGTGTGCTTTCTATGTGATAATCAAAACCCATGTACACGGAATACTGGCTGAGCTTTCCATGGACGTACAATACGGTATCCCAGGGGGATGATGAGGAAGATCGTGTAGTGCACATTTTCCGTTGTTTTGCTGGTTTTTAGTAGTGATAAGTAGCTGGTTCTCGTAGAAACCTAACAGAAGTAACTTTCGAGACTCGAGGTGGCTTCTGAAACTACTTATTTCCAAAAGCTGTTTTTTTGTCATTGTATTTTTTGTATGCCGGTAGCATACAGAAAATACAATGACGCGCTTATTCAAAATCATAAACGAAAAACGGCACCAGCTCTTGGTTATCTGTTACTACACAAAGAAAGAAAAAACCGCATAGAAACATGTTACAGAAAATAAATAGTTTCTCTTAACATCGGAAAATCGAGAAGTAGGTGCCTACTACTAAGACTGTGTAGAAACACCCATTGCTAGTGGTTCTGCTATTGGGTTAGCTATTTATGTAAGAAGGTTACTTCTTCAAACTCTTAATAAATAAATAATGCTGGTCATTTTACACAACATCATCTAGTCCCAAACTAAGCAGAACTTATTTTATGGGAACTGCATGACTGCATGACTTACGCACTTTTTTACCCAGATCCGAGACAATCATACAAAATCTTGCGACTGGCATGTGATGTATATCTACTTTGTGGATTGTTAAATGAAATAAGGTAGGAGGTATCGTAAACTTTATTGTAAATATGCACTCAGATAACAATTTGGTAAGTAAAAATCCTTATATTATTTTAGTAAGAGTTAGTGACCATCATAAAATATTTCTGTATCTATTATTACAAGATTAAATTATGATTGACATGATTGTAGGTCCGCAATCAAATCTTTGGAGAGTAGACATTCAGAAAGTTGTTGAAGGGTCTTCACAGTGCCTATAGCATTTACACAATTTTCCAGTTCACTTTTCTATTGAACTACTCGTGTCGCAGCCGGAGCGTGGAAAAAGCGTGGTCCAGTTCCACGCATATTCCGTTAAAAACGTTTTTAAAGTTGATTTAAATATATTACATTTGAGGCGCAAGACAGACAGAAACGTGGCGCGACGTGTATCACAGATAGATAAAGTATGGCGCACTCACGCCACGTTGTCCGTCCGTTTTGTCGTTCGCTTTATAAACATCTCTAGTCAATTTCCACACCACCATTGAGGTACGACTAAAGGCGCGTTTTTTTTTACGTGGTATCCCCAGGAGGCCTAGTCCACGCTAACTACTACAATTATTTACTCTAAATTATCTAAAGGTACAAAAATGAGTACTATTAGAGGTGAAATTGAGCATGATTCCAATTGTTAGTGTAATTGATTGAGTGTCATAGTCATAATTATGTATTTATCTACTAAGTATCTATTACTAAGAACTAAATATATATTATCTAATTTGATTCTACTTTAACTAATGCACTATTCTACCTATAGTGTAGTGAATACGTGTATGCGAGTGTGAATGAAAAAATATATAAATATTAAAATCTGTAGTTTCTTAACAAATAAGCACTAATAGTGTGTCAAACGAATAATGTAATCTAAACTTTTTTTTATAAACAATAAACAAGGAAAAGATTAAGAGGTAGTTTTTGGTGAAAAACTTATGCGTCAATGTGAAATCATAATGGAACTTAACTACTGATCAGTAGTCATCTATTCAATTGTAAATCTTCAGGCTCAGATTGTAGCTAAGTTGATCATCTGATCTGTGTCAGTTCAGATGATTTAGTCGAAGTGAACCCTTTGCCAAAAACAGTCTGATTCGCTGTGAAGTCGGTAACTGAGTGTTAGTAAGATTTCGTCGTTGAGATACGTTATCGCTCCGATGATGAGTCAGTTTGAATGTGTTCAGTCAATCAAATCATCACTACGATGCATTGAATGGTCTGTGAAGCGTTGTTCTGGACGGGAGTCTATGTCGAATTGTCAATAGGGTGTGCTATCTTACTCGTGTTGGATCGGTGTGGATGTGTGCCAGTCAATATGAATAAGATTCGTTGTCTCATTGCTGATGAGTCGTGCGTGCGCATTGGTGTGAAGTCATTGATAGGAAGTGCTGTCCTGAGTGTAGTGAGATGAAGGTTTCTACCAGCCGGGTAAAGAGTGTCTAAGAGTTCCGTTGTAATTGGGGGGAATGGGGTGTGTATGTGTGAGAAAGGGGGGTAGTATATGTTCCCCAACGTACATGTCAAATATATGTAGGATGTCATGTTTCAGCCACTTTATGTAGGTATTACGTGAATAATGAAAAGACGTGGACAGTCTTAAACGGTATGGCATCTGAATGCAGGAAAGAGCGAAAATGTTTATTATATAGGTTGTTTACTTTTCCTCCTTTTTTTAATGGTTTCAATAAATTGTAGGCTCGAGTTACTTGTTGGTTGAAAGAACCAATTATTTATTTAATATTTTCGAAAAACCGAACCTTAAAGCGTGATTGGTGTGTGTGTGTGTGTGTGTGTGTTGTGTTTGCGCGCGTTTAGGTTCTCCGATGTCTTATACACTTTTTGCATTACACAAAAAGTTAAAAGCCGTGGAAAACCTAAAAGTGTGGTGCGTGGTGTGTGTGTATGTGTGTGTGTGTGTGTGTTGTGTTTGCGCGCGTTTAGGTTCCCCGATGTCTTATACACTTTTTGCATTACACAAAAAGTTAAAAGCCGTGGAAAACCTAAGTGTGGTGTGTGTGTGTGTGTGTGTGTGTGTGTGTTGTGTTTGCGCGCGTTTAGGTTCCCCGATGTCTTATACACTTTTTGCATTACACAAAAAGTTAAAAGCCGTGGAAAACCTAAAATGTGTTGTGTGTGTGTGTGTGTTTGCGCGCGTTTAGGTTCCCCGATGTCTTATACACTTTTTGCAATATACAAAAAGTTAAAAGTCGTGGAAAACCTAAGTGTGGTGTGTGTGTGTGTTGTGTTTGCGCGCGTTTAGGTTCCCCGATGTCTTATACACTTTTTGCATTACACAAAAAGTTAAAAGCCGTGGAAAACCTAAGTGTGGTGTGTGTGTGTATGTGTGTGTTGTGTTTGCGCGCGTTTAGGTTCCCCGATGTCTTATACACTTTTTGCATTACACAAAAAGTTAAAAGCCGTGGAAAACCTAAAATGTGTTGTGTGTGTGTGTGTGTTTGCGCGCGTTTAGGTTCCCCGATGTCTTATACACTTTTTGCAATATACAAAAAGTTAAAAGCCGTGGAAAACCTAAAAGTGTGATGCGTGGTGTGTGTGTGTGTGTTGTGTTTGCGCGCGTTTAGGTTCCCCGATGTCTTATACACTTTTTGCATTACACAAAAAGTTAAAAGCCGTGGAAAACCTAAGTGTGGTGTGTGTGTGTGTGTTGTGTTTGCGCGCGTTTAGGTTCCCCGATGTCTTATACACTTTTTGCATTACACAAAAAGTTAAAAGCCGTGGAAAACCTAAAAGTGTGGTGTGTGTGTGTGTGTGTGTTGTGTTTTAGGTTCCCCGATGTCTTATACACTTTTTGCATTACACAAAAAGTTAAAAGCCGTGGAAAACCTAAAATGTGGTGTGTGTGTGTGTGTGTGTGTGTGTTTAGATTCCTAGATGTTGCCCGATGCCTTTATCACTTTTTTTATTAGATTTTGCTGTTTCTGCTATTAAAATGTATACACCTAATTCATATTAACTAATAACTGTTACATTGTTGTCTGCATGTTGCGTTAATCTTAAAATGTATGTGAGTATACAATATTTTATTTTTTACAAAATTTAAAATGATTAATAGCTACTGATATTAAATTAAATTGTATAGCACGACATTCAGCTTGTAGTATGCATTGTTTTTCGTTTGATCAATACCAAATTGCAAAAGTAAGCTAGAACGGACGGCGTCTTCACATCCGTTTTCTAGAGACTATCAACTAAAACTATACAATAATGTTGGCGTACACCCTACATGCTGTTATTTTTTCAAACCTGTTTTTTTGTTTGTGCTTTCATATTTCTTAATGTTTTTATTGTCTTTTTTTTTATTGGCTTCTTATTATGCTCTTTTTAATGGCTCTTTTTAACATTTTATATTTTTAAAAGTCTTGATGCTGATGAGCGCTGCTGTGTTGATCCATGAACTGTGAATGTGGCGTGTCGGAGATGAAACATGCATGAAAGGTGTTGCGGCGATCGAATAGCAGTTATCCGAGTTTACACACTACGAAAATCCCAGATGAGATGCGTGTAATGAGCTTGTAGATTTAAGATGCTGTTGTGACTACATTTGATCTGCGGAAGTTTGTTCTTGCTTGCTGCTTCAAAGATAGTAAGGAATCAGAAATTGATAATGTTGCTGCAGAGTTTGGAGGCATGAAGTTTGTTCTTGCTTGCTGCTTCAAAGATAGTAAGGAATCAGAAATTGATAATGTTACTGCAGAGTTTGGAGGCATTTTGTGTATTGTATATAGTACTACCAGCCATCGAGTATTGGTAAATATTTGGTAAGAGACAGAGCGGTTAGATAACGTCAGTGTCATCATTTTTAAAATAATTGTTGCATTTTTAGAATTGTCCTCTATATAAAAGGAAATCTTCTAATCAGGTTGAAATAAACATGTATGGTGTTGTTACATTAAGATTTTGTATGTTCTTTTCAAAATCTGTTTTGATTTGATTCTGCATTGAAGGTAGAGTCTTTGTCTTCTTTTTGAGCTGGTATAAGTTTCGAAATTAGTTGTAAGTCGTCACAAATAGTTTTGAGATCTGCACTTAGTTTTATGCTATTTTAAAAAACTGATTCGATTTGATCCTGCATAGATGATAGTGATGCCTTCTTATTCACGCTGGTTGATTTGTTCACGTCATTTTGTGAATCAGGTAGGTTTTTGATATTATACGTAATTATTCTTCGAGGGATTCTTCCAGTTCCATCCAATTCAAAATATGTCTTCCGGTTCGCTATTTGGTCATTGACTTGATAGATGATGTTACTAATGAGTAACTTATTTATTCTTTCTCGTTTAATATAATTATCGTATCTTTATACTATTAACTATTGTCTACCTACAACATAATAACCAAAATCAATTAGAATTGCAAAATGAACGATTACTATTTAAAATAAAGGTATGTACCTGTTAATAATCGATGCATTATTATAAATATAACAAAAAATATTGTAATAATTAGTTAATTAAAACAGGTATCTAATGCATCATCTGAATTTCAGAAAGAAAACTAACATATTGGTTTTGTAACTCTTAGCGCAATGGTACAACAGTTACCAAGTAATTATTAAAATTTATGATAATATAAAAGTTTGACATCAGTCACTTTTATCAAAACATTCCGTCTGAGATCCTAACCATAGGTCTATTTGAGATTCAATTTGAACTGAATTATTTATTTATTTTGTATAATAGCAAAGTTTTGTCGTTGTCATCGCGTTAATTTGAAATGTATGAGTAAATTGAGTCGCATTAAGACCGCATGGTTTACCTCAGGATTTAAAAATGGAATATGTGTTTTGTGGTATCCTCTATTTAATCAGATTTTAATTTTAACTAAAAATTAATTTAATATTGTGGATACAATATGGTGAATTTGTCCCATCATTTAGGTTCCAAAATTAATATATTTACATGAAAAATTAACAGCAGATACAGCTTTCTCATGTGTTGGAGTAGAATATATTTCAGGTAAATTATAACTTGAAAACGTGGTGTAATCATTGAGTCTGAGCACTCTCTAACGAGACATAACTTATAGGGAATCGTTTAAATTGAGTTAATATCTTGAAATTCAAGGAGTTATACATTGGATTGTAACTTAAAATGGTTTAAATTTGATATAAATAAATAAATATATAAATAAATAAAACAATGAGTCCACATCAACGCGCACTGTGAATGTCTCATCAGCGATGAGACAATGAATCGTACCCATGTTGACTGACACACATGCACATCGATACACTTACGAGTCAGATAGCACACCATTATCTCGAATTCGACAGACTCCCATCCAGAACAACGCTTCTCAGAACAAAATTCAATGCATCGTAGTGAGGCGTTGATGACACTAAACCCATTCAAACTGACTTCAGACATCAGTACGATAACGGATCTGAACGACGACATCGTACTAACATCCAGTTACCGACTTCACTTAGAATCAGAACCGTGTTCTCGGCAACAGGTTGACCTCAACCATCATCCAGACTGACATATAGATAAGATAGTCAACTTAGATATAATCCGTTCCCGACTCACAATCGGACAGATAAACCACTGATCACTGTAGTATGGTTCCAGTAATGATCTCTCATTAACCCATAATATTTCTCCATACAACCACTTGCTCAGTTACTTATTTACAGTTATAAATAGCTTAGATTAAATATATCGCGTAACACAACGCTTAAAGCATATTCGTTTATACCACAGATTTGGATATTCAAATATTTTCTTTGATCAGTGTAATGTATGAAATAAAACTAACATGATTAAAAAAAAACTCACCGATTACGGAGCCATGTCAACATGATTAATTGATAATTATTTACATAAATTTTAAAATTGCCTAGGAAGATACAGAGGTGAACAGTTTAACCTTTCAGGTAGCTCAAAATTTTTAAATGATTTATTTTGAACCTCTAATGAACACGACTTTTTAGTTATTTTTGATTTATAAAAGCTCCGGTATAATTACATTTTTCGCGTACGGTTTGCCATTTAGAATCCGATCTTTGTGAAGCAAAATTTTAATATGCTGTTTTTCCGTTACGCGGCCTAACGCGACATATAGTTGTCCGTGACTAAACATATCCGATCTGAGATCTACTCCTACGCGGCTTATTGTTTGTCCTTGACTTTTGTGTATAGTCATTGCGTAACATAACTGTAACGGAAATTGACGGCGGCACATTTCGAAAGGGCTGTTTAGGTCAATAGGACCTTTGAATATGATTCGCGGAATTAAATATTCATCGTTACTTCCAGACTTTTGTACTGTAATTATTCGCGGCGAAGTAGCTGTTACAATAACTTTAGTGCCGTTTACCAGTCCGTCAGCAAAACTAAGATTCCGCATTATCATGCAAACGCATCCTATTTTTAATTTAAGGTCGTGCTCTGGAACACCTCGTGGCTGCATTCGATTTAAAGCATCTGGACCTAAAAATAATTCATCTGCACCATCGCTTTCAATTTTATCTATGGAATAAAAATGTAGTGTTTCACCTTCTAATCTTTCTAATATTATCTCATTAATTTCTCTAACGGCGTCGTTCCGTGTGCATAAAATTGCTCTATGTATGCAAACACAAGATTCTTCAATAAATGGGAAAACAAAGGTAATTAACTCTTCTAGCTCTGAAACAACATCAATACCACTTAAATCAACTAAATTTTGAATATTTTTGCCAGATTTTATAGGATGAGATGGCAATTTATTTGAACCTAAATTTAACAAGAATTCTGCAAATTCTGCATCTTCTCTACATCTTTGCGATGTTGCTAGAGAAAATGACTTTAAGTTTCGCCAGATGGGCGATATTTTAACTGATGCATTTAAGATGTCCGAGTTCGTTTTTGCACTGGTAACTACGGGAGGAATTTGTCTAAAATCCCCTGCAAAGATAATAATTTTGCCTCCGAAGATTATGTTATTTTGCATCAGATCACGCAACGATCTATCAAGCAGATGAACCAAATATTTATGTGCCATAGGGGCTTCGTCGTATATGATAACGTTTGAGTTAGAAATTAATTCAGCTCTTTGTGTACCGTTTGTGATGTTCCAGTAGCCGAGGTCGTCTACGAGATCTAAAGGAAATTTAAACATACTATGCGCTGTGGTCCCTCCTTCGTAATTTTGCGCGGCGATAGCAGAACTGGCGGTACACAGAACTACCTCTTTTAAATGACCACGTACGTAAGCCGTTATAACATTAAGTAGCAATGTTTTACCAGTACCCGCGGGACCATCAACGAAAATTGCCGAATCATTATTTTCCCGGAAATTATTATCGCTGCAAAGTTTAGAGACGTAATCGAAAACTACTCGTTGATCCGCAGATAGGCGAGGAATCCACTCGTTTACGAAATTTTCCAACGTATCGCAGTTGTATTCGACGCGTTCCCTGCCTAACTCAGTCGTGTTATCAACGACTTCTGGCAAACCGTGTTGTGTGAGCGACGATCCGTGTTTGCGAAGCATTCTATTAATTTGCACAAGACACAATGTGTATACTCTATCGTCGTGTTCAGTACCTAGCCGGTGCGAAATATCTTCGCTTAGTTGATTTTTGAAAGTGTCCCAAAGAGACGCGACTGGGACACCGTTTACAGCCAAAAGAACGAAAAAGCTACGAAGGCGTGGTCCTGTGAAAAAAGTTGAAGCTTCCAACATAGCTCTTTCGTATTCGACTTCGTCATCGGCAAGACCAACAATTTTAGCAGCTTCCTGAAAAGTTCTACAATTTGGACCACCAAGCTGTATGAGATCTGTGTAACTACGACACGGGTACGTTTTTAAAAGAATTCTAAGAAAAAACTGTTCACCTCTGTTAGGTGCGACCCAAAATAGACGCGCGACCAGTTCACCCCTTTGTCTTTTTGTAATAAATTTATTATTTGATGTCTCATGAATTTCCGTATTTTTTATAGAGGGACGCTTAGCATGTACAATATATTGTTCATAAAAATCTAAATACGTTAATTGATCAAATTCGTTTCCTACAGGGCGGTTAAAATACGTAGTTAGATCCGAGCCGGCTCGTTGCACGGCTTCTGCTTCAGTGCCTGGTTTAAAATAAACTGCCTGCTGGTTTTCGAGATGAACCGATAGTTGTTTTACGTTGGGTTCGCGCGCGGTTACATCGAATTCGAACGTCCTCCACGCAGCATCGCTAGAACCTATGTAACGTTTTGTAACGTACTGTTCGATTTCATTGTTTTGATGTTCTTCCGGTACTACAGCTACACGCGATTCGTCAGGTCCTTTAGTAATATATTTAAACAAATATTTGACTATTGTGCGTTGCGAGGACACTTCCAAGTTGATATGAGCATCGTATTTCAAAAGAAGACTTGCGTTGTAAGGGACCACCCATGTGTCATTTACTGTTACATCCTGGCCGCGATACTTTATTACTGCTTCGTTTTTACTGTTCCTACACAAGTTAATGAATCCCTTATCATCGGAAAAAGTGGTGGGTGTTTCACGTTTGGGAAAAAATTTTGAACATTTTTGTTTTTCGCTATCCCAACAAGGTAAATTCGTTCTATGCGGAGGACCACAGGGACCGTGAATCATGTGATTCAAAACAGCCTTTCGTAATCTACCTTCAGCTTCTTCAGCATCGGGTATATCTGCTCTTACAAATTTATCAATATCTAAATTTTGAACGGGGCCCCCACCTTCAACTCTAAAACAAATGTGAGCATGTGGTAAACCTCGCTTTTGAAATTCTATTACATGCATCATATAAACGCATTTTCCAAACCATCCTCCTGATCTAATATCTCTTAATAATTCCATTAATTTTAAATTAAATACTCTAGCACAGACAGCAGGATTCACACTACGACTTTGAGTGGACTGCTGAATTTCGGGCCATTTTGGGTTGCAAGTGAAAGTTAAGAAAAATGATGGATTGCCCAATCTGCTAACTAATGCAATAGCATCACTGTATTTTCCTTTCATGTATCGCGGCCCCCCAGTAAAAGTGCTGGGCAAATAAACGCGACCTGGTACTATTCCCTCTCCCTGAATGGTTTCATCTTGACGAATCTGATTAGCGACTTCGATACTCATTTCAACTTCTTGAAGTGGAGCGGACCTGAGTGCATTGCTCGAGTTATGTTTCTGTAAACTGCTCAGAAAACGTAACCGTTCCTCTACAACCCTGCAATGCATATCAACTAACCATTCTTCAGATAACCTGCCTATTTCAGAAAATCGTGACTCTGACAATAATAAACACCGAACGTATTTGACTTGTGTTAATTTATTTCCGTTATTATCTGCTTTGTTTGGGTACCAACCGGTATTGCCTTCGGGATAAAGCAATGGATATTGAAAGCTTTCATATAATGGGTGCATGATATCAACAGTGTGTGGTTTCCTTTCACCTACTTTCCACACTGCTATGCAACGCGGTGCATAATCTTCTCGTTCGGTACTAATGATTGCTGCTACTTCCCTACCAGTAGGTACGTCTCCTAAAATATTACCATGCGTCGAACGAGACGTCTGTTGAAATTGAATAAAGGCTTGATCAGACGGTTCCCTGCTTAAACGTTTAAAACATTCGATAAACGGATTTACATTGTGCAAAAAATTATTAATGCAAGAAATTACTTGCATATCGAGATTTCGTTCCGCAGCTAAATGTTCACGCTCATTTGCATCATTTATGTATAATCCTAAATTATTTACGCTATCAGTGTATGCTAAATCGAACATTCTATGATAAATTCGCCCTTGAATTTTGAGGAAAGATATTCCGGCTGGTTGTTGGTACCCATGCGAAACACCCAAGGCACTGAAGGAAAACAAATTATTGTACGCTCGCGGTCTATTTAGAAATGACGAGTGTGTGTAAAATTCCTCGGTTAACGGCGCGAAATTTTGTATGTTATACTTTCCTACTCCACAACACCATTGTTTTCTCGATTTTTCTTCCTCAAAAAGGCGCGCACCGCAATTCAGACAGCTAAAAATGTCTGAAGTTAGCAATGAAGGTTTCTTTAGGTAATACGGTTTTACACTTTTTAATGCATCGTCCCTCTTTTGTCCGATTAAATTGGAAGATCGACGTAACGGTTCGTCTATATTGCGGCTATTTTTATTATATTTGTCCGACGCGATTCGGTTTATATCAGGGTGTTCACTGGTATATTTTGACACGGCATCGCGATTAACTTGCGGGTTCTCATTTGTATATCTTTTTACAGCCTCGCGATGAACTTGTGGGTTCTCATTTGTATATCTTTTTACAGCCTCGCGATGAACTTGTGGGTTCTCATTTGTATATCTTTTTACGGAGTCGAGGTTTACGTTAGGGTTCTGAGCTGTATATTTTTGTACGGCCTGACGATTTGTTTCTGGTTTTTTGATATTATATTTTATAACTGCATCAAGGTGTGCATTAATTTTTGTGCTTTTAGGTCCACGTTTCTGTTTTTTGGGTCGACCTCTTTTCGTTGAAGCTGCAGCGACTTCAACTTTTTCCACGGTCAATTCAGAAAAACTATTATGCAGAACGACAACTGGTTTTTGAATTTCAGACACAACCATCGCTTTTTTTATCGATTTGGTATTTGTCATTATTATTTCTTTTTGCGCGTTTTCAGATTTACGCGAAGCTGTGTCAATTTCTTCTGTAAAACCATCCAGCAACGATTGAGATGGAGGACTATCAAAATTTTCTAACTGAGAATCTTCCAGTATGGATTGCGATTCTGAAAACGTCGTTGATTGGGTGTTACAAGAGATAGACGATGTTAACTGGAATGCATCTAAAATGGATTGTGGTTCCATTGGCAGGTTATCGTTGGGAAGCGTAATTGGAAGTTTCGACGACTCCTGAGTTGACTGGCTGTCGAAAGACAACGTTGCTGTAAGCGATTGACTGATTGAGGGCAATGTGATAGTTGTATTATTTGAAACTAAAAGCTCCGAGCTGTAATTTGTGACGCGTAGTCTGTGTAATGTATATTGGCCACAGTAAAGGTTCCGCGCGAATAGTAATTTTGCTACTTCTAATTTATTATTACATTTGAATAAACGTGCTACCCCATATTCGTCATATTTGTTATTTTTGTCTACAGCATGACTGTTGAATAGATAAAAAACACTATTAAACCTCCAGAATGCAACCGTATAAGCTTGCCCGGTGAATATAAAACTATCCGTATTATCATTGTGTTTATCATCGGAAAGCTGAGATTCTATCAAATTTGTTAATTGCAGTAAGCATATATCTATTTGTTCCGCATTTGTGGGGAAAAACCCATTAGCGATCCAGTTGTCGTCCATGTTTTCAATTTGTGCCAAAAAGTCTCCGACGCGAATCTCCCTAGGCAATTCTTCAGGCAAAAGATGTGTAGTGTCACCTGGTATAATTGATTTCTTAGACATGTATAGCGCGTCTCCACTCCAAAGAATAACATTGATGTCATAATTAGTAAGCTCCCGATTCTTACACGTTGATAAAACCGACGCGCATGCTGACATGGCTACGCATTGTGAGTTATCACCTGCAAGCTCACCTTGATGTGTGCTACCTAAATATTAAAATAATAATCATAAATAAACACTCAACATTAATTCATATAATTCTTACCAAAAACAAGATATTTACTTTGATTTTTTATTTGTTATCGGATAACATTTAGTCTCAAAAATCCCGTAGGTATCCCGTTTTAAGTAAAAATTATGATCATACAGTTTTTAGTAGTCTCATAAATAGTCAAGATTATATATAAAAAATAAAACAGACGAATTTATATTTATTGTGAGTTAACGACAAGGCAAAGGCAGGGCCCTATCCAAAGGCACCTTAAAATAATATTGCTCCTGCGCAGTTGTATCTGTCTGAAATTCAGCACGTTTTGTACCGCCCTTAAACGTATACTTTGTCTTTTTTATGCATGCCATATGTCATTAGAAAAACCGTTTTAAAAGAAAAAATAGTTTTTTTTTCATAACAATTTTTAATAGTTGGGATAATCCATAAAAAAATAAACAACAGATAAATTTCATTCTGATATTATTATTTTTGTAGGGGAATGGTGATAATTTAGTGGATTATATTATCTATGAGAATTGAATAATTATGGCTTTAGGTTGTCGGAAGAAAACTCTTGTTAGGGTTAAGCTCGCCTTTGTACATGTTCTATAATTAAGTTTTTTGTCTGTGTTCTCCGTGTGTACAACTTTACACACGGCCAATAATTCAAACTTATTATATATCTATGAATCTATAGTCTATCTACCTATACTGCTGACATATTTTTTAAGAGAGAAAGCTTGTATCATAATAATGTACAAATAGCTATTACGGCGCTATAGATTGTGTGGATGAGTGGATAGTGTGTGGATGAGGTAGGGCGGGGAGCGGTGATTGAGGGTCGAAAGGCGTTCATATAATTATTTTCATTGATGAAAGCCGTGTTGGTCTTGTGGGTTATACCCCAACTTCTGATCCGGAGGTCGTGGGTTTGAACCCGGTGCACCAATTTATTTTTCCACTCGTAATATGTATGTGCGCATTAACACGTGCTCAAAACGGAGAAGGAAAACATCGTGAGGAAACCGGCATGCCCTAGAATAAAAAATTCGAAGGCATGTGCCAACAGTTAGTGTTACAATAAGCGGCGATGGGCTTGCAACCTGTCACGTGGAATGCTAACTTGCAAAACGCGGGCATGTACCAAATGTAATGTTTGGACGTGCCTTTGACTACCCCCTACTTGGTATGTTGAAAGATCTACTCACTGAGTATGTATTTGAGGTTGTCCACCATGGGGAAGACAGTCGTGAGCGTGTTTGTGTTTTTTTATATAATTTTTATATAATATATGAATGCCTTTTGCCCAGACAAATTCGTGAGCGCAAAGATAGTAAGTAATAAAGAGAATTTAGAAGAAGGTAGTATTGAAACTTATTTCAATTATGAATTCAAGATGTATATGAAAAACGTGGGCATGTGCCAAATGTAATGTTTGGACGTGCCTCTGACTGCCCTTACTTAGTAACCCCCAGAGATCCACTCACTGAGTACATATCTGATGTCCATCAGGGGGAATACAGTTGTGGTCACGGCATAATCAAGAACCAAAATTCAAAGGCATGTGCCATGAGTTAGTATTCCAGCGTGTTTTTTTTTGGGGTGTGTGGGTGTGTATACACCCATGATTGTCACAAAGTAGATTTAAGGCCTGGTCAAACTAACGCAATGGCGAAAACGGTGACATTCAATACATAGCCGCGAACTTGAACAACTCTTTGATTGCCACCACCACAACAAATTGATCGGGCCTCAAGTCATTTTCCACCCTATATATAACCCACATTGTAATGTAACCCACAATATTTCATTACTTCTATAAAAGCCCAAACAAATATCTACAAACTGGTACTTTATGATGGTTCTAAAAGCTAAGATGTTAAGTTTCCAAAACAGTATTTTTTTATATAAACCATCAAATCTATTGTAAATGTAAATTAATTTTAAAGTTGTCAAAGAATATTTTGAAAGAAATTACTTCATCAAATAAAACTTTCTTGAGGAATCTCTGTCAATCAACAATGTTAAAAAGAAATGGTTACTATTTAAGTTCTAAATGTATTGATTGAGATAGTATTGAATCTTGCATTGACTTGAGACAAAAGTGAGCTGAATTTAAGTTTCACCCTAGGTTATTCTTCATCCAACTATTCAATGAATATGTTTAAATAGAATTACATTTTTGACAAATGTCTTATTTTTAATATACTCTAGCAGTACTTAACTGACCTACATTTCAACATGATCATGTTAAATAGTTGTAATTTTTTTATAGGTATGGTTTTAGCTGTATGTTAAATTTAATCATATTAAATTTGTAATCTTTGCATAATAACACAATTAGTTTGGGAAACAGTGCTAACATTCTGACAGACACATGGGTGAGTACAAAATAGGTTTCACTCAATAATAATGACCTATTTTCTGACTAAACCTATGATGTAAAAACAAAACATTTCCATGGGGCCTGGTCATAAGAAGTACTTATACGGGTACAAATAAATTCAGTTAGGTAGGATCTCAGAAACAAAAAGATTAGATGACAATGAGCAGATCATACAGCTTACAAAACAACAACCTTTGGGAAGAAAAGTTTTTGAATGGCAAACTCAAAATAGACACAGTTGAGTAGGAAGTGAGGGGCATCTGATGGATGGATAACATTCTAAACATTTATCTAAAGGATGACAGTGGCCCACGTTCATTTATCATGGCACTGTTTGAAGGAAGCATATGTCTTGCAGTGGGCATCTTCAGGCTGATGGTAAAGGTATTAATGTATCTTACTTACCAGAAAGCAGGCACATAAATGTGTCTTCATTGCGGGCACGACGACTGGAGTCGGGGCTAATACGTTCAAGGCTGGATCGCTTCATTCTGTATGAAAATACTACGTTTATTAAAATTATACTTATCAGAACATCATCGCCAACACTGCTAAGTTGTAGGCCTCCCTTTTGTTTGTACCATTCATCGCAGTGTTGGTACAGCATCAACCACACACAACACAACCAAGTTTGTCCCGCTTCGCGACGCATATTTTGTAGGACGCATACGCAACGCGGCTTAGCCAACGCCATGCAAATAATTTAGTCAGCTACACTCATTCCGAATCATCCAATAATAATTCTTATTAGCTTTTTTATCTCAACGACATAAATTACTTGAATTATTTACCTAAATTTCTTCAAAACATAAAAAAACAATTAAAATTTTGCAAACCAAACTCACCTCAAGCTTCGAAATTCAAAGAGTAAATTTTTCACAACTTTCTGGCGGGAACGCCGTGTTTTTGACATACAATTTTGAGTTGCCATAATATAAGCACTATGAAATCGTCATATTTAACATAAAATTATATATCAAAGTAATTGCCGTATTTACGATAAATTATTTCTTTAGTACATTTTAAAAAAGTATATTGAGCAATAACGTATATCTTTTTAAAATAAATATAAGTATTCAAAAACAAAAGGAGAGAACTGCGTGTCCGATCAGACGTTATTGGCAAGATAAGTTAGTATCAATAATTCACGTTGTTTAACAAAAATAATTATTTATGATATAGATTTAGTTATTAAAAGTTATTGTATAATCAAGATTTTTAGACTCAGTGTGTGTTATCACAGGTAACGTGAAACATACGTTAATTAGGCAATTTTAAGCTATCTGTACCTCAGTTAAAAATAAGTTGAATTTAGCCAAATATTTGGCTACTTGGATTGGTCTAGACTTGGCAATACTGTGAATTACATGTAAAAACACACATGTAAATGTTACAGTTATATGGGAAGAGGAAATTAAGTTTTTTTTTTTTACTTTTTTTTTTATTTTTTTTATTAATACAAGTGGGCATAGAGTTTTTATTTTCAAATCGCTCTGATGTGAAAGATGATAATGCCGGGAATAAGTTAAAACTATTACCAGTCAAAGTAAAACATCAATACATTTAGAAAAATTAGGGTACATATTTTTTACGTTTTTCATATTATTTTATGGCTTATGAAATACAGTTCGGTTCGAACGGAAGACAATTATGTATCTGTCAACCCCGCCGGCAGCCAGTCGAAATATAAAGTCAATTGAACGAAAACAGTTAACTTTTTCGTTCAAAGCCATACAAAATTGTACTATGCATTCAACTATTATAATTAACTGTGTGGAGAGCACAGATTAAAAGCATTCAATAAAATAAACGTGTGGAGAGCACAGATTAAAAAAAAATTGGGCTTATAGCATCAGAGCCTATAATGCTGACCTGAATTACGTAAAAACATAACGAAACGGTAATTGTTTTAATTTTAATATGGAAATCTTGTTAATACACTTAACTATCTTAACTTGTTACTAATATAAAATAACTATTCCTTCTGAAACGATGACACACTGACATAAATGTCACTGTTATGGTTGTTCTGTCGTTGTCACCATATAAATTGACAATTTTCAATGTCAGTCGTCATTTCAAACAACCAACACAACACTAAAAAAAGAAAACAACCTTTGAATTGGCTATTTTTAGAGAAAGTAATTCCATTAGAAATTATACAAAAACGACACAACAAAACAATTACAAAGTGCCCATATGGCACCAACATCGACAGTCCTTTATCGCTGTGGGTTGCAATAATTGGCGAGATGCGCTTGTTTTGTTTGTTTACTAATGAATTGGCTTTTTGAGAAAGTAATTCTATTAGAAATTAAACAATAACGACACAACACAATTACAAAGTGCCCACATGGCACTAACATCGACAGTTCTATACCGATGTGGGTTGCAATAATTGGCGAGATGCGCTTGTTTTGTTTGTTTACTAACCAGCAATAAAATATTTTTAAACAGAGCTAAACAGTGGTTCGATTGGTATCGTTGTATTTGAAATTACTCCACAAATTAAGAGACAAAGCAAGTGTTAGGTTATAATGAACTGCTTACATTGTTGTAGGTAAAGCCCATAGGACCTATTAATATTGCTCTGCTTATTTTGAGGTTAGATGATGGTATGTTTTTTACTTGAATAGGTAGGTACCACAAAAGCTACCCACAGCTTTGCTTGTGTGGTACAAGCGGTGTGGTGTGTGCTACCTTACTAATAAAATATGATTGGTGAATTGCAAGATGGGTACTCTCTCTTGCCCTCTTGAAAATAACAGTTACAACTAATAAATGTCCTGCTATTTTACCAACGTCTTATAGGCTACTTCTCACCACATCCAACCCAATTGTTCTCGGAAAATAAAACTTTCATACATTAGTTCCTAACCACATCCACAAGCATATAAATTAATAATTACTGATTATCACAGTTTAAATCAGCCTAAGTATATTAAATAATTGAAAAACACATATATTCAACCTTATTAATTTAAAATCTTGATTATCAATATAGGTAGGTACTTAAAACCAATGGATTATTTACTATCACAGTTTCAATCAGCCTTTATATAAAATAATAATAATAATTTAAAGACACAAATACACAACTACTCTTAGTTTCATTTGATAATTCCTACAAAATATGGCCCTAATAAAATATAATTATGTAGGTAGATGAGTAGATTATTTAAAAGATAATAAATCAAACACATATCTTTCTGATTTTGTCAGATATTGATATTTATTTTGATAGAAAAAAATCTGTTTAGCCACTTGTCAGAATTGTTATTAGTAAACATGCAGGTTACCTACCTGCATGTACTACCTAATGTATTGAACTATTGAACCTACCTAATGAAAATATAAACAAAAATAAAATAAGTAGCAACCTGCTTAGCTACTACATCTTAAGTCTACTTGATAATATTACTATTATTTTACTTTGAAAGCCAAATAGTGGAGGATAAGGATTTTCATTTTGATAAAGGCAGTTTAATTGACTTTTTACTTAGCAATAATCGCCTCTACTGCAAGTTTGTAAGAGATTCGAAGAAGGGGAGGGGTTTCAAAAAGGTGTGCAGGTTAAATAACGACGTTGCACACTTGTATAAGATCTCATCAACAATCATCGCCCTTGCAGGTTATGAAAATATACTTGGAAGGAGGGTTCACAGGGCTGTATTTTTACCGCAGAAACATGTTTAATGACATCATGGGACAACCTTTGTACCCTCTTGGTCGCTCGGTGCGCGAGCTGCACGCAGCTCGCAGTTCATGTTTGGTCCTGGGGGTGTTAATCAAAGGGTGTGCAAGTTGTAAAACGTCATGGAACACACTATATACGATCCCACCATGCAATCACCGCCCATTCTTCAAGTTTCGAAGATACAATGGGAAGGGGAGTGCAGGGTTAACTGATTTCAAGAGGGGGGTCCAGGTTTAATAATATCATGGAACACCTCTATACGATCCAACCATGCAATCAAATCACCGCCTCTTTTGCAAGTTACTAAGAAACAATGGGAAGGGGAGTGCAGGGGAGTGGAGGGGGGTGCAGGTTAAATAATGTCATATTACTCCTAAATACGATCCAACCATGCAATCACCGCCTCTTTTTCAACTTTCGAAGATACCATGGGAAGGGGCTTGCAGGGGGGTCTGATTTCAAGAGGGGGGTTCCGGTATAATAATGTTGTGGAAAACCTCTATACGATCCCACCATGCAATCAGCACCCCTACTTCAAGTTTAGAAGATACGATGGCCCTTGGTGCAGGGGGGGGGGCTAATTTCAAGAGGGGGGTCCAAGTGTAATAATGTCGTGGAACACCTCTATACGATCCCACCATGCAATCACCGCACTTTTTGCAATTTTTGAAGATATAATGGAAAGGGGGTTGCAGGGGGGGCTGATTTCAAGAGGGGGGTTGCGGTTTAATAATTTCATGGAACACCTCTATACGATCCCACCATGCAATCAGCACCCCTACTTCAAGTTTCAAAGATACGATGGGAAGGGGGGTGCAGGGGGGGGCTGATTTCAAGAGGGGGGTCCAAGTTTAATAATGTTGTGGAACATCTCTATACGATCCCACCATGCAATCACCACCCCTACTTCAATCTTCGAAGATACGATTGGAAGGGGGGTGCAGGGGGGGCTGATTTCAAGAGGAGGGTCCAGGTTTAATAATATCATGGAACACCTCTATACGATCCCACTATGCAATGGCCACACTTTCTGCAAGTTTCGAAAATACGTTGGGAAAGGGGGTGAAGGGGGGGCTGATTTCAAGAGGGGGGTCCATGTTTAATAATGTTGTGGAACATCTCTATACGATCCCACCATGCAATCACCACCCCTACTTCAATCTTCGAAGATACGATTGGAAGGGGGGTGCAGGGGGGGCTGATTTCAAGAGGAGGGTCCAGGTTTAATAATATCATGGAACACCTCTATACGATCCCACTATGCAATGGCCACACTTTCCGCATGTTTCGAAAATACGTTGGGAAAGGGGGTGAAGGGGGGGCTGATTTCAAGAGGGGGGTCCAAGTTTAATAATGTTGTGGAAAGCCTCTATACGATCCCACTATGCAATGGCCGCACTTTTTGCAATTTTCGAAGATATAATGGGAAGGGGGGTGCAGGGAGGGGTCTAATTTCAAGAGGGAGGTCCAAGTTTAATAATGTCGTGGAACACCTCTATACGATCCCACCATGCAATCACCACCCCTACTTCAATCTTCGAAGATACGATTGGAAGGGGGGTGCAGGGGGGGCTGATTTCAAGAGGAGGGTCCAGGTTTAATAATATCATGGAACACCTCTATACGATCCCAGCATGCAATCACCGTACTTTTTTGCAAGTTCCAAAGAAACAATGGGAAGGGGGGCTGATATCAAGAGGAGGGTGCAGGTTAAATAATGTCGTGGAACACCTCTATACGATTCTACCATGCAATCACCGCCCTTTATGCAAGTTGCGAAGATACAATGGGAAGGGGTGCAGGGGGGGCTGGACTCAAGGGGGGGCTGCGGGTTTAATAATATCGTGGAACATCTCTATGCGATCCCACCATGCAATAACCGCCCTTTTTGCAAGTTTTTAAGAAACAATGGGAAGGGGGGTGCAGAGGGTACTGATTTAATGAGGGGGGTTAAGGTTAAATAATGTTGTGGAACACCTCTATACGTTCCCACCATGCAATCATCGCCCCTTTTGCAAATTACGAATATACGATGGGAAGAGGGTTGCAGGGGGGGCTGATTTCAAGAGGGGGGTTAAGGTTAAATAATGTTGTGGAACACCTTTATACGATCCCACCATGCAATAATCGCCCCTTTTGCAAGTTACGAATATACGATGGGAAGGGGGTGCAGGGGGGGCTGATTTCTAGAGGGGGGTGAAGGTTAAATAATGTTGTGGAACACCTCTATACTTTCCCAACATGCAATCACCGCCCTTTATGCAAGTTTCGAAGATACAATGGGAAGGGGTGCAGGAGGGGCTGGATTCAGGGGGGGGCTGCGGTTTTTATAATGTCGTGGAATATCTCTATGCGATCCCACCATGCAATCATCGCCCCTTTTGCAAATTAAGAATATACGAAGGGTAGGGGGTGCAGGGGGGGCTGATTTCGAGAGGGGGGTGAAGGTTAAATTATGTTGTGGAACACCTATATACGTACCCACCATGCAATCATCGCCACTTCTGCAAGTTACTAAGAAACAATGGGAAGGTGGGCGCAGAGGGGGCTGATTTCAAGAGGGGGGTGCAGGTTAAATAATGTCATGCAACACCTCTATACGATCCAACTATGCAATCACCGCCCCTTTTACAACTTTCGTATATATAATGGGAAGGGGTTGTAGGGGGGGCTTATTTTAAGAGGGGGGTTACGGTTTCTTCATGTCGTGGAAACCTCTATACTTTCCCACTATGCAATTGCCGCACTTTATGCAAGTTTTGAAGTAACAATTGGGGAGGGGGGGTATAAGGGGGTCATATTTCAAAAGGGGGGTGCTGGTTAAATAATGTCATGGAACACCTCTATACGATCCCAGCATGCAATCACCACTCCTTTTGCAAGTTTCGTAGATTCAATAAGAAGGGGGGTGTAGGGGGGGCTTATTTTAAGAGGTGGTCCAGGTTTAATAATGTCATGGAACACCTCTATACGATCCCACAATGCAATCACCACTCCTTTTGCAAGTTTCGTAGATTCAATAAGAAGGGGGGGCTTATTTTAAGAGGGGGGGTTCCGTTTTATTCATGTCGTGGAAAACCTCTATACTGTCCCACTATGCAATCGCCGCACTTTATGCAATTTTCGAAAATATAATGGGATGGGGGGTGCAGGGGGGGCTGATTTCAAGAGGGGGTCCAGGTTTAATAATGTAGTGGAACACCTCTATACTGTCCCACGATGCAATCGCCGCCCCTTTTGCAACTTTCGTAGCTACCATGGGAAGGGGCTTGCAGGGGGGGCTGATTTCAAGAATGGGTTGCAGGTTAAATAATGTCGTGGAACACCTCTATACGATCCCACCATGCAATCACCGCCCCTTTTGCAACTTTCGAAGATACTATGGGAAGGGGGCTGCGGGGGGGACTGATTTCAAGAGGGGGATTCCGGTTTTATAATGTCGTGGAACACCTTTATACGATCCCACAATGCAATCACCACTTCAAGTTTTGAAGATACTATGGGAAGGGGGGTGCAGGGGGGACTGATTTCAAGAGGGGGGTCCAAGTTTAATAATGTCATGGAACACCTCTATACGATTCCACCATGCACCCCTACTTCAATCTTAGTCAATATTTTACTTGTCAATTATACTCAGCACGATCCCATAGAGCAATCACCGCAATTTTTCGGATTTCGGAGATCGGTAAAGAGGGGGCTGTTAGAGTTGGAGTATGAAAGTAAAAGTAAAAGTAAAAGTAAAAGTAAAAGTAAAAGTAAAAGTAAAAGTAAAAGTAAAAGTAAAAGTAAAAGTAAAAGTAAAAGTAAAAGTAAAAGTAAAAGTAAAAGTAAAAGTAAAAGTAAAAGTAAAAGTAAAAGTAAAAGTAAAAGTAAAAGTAAAAGTAAAAGTAAAAGTAAAAATTATAGTAAAGGTCCCTCTTGAAATCAGTAAAGGTTATAGTCGAGGTCAAGGTCGAGGTCGAGGTCGAGGTCAAGGTCTAACTCTAACATGGGAAGGGGCTTGCAGAGGGGGCTGATTTCAAGCGGGGGGTGCAGGTTAAATTATGTCATGGAACACCTCTATACGATCCAACCATGGAATCACCGCCCTTATGCAACTTTCGAATAAACGATGGGAAGGGGGCTGATTCCAAGAGGGGGGTCCCGGTTTAAAAATGTCGTGGGACACCTCTATACGATCCTACCATGCAATCGCCTCCCCTTTTGCAAGTTCCAAAGAATTAATGGGAAGGGGGGCGCAGGGGGGGCTGATTTCAAGAGGGTGGTCCAGGTTTAATAATGTTGTGGAAAACCTGTATACGATCGCACTATGCAATGGTCGCACTTTTTGCAAGTTTCGAAAATACGATGGGTAGGGGGGTGAAGGGGAGGGCTGATTTCAAGAGGAGGGTACAGGTTTAATAATGTCATGGAACATCTCTGAACGATCCCATTATGCAATCACCGCCCCTTTTGCAACTTTCAAAGATAACATGGGAAGGGGGGTGCAGGGGGGCCATATTTTAAGAAGGGGGTTCATGTTAAATAATGTTGTGGAACACCTCTATACAATATCACCATGCAATCACCGTCCCTTTTGCAAGTTTCAAAGATACTATAGGAAAGGGGGTGAAAAAGGGGGAAGGGGGAGGTCAAATTTTAATTTTCAATTATCCTCAACACGATCCCATAGAGCAATCACCGCAATATTAACGCGTTTGAGAGATCGGATTAGAGGGGGGGTGAAATTAGGTCGAAGGGGGGTAGGAGGGGGTAATTTTTTAAAACTGTCAATTCATTCACTATACGATCCCATAGAGCAATCACCGCAATTTTGTCGGAATTCGGAGATCGGTTCAGAGGGGGGGTGAAAAGGGGGTCAAATGTGGAGGTGGGGGGGTCAATTTTTTTATTGTTTATTATCCTCTTTACGATCCCATAGCGCAATCACCGCAATTTTGTCGCGTATTATAGATGAGATTAGAGGGGGGGTGAAATTTGGTGAAAAGGGGGGGTGGAGATGAAATTTTTTTTAACTGTCAATCATTCACTATACGATCCCGTAAAGCAATCACTGCATTTTTTGCTTATTTTGGAGATCCCGAAGGAGAGGGGATGAAAGAGGGGGGAAAGGGGGGGGGAAGAAAATAAATTTGTATCAAATGAATCACCCTCTATACGAATCCGGTGTAAAAACATACCCTCGTCGGGAACAT
This sequence comes from Perizoma affinitatum, assembly GCA_961405105.1. Lineage (NCBI taxonomy): Eukaryota > Metazoa > Arthropoda > Insecta > Lepidoptera > Geometridae > Perizoma > Perizoma affinitatum. Next base: position 15,340,474 of record OY560190.1, on the reverse strand, counting down.
TTCAATGTTCATTTCTGGAGGGGGTGGAAGGGGGGTGAAAAGGGGGGTTTTCGGATTTTTCCTCTACTCACTGGAACCCCTACTATACGATCCTACCAAACGGTCACTCCTCCCACCAGCGCAAGTGGGAGAACAACTATGTCAATGAGTGAGTCAGTCAGTGAGTGGTAGTTAAGCTTTATATAATATAATAACTAGAGGTCGCTCGGTGCGCGAGCTGCACGCAGCTCGCGGTTTATGTTTGGTCCTGGGGGGTGTTTTTAAAAAGGTTTGCAAGTTTAAAAACGTCATGGAACACCCTATATACGATGCCACTATGCAATCGCTGCCCCCTTTGCAAGTTTCAAAGATAAAACAGTGGGGGGGTGCAGGGGGGGCTGATTTCATAGGGGGGTCCAGGTTTAATAATGTCATAGAACACCTCTATACGATCCCAGCAAGAAATTACCGCACTTTATGCATGTTTCGAAGATACGATGGGTAGGGGGGTGAATGGGGGGCTGATTTCAAGTGGCGGGTGCAGGTTAAATAATGTCGTGGAACACCCCTATACGATCCCACCATGCAATCAGCACCCCTACTTCAAGTTTCGATGATACCATGGGAAGGGGCTTGCAGGGGGGGCTGATTTCAAGAGGGGGGTGAAGGTTAAATAATGTCGTGGAACACCTCTATACGTTCCCAATATGTAATCATCGCCCCTTTTGCAAATTACGAATATATGATACGAAGGGGGGTGCAGGGGGGGCTGATTTCAAGAGGGGGTGAAGGTTAAATTATGTCGTGGAACACCGCTATACGATCCCATCATGCAATCACCGCCCAGTCTTCAAGTTACGAATATACGATGGGAAGGGGGGTGCAGGGGGGGCTGATTTCAAGAGGGGGGTTCCGGTTTAATAATGTTGTGGATAACCTATATACGATCCTACTATGCAATGTTCGCACTTTTTGCAAGTTTCGAAGATATAATGGGAAGGGGGGTGCAGGGGGGGCTGATTACAAGAGGGGGTTTCCGATTTAATAATGTTGTGGAAAACCTCTATACGATCCCACTATGCAATGGCCGTACTTTTTGCAAGTTTCGAAGATACAATGGGAAGGGAGGTGCAGGGGGGCTGATTTCAAGAGGGGGGTCCAAGTTTAATAACGTCATGGAACACCTCTTTACGATCCCAGCATGCAATGGCCGCACTTTTTGCAAGTTAAGAATATACGATGGGAAGGGGGTGCAGGGGGGGCTGATTTCAAGAGGGCGGTTCCGGTTTAATAATGTCATGGAACACCTCTATACGATCCCACAATGCAATCACCACCCCTACTTCAAGTTTTGAAGATACGATGGGAAGGGGAGTGCAGGGGGGACTGATTTCAAGAGGGGGGTCCAAGTTTAATAACGTCATGGAACACCTCTTTACGATCCCAGCATGCAATGGTCGCACTTTTTGCAAGTTAAGAATATACGATGGGAAGGGGGGTGCAGGGGGGGCTGATTTCAAGAGGGGGGTTCCGGTTTAATAATGTTGTGGATAACCTATATACGATCCTACTATGCAATGTTCGCACTTTTTGCAAGTTTCGAAGATATAATGGGAAGGGGGGTGCAGGGGGGGCTGATTACAAGAGGGGGTTTCCGATTTAATAATGTTGTGGAAAACCTCTATACGATCCCACTATGCAATGGCCGTACTTTTTGCAAGTTTCGAAGATACAATGGGAAGGGAGGTGCAGGGGGGCTGATTTCAAGAGGGGGGTCCAAGTTTAATAACGTCATGGAACACCTCTTTACGATCCCAGCACGCAATGGCCGCACTTTTTGCAAGTTAAGAATATACGATGGGAAGGGGGTGCAGGGGGGGCTGATTTCAAGAGGGCGGTTCCGGTTTAATAATGTCATGGAACACCTCTATACGATCCCACAATGCAATCACCACCCCTACTTCAAGTTTTGAAGATACGATGGGAAGGGGAGTGCAGGGGGGACTGATTTCAAGAGGGGGGTCCAAGTTTAATAACGTCATGGAACACCTCTTTACGATCCCAGCATGCAATGGTCGCACTTTTTGCAAGTTAAGAATATACGATGGGAAGGGGGGTGCAGGGGGGGCTGATTTCAAGAGGGGGGTTCCGGTTTAATAATGTTGTGGATAACCTATATACGATCCTACTATGCAATGTTCGCACTTTTTGCAAGTTTCGAAGATATAATGGGAAGGGGGGTGCAGGGGGGGCTGATTACAAGAGGGGGTTTCCGATTTAATAATGTTGTGGAAAACCTCTATACGATCCCACTATGCAATGGCCGTACTTTTTGCAAGTTTCGAAGATACAATGGGAAGGGAGGTGCAGGGGGGCTGATTTCAAGAGGGGGGTCCAAGTTTAATAACGTCATGGAACACCTCTTTACGATCCCAGCATGCAATTACCGCACTTTTTGCAAGTTAAGAATATACGATGGGAAGGGGGTGCAGGGGGGGCTGATTTCAAGAGGGGGGTTCCGGTTTAATAATGTTGTGGATAACCTATATACGATCCTACTATGCAATGTGCGCACTTTTTGCAAGTTTCGAAGATATAATGGGAAGGGGGGTGCAGGGGGGGCTGATTACAAGAGGGGGTTTCCGATTTAATAATGTTGTGGAAAACCTCTATACGATCCCACTATGCAATGTTCGCACTTTTTGCAATTTTCGAAGATATACTGGGAAGGGGGGTGCAAGGGGGGCTGATTTCAAGAGGGGGACTTCGGTTTAATAATGTTGTAGAAAGCCTCTATACGATCCCATTATGTAATGGCCGCACTTTTAGCAAGTTACGAATATACTATGGGAAGGGGAGTGCAGGGGAGGCTGATTTCAAGAGGGGGGTCCCGGTTTAATAATGTCGTGGAACACCTCTATACGATCCCACCATGTAATCACCACCTCTACTTCAAGTTTCGAAGATACGATGGGAAGGGGGTGCAGGGGGGGCTGATTTCAAGAGGGGGGTTCCGGTTTAATAATGTTGTGGAAAGCCTCTATACGATCCCACTATGTAATTGCCGCACTATTTGCAAGTTAAGAATACACGATGGGAAGGGGGGTGCAGGGGGGGCTGATTTTAAGAGGGGGGTGCAGGTTAAATAATTTCGTGGAACAACTCTGAACGATCCCACCATGCAATCACCGCCCCTTTTGCAACTTTCGAAGATACCATTGAAAGGGGCGTGCAGGGGGGCTGATTTCAAGAGGGGAGTGCAGGTTAAATAATGTCGTGGAACATCTCTTTGCGATCTTACCATGTAATCACCGCCCCTTTTGCAACTTTCGAAGATACTTTGGGAAGGGCAGTGCAGGGGGGTTGATTTCAAGAGGAGGGTTCCGGTTTAATAATGTCGTGGAACACCTCTATACGATCCCACAATGCAATCACCACCCCTACTTCAAGTTTGGAAGATACAATGGGAAGGGGGATGCAGGGGGGACTGATTTCAAGAGGGGGGTCCAAGTTGAATAACGTCATGGAACATCTCTATACGATCCCAGCATGCAATGTCCGCACTTTTTGCAACTTTTGAAGTTACCATGGGAAGAGGCGTGCAGCGGGGTCTGATTTCAAGAGGGGGTGCATGTTTAATAATGTCGTGGAACACCTCTATACGATACCACATTGCAATAGCCGCACTTTTTGTAAGTTACGAATATACTATGGGAAGGGGAGTGCAGGTGGGGCTGATTTCAAGAGGGGGGTCCAGGTTTAATAATGAAATGGAACACCTCTACACGATTTAACCATTCAATCACTACTCTTTTTGCAAGTTTCGTAGATTCAATGGGAAGGGGGCTGCAGGGGGGGCTGATTTCAAGAGGGGGGTGCAGGTTAAATAATTTTGTGGAACAACTCTGAACGATCTCACCATGTAATCACCGCCCCTTTTGCAACTTTCGAAATTACTATGAGAAGGGGCGTGCATTGGGGGCTGATTTCAAGAGGGGGGTTCCCCGTTAAAGTAAAAGTAAAAGTAAAAGTAAAAGTAAAAGTAAAAGTAAAAGTAAAAGTAAAAGTAAAAGTAAAAGTAAAAGTAAAAGTAAAAGTAAAAGTAAAAGTAAAAGTAAAAGTAAAAGTAAAAGTTAAAGTAAAAGTAAAAGTAAAAGTAAAAGTAAAAGTAAAAGTAAAAGTAAAAGTAAAAGTCAAGGTCAAGGACAAGGACAAGGTCTAACTCTAACACTAACATGGTAAGGGGCGTGCAGGGGAGGCTGATTTCAAGCGGGGGGTGCAGGTTAAATAATGTGGAAAACCTCTATACGATCCCACCATGCAATAACCACCCCTTCTTCAAATTTCGAAGATACGATGGGAATGGGGGTGCAAGGGGGGGCTGATTTCAAGAGGGGGTCCAGGTTTATTCATGTCGTGGAAAACCTCTATACGGTCCCACTATGCAATCACCGCACTTTTTGCAAGTTACAAATATACGATGGGAAGGGGGCCGCAGGGGGGGCTGATTTCAAGAGGGGGTCCAAGTTTAATAATGTCGTGGACTAATTTTCATGGGGGGGGTTCAGGTTTAATAATGTCATGAAACACCTCTATTCGATCCCAGCATGCAATCACCGCACTTTTTGCAACTTTCAAAGATAACAAGGGAAGGGGGGTGCAGGGGGGGCTGATTTCAAGAGGGGGGTGCCGGTATAATAATGTTGTGGAAAACCTCTATACGATCCCATTATGCAATGGTCGCACTTTTTGCAAGTTTCGAAATTACGATGGGAAAGGGGGTGAAGGGGGGGGTGAAAAAGGGGGGGTTGGGGGGGGTCAAATTTTTAATTGTTACTTATCCTCTTTTCGGTTCCATAGAGCAATCACCGCAATTTTGACGCTTTTGAGAGATCGGTTCAGAGGGGGGGTGAAAGGTTGGTAAAATGTGGGGGAGGGGGGTCAAATTTTTAATTGTTACTTATCCTCTTTACGGTCCCATAGAGCAATCACCAAAATTGTGTCGCGTTTGAGAGATCTGGTTAGAGGGGGGGTAAAATTGGGTAAAAAGGGGGGTGGAGGGGGTAATTTTTTTAATTGTTAATCATTCTCTATACGATCCCGTAGAGCAATCACCCCAATATCAACGCATTTCAAAGATTCCTGTGCATGGGACGAGAAAGGGGGAGTAAAAAAGGGGGGGGAGGGGACAATTTTTTTTTTGTTTTACTTTGCGTATACGATACCGAATAGCTCCCTATAGACAATTGTGATGGGTTTCGGAGATAGATGTGGGAGGGGTAGGAGGGGGGAAGAAAAGGGGGGTTTTCGGATTTTTCCTCTACTCACTGGAACACCCTCTATACGATCCCACCAAACGTTCACCCCTCACACGAGCGCAAGTGGGAGAACAACTATGTCAATGAGTGAGTGAGTGAGTGGTAGTTTAGCTTTATATAATATAACTAGAGGTCGCTCGGTGCGCGAGCTGCACGCAGCTCGCGGTTTATGTTTGGTCCTGGGGGTGTTTTTAAAAAGGTTTGCAAGTTTAAAAACGTCATGAAACACTCTATATGCGATCCCACCATGCAATCACCGCCCCTTTTGCAACTTTCGAAGATATCATGGGAAGGGGCGTGCAGGGGGGGCTGATTTCAAGAGGGGGGGCGCATGTTAAATAATGTCGTGGAACATCTCTGAACGATCCCACCATGCAATCACCACCCCTACTTCAAGTTTCGAAGATACGATGGGAAGGTGGGTGCAGGGGGGTCTGATTTCAAGAGGGGGGGACAAGGTTTAATAATGTCATGGAACACCTCTATACAATCCAAGCATGCAATCACCGCCCCTTTTGCAACTTTTCAAGATACGATGTTAAGGGGAGTGCAGGGGGTGCTGATTTCAAGAGGAGGGTTCCGGTTTAATAATGTTGTGGAACACCTCTATACGAACCAAAAATGCAATCACCACCCCTACTTGGGAGGAGTCATGGAACACCTCTATACGATCCAACTATGTTTTTACCGCCCCATTTGCAAGTTTCTAAGAAACAATGGGAAGGGGGACGCAGGGCGGGCTGATTTCAAGAGGGGGGTCCAAGTTTAATAATGTCGTGGAACACCTCTATACGATCCCATCATGCAATCACCGCCCCTTTTGCAACTTTAAAAAAAGTAAAAGTAAAAGTAAAAGTAAAAGTAAAAGTAAAAGTAAAAGTAAAGGTAAAAGTAAAAGTAAAAGTAAAAGTAAAAGTAAAAGTAAAAGTAAAAGTAAAAGTAAAAGTAAAAGTAAAAGTAAAAGTAAAAGTAAAAGTAAAAGTAAAAGTAAAAGTAAAAGTAAAAGTAAAAGTAAAAGTAAAAGTAAAAGTAAAAGTAAAAGTAAAAACTCTAACTCTAAGTCTAACTCTAACATGGGAAGGGGCGTGCAGGGGGGGCTGATTTCAAGCGGGGAGTGCAGGTTAAATAATGTCGTGGAACACCTCTATACGATCCAACCATGGAATCACCGCCAATTTTGCAACTTTCGAATAAACGATGGGAAGGGGGCTGCAGGGGGGGGCTGATTTCAAGAGGGGGGTCCCGGTTTAAAAATGTCGTGGGACACCTCTTTACGATCCTACCATGCAATCGCCGCCCCTTTTGCAAGTTCCAAAGAAACAATGGGAAGGGGTGCGCAGGGGGGGCTGATTTCAAGAGGGGGGTCCCGGTTTAAAAATGTCGTGAAACACCTCTATACGATCCCACCATGCAATCGCCGAACCTTTTGCAAGTTCCAAAGAAACAATGGGAAGGGGGGCGCAGGGGGGGCTGATTTCAAGAGGAGGGTGTAGGTTAAATAATTTTGTGGAACACCTTTATACGATCCAACTATGTTTTCACGGCCCCTTTTGCAAGTTTCTAAGAAACAATGGGAAGGGGGGCGCAGGGGGGGCTGATTTCAAGAGGGGGGTCCAAGTTTAATATTGTCGTGGAACACCTCTCTACGATCCCACCATGCAATCACCACTCTTTATGCAAGTTTCGAAGATACTATGGGAAAGAGGGTGAAGGGGGGGGAAAAATAGGGTAAGGGGGGGTTAATATTTTAATTGTCAGTTATCCTCAACACAATCCCATAGAGTAATCACCGCAATTTTGACGCGTTTTGAGAGATCTGTTAATAGGGGGGGTGAAATTGGGTAAAAAGGGGGGGAAGAAGAGGTAATTTTTTTTATTGTTATTCATTCTCTATACGATCCCGCACAGCAATCACCCAAATATCAACGTATTTCAAAGATTTCTGTGCATGAAACGAGAAAGGGGGGGTAAAAAAGGGCTGGGGGGGGTCAAATGTTTAATTGTTTATAATCCTCTTTACGATCCCATAGAGCAATCACCGCAATTTTGTGGCGTTTCAGAGATCGGATTAGAGGGGGGGGGTGAAGTTTGGTGAAAAGGGGGGGTGGAGGGGGTAAATTTTTTAACTGTCAATCATTCATTATACGATCCCATAGAACAATCACCGCATTTTTTGCGCATTACGGAGATCCCGAAAGAAGGGGGATGAAATAGGGGGGGAAAGGGGGGGAGGGAAAATAAATTTGTATCAAGTGAATCACCCTCTATACGAATCCGGTGTAAAAACATACCCTCGTCGGGAAGATTTCAATGTTCAATTCTAGGGGGGGTGGATGGGGGGTGAAAAGGGGGGTTTTCGGATTTTTCCTCTACTCACTGGACCATCTACTATACGATCCCACCAAACGGTCACCCCTCCCACCAGCGCAAGTGGGAGAACAACTATGTCAGTGAGTGAGTGGTAGTTAAGCTTTATATAATATAACTAGAGGTCGCTCGGTGCGCGAGCTGCACGCAGCTCGCGGTTCATGTTTGGTCCTGGGGGGTGTTATTCAAAGGGTGTGCAAGTTGTAAAACGTCATGGAACACACTATATACGATGCCAACTTGAAATCATCGCCCCTTTTGCAAGTTTTGAAGATACAATGGGAAGGGGGGTGCAAGGGGGGCTGATTTCAAGAGGGGGGTCCCGGTTTAATAATGTCGTGGAACACCTCTATACGATCCCACCATGCAATCACCACCCCTTCTTCAAGTTTCGAAGATATGATGGGAAGGGGGGTGCAGGGGGGGCTGATTTCAAGAGGAGGGTCAAGGTTAAATATTGTCATGGACCCCCTCTATACGATACCAGCATGCAATTACCGCACTTTTTGCAATTTTCGAAGATATAATGGGAAGGGAGGTGCAGGGGGGCTGATTTCAAGGGAGGGTTCAGGTTTAATAATGTCATGGAACACCACTATACGATCCCACCATGCAATCACCACCCCTTCTTCAAGTTTCGAAGATATGATGGGAAGGGGGGTGCAGGGGGGCTGATTTCAAGAGGGGGGTCAAGGTTAAATAATGTCATGGACCCCCTCTATACGATACCAGCATGCAATTACCGCACTTTTTGCAAGTTTAGTTGATACAATGGAGAATGGGGTGCAGGGGGGGCTGATTTCAAAAGGGGGGTTCAAGTTTAATAATGTCATGGAACACCTCTATACGAGCCCACCATGCAATCACCGCCCTTTTTGCAAGTTTCTACAAAACAATGGGAAGGGAGGCTCTGGGGGGGGGCTGATTTAAAGAGGGGAGTGCAGGTTAAATAATGTCGTGGAACATCTCTTAACTATCCCACTATGCAACCACCGCCCCTTGAACAAGTTTCGAAGATACGATGGGAAGGGGGGTGCAGGGGGCCTGATTTCAAGAGGGGGGTACTGGTTTAATAATGTTGTGGAACACCTCTATACAATAGCACCATGCAATCACCGCCCCTTTTGCAAGTTTCTAAGAAACAATAGGAAGGGGGGTGCAAAGGGGGGCTGATTTCAAGAGGGGGATGCAGGTTAAATAAAGTTGTGGCACACCTCTATTCGATACCACCATGCAATCACCGCCCCTTTTGCAAGTTTCAAAGATACTCTTGGAAAAGGGTTGATGAGGGGATGAAAAAGGGGGAAGGGGGAGGTCAATATTTTAATTGTCAATTATCCTCAACACGATCCCATAGAGCAATCACCGCTATTTTGACGCGTTTGAGAGATCGGTTAAGAGGGGGGGTGAAATTAGGTAAAAAGGGGGGGAGGCGAGGGTAATTTTTTTAACTGTTAATTATCCTCTTTACAATCCCATAGAGCAATCACCACATTTGTGTCGCGTTTGACAGATCTGGTTAGAGGGGGGGTGTAATTGGGTAAAAATGGCGAAAGAGGGGGTCAAATTTTTTATTGTTTATAATCCTCTTTACGATCCCAAAGAGCAATCACCGCAATTTTGTGGCGTTTCAGAGATCGGATTAGAGGGGGGGGTGAAATTTGGTGAAAAGGGGGGGTGGAGGGGGTAATTTTTTTAACTGTCAATCATTCACTATACGATCCCATAGAAAAATCACCGCATTTTTTGCGCATTACGGAGATCCCGAAAGAAGGGGGATGAAATAGGGCAGAAAAGGGGGGGAGAAAAAATAAATTTGTATCAAGTGAATCACCCTCTATACGAATCCGGTGTAAAAACATACCCTCGTCGGGAAGATTTCAATGTTCAATTCTAGGGGGGGTGGAAGGGGGGTGAAAAGGGGGGTTTTCGGATTTTTCCTCTACTCACTGGACCACCTACTATACGATTCCACCAAACGGTCACCCCTCCCACGAGTGCAAGTGGGAGAACAACTATGTCAGTGAGTCAGTGGTAGTTAAGCTTTATATAATATAATTTACCTATCAGTGTTTTTTTATATTTGGTTTTAAATAAAATTTCATTAAGGTTTATAAAGGACTTAGGTATTTTGTTGTAGATTGCTGATGACGTACACACTACACTTTTCCGCAGCAATACTGTTTTGCAATTGTGCATACGTAGTCTGTAATCATCACGCCTATTTCGGTTTACAACGTCAGCCATACGTGGAAACAGATGAGGATTACTTCTTACAAATAGTGCTACTTCAAATATGTATAGAGACGGAAGTGTTAGAATTTTATGCTTTAACAAAAGTGGCTCACAGCTAGCAGTCATTTGTTTTTTAAACATGGCACGTATACATCTCTTTTGCATTTTAAAAATAATATTTACATCTGTTGAATTACCCCAAAAAATATCCCATATCTGAGTACTGACTCTACTATGCCCTATTAGGCTGTAAGTAATGTTTCTGTGTTAACAGTTGAGGATAATTTAGATAAAGCATAAGCTACGCTACTGATTCTCTTAGCTAGTTCCTCGATATGGGGTTTCCAATTTATTTTTTTATCAATTCTTAGACCTAAAAATTTGGTTGAGTCAACATTATCTATTTCATTGCCTTCAAAAACTAGATTTATATCAGTGTGTTTTTGAGATCTTTGACTAAAATGCATAATATTTGTTTTGCTTAAATTTATTTTAAGATTATTGTTGTCAAGCCATGAAATTATTTATTTTAATGAATTATTGATGTCAGATTTATAGGAATTAATGTCAGAGTATTTTATAGTTACTGTGCTATCATCAGCAAATAATGTCATAGGTTGAGTTACTACACTCGGCAAGTCATTTATATATGTATATGATGAATAGCAGTGGTCCTTGTACGCTTCCCTGTGGGACACCATATTTTATACCGCGTTCTAGGGATTTGATAGTATCGTTATATCTGTAACTTGTCGTCGATCTGTGAGATATGAACAGATAAGTTCTAAAACATTACCTCTTATTCCGTAAGCCTCAAGTTTGCTAGTTAGAATAACATGATCCACATAGTCAAATGATTGTGCCATGTCACAAAATATAGCATATATTGGAATTCTGTTGTCAATTTGACAAATAATATTCTTGATGAAATCAAATATTGCCATATTTATCGTTTTATTTTGACGGAAGACTTTTTGCTCGTTGCATAGTATGTTGACGGCATTGCTTACCACCTTTCATACCGCTTGTAATATAAACATATAGAAGATCAAATGAGATCGCTCATGGCACTTTTACTGAGTTGTAAAATTACAAACACCTAAAAAAAGTGTTTTCATTAATTAATTAATTCATGAAATGAGGGTAGTTGCGGCTACTGCCTTTGTTGCTCGACGATAGCTTCATATAGTCCAGTCATCCCGTGACCACGGCCGACGCAACGCAGCCGAAACGTCGCGTCGGGATGATAATGAAAAACGTAAACGTTTCCTTTTAACACGATCTTTACAATATTTTAAATAAATATATAATGTTGGATATTTTTCACATAGCATCATCTAGCCCCAAACTAAGCAGAGCTTGTATTATGAGAATTACATGACTGATATACTACTTATATACTTTTTTTTTTTAAATACATACATATTATACATAGAAAACACCCAGAGACGAGACAAACATTACAAAAATTTGACCCGCAGCGGGTATCGAACCCGCAACCTTCTGCGTCTCAGACGGGCCTTCACCCACTGCGCCACAGGCGTAAGGCGAACTTGCATGAACGTTTATCTACAAAAGCAGTTCTCTATTTATAAGTAAACGGTTCAGTCATTTATTTGTTTGAGCGCGGTTACAGAGACTTGTTTACAAGAACGTGTCAAATTATGGATGGACCGCTCGAGGCGGCGTCGCTGATCGATTATGTAACGACATGCTCGTGCCCGCGACATCGCCCGCCTTTTATAACGATTATGAAATCGAAAATCGAACGAGTAAAAGATCTTTACTAGTAGTAAAGAGTTCATTTAAATTAAGTTGAGTTCTTTTGGATGAGTTGATTTGGGGAAGTAGATACAGTGATCTATATCTGACAGCAAGCAGGTCGCATTGCTGTGGTAAGTGATCCGGTCTAAAGGGTGAATTACTGGCTAATTAGATTTTTCAATTTTGTTTTTAATTAAGAGGCAACGCAGTGCCTCTGAGTTCGCTGGACGTTGCGATTATTTTATCTTACAATTTAGAACGAAATTTTTACATTTTGTTTTGTTTTGTCTTTAGTTTGGAATAGGGAGTTTAACTATCTAGGAGTTGCCTGGAGGAGATTGTTTATTGTGATAAAACTGTCTTGTCTATTGTACAGACTTAGGCTATTACAATTTGTAAAAATTATCTTTTAGTAAGTGATTTCTGTAAGAAAAAGTCAGAGATTTTATGTTTTGTAACTTTATACAATTATTTTATTAATTAAATAAGTATTTACTTATCTTTTTGTTCATTTTTAAGTATTTTTCAATAAATTATTTGTATTATATATTATTCCCATGAAAATACGTCCAGTAGATAGAACTACGTGTACAAACAGAAAGGCAGACGTTGTCCTTTATGTATGTAGATGAGAGAACACATCACTATTATCGATGAGTGATGAGATGGTGATTGCACGTCACTAGTGTGATGACACCTGTCAATGTACAAAATGGCGCAAAATTAGTTTTGAACATGTTTTACTTGAAAAAACTATTCATTAAAATAAATTAGAATTAAACTTTTACTTTTAACTTGATGATGAGTTGAATATTATTTTTTCAGTAACTTTAAAAGGTAGGTACAGATTTAATAAACAATATTGATTGAGAAATCTTAGTACTGTAAGAAATAAATGTATTATTATTACTAAATAAACTACGTACATTTAAAAAAATAATGCTAAAACTAATCTATAGAGCAGTTTGGATTTATTCTTCCTTGAGAGATGAATGTATATGACGGAGCAGAAGCTCCAAGGTGGTCTTTAAAAAGTGTGACGTCAGCAATGCTAACGTCACTATCATCAGCAGAATGCTGGTGACTCATAGTTGATGACGAAAGTAAACTCCAGGAGATGTTCTTCTAATTTATTCTTGGTTGTACAGATGCTTTCGAAGTCTGTACGGTCCGACGGCTCGAGCGAGAATCGTACTCGGTCCGTCGCCCGTATTTATGCAAAAACAAAGACAAAGGCAAGCAACTTGTGCGAACAAGCTAAAACTGCCTGCAAGCATTAATCATTTAAGTTTACAAATGGTTTTGAAGGTAAACATGGTCAAAATAACAACTTGATTACGTAATTACCTAATTGTAATTTGATTACAACAATCAAATGATAACTAGCTATTAACTAATGATTTTACACTGTAATATGACAATCTAAGTGATGATTCGTTAAATAACTCGTGGTTCTGCGCCGATGACTCATTGTAGAAGCAGAATAACGCCTTTGCGCCGATACGGCCATACTGACAGGCGGTGCGTGCTCTGCACCAGCCTTGGGTTGTGATCTTTGAGTGTCTGAAACAATGAAATGGTTTTTCTTTTGAGTAGGTATCTGTAAGCATCGTGTAATGCTTGACAATTTTATTACTAACACCAAAACACATCTGTCTTAGGTGTTGGTATACAGTTGGTTAATGTACTCTGTGGTATTAGTAACATGGAGTGTTCGTGGGTGTACACTGAGGTACTAAGCGTACTCTGAGGTACTAAGCGTACACTGAGGTACTAAGCGTACACTGAGGTACTAAGCGTACACTGAGGTACTAAGCGTACACTGAGGTTCTAAGCGTACACTGAGGTACTAAGCGTACACTGAGGTACTAAGCGTACACTGAGGTACTAAGCGTACACTGAGGTACTAAGCGTACACTGAGGTACTAACTGTACACTGAGGTACTAACTGTACACTGAGGTACTAACTGTACTCTGAGGTACTAACTGTACACTGAGGTACTAACTGAACACTGAGTGTACTTGGTGTACTCTGAGGTACTAACTGTACTCTGAGGTACTAAGTGTACTCTGAGGTACTTGGTGTACTCTGTGGTACTTGGTGTACTCTGTGGTACTTGGTGTACTCTGTGGTACTTGGTGTACTCTGTGGTACTTGGTGTACTCTGTGGTACTTGGTGTACTCTGTGGTACTTGGTGTACTCTGTGGTACTTGGTGTACTCTGTGGTACTCTGTGGTACTTGGTGTACTCTGTGGTACTGGGTGTACTCTGTGGTACTGGGTGTATAGGCTCTAAGGATGTAGGAATAGATGTTTAGAAACTAGTCCAGGACTCGTCGATCAGATCGTCCAGCTCAGGAGGTAGATAGATGGTCCAGGCTCGTTTGGTGCTGCAACGGTGCCTTGAGGAGTTGGCGATTCGTCCTCTTCTTCGCCGATACGGGCTCTACGGATTCCAGGACTCGTCGATCAGATCGTCCAGCTCAGGAGGTAGATAGATGGTCCAGGTTCGTTTAGTTCTGCAGCGGTGCCTTGAGGAGTTTGCGATTCGTCCTCTTCTTCGCTGATACGGGCTCTAAGGATTCCAGGACTCGTCGATCAGATCGTCCAGCTCAGAAGGTAGATAGATGGTCCAGGCTCGTTTAGTTCTGCAGCGGTGCCTCTTCGCCGATACAGCCTCTTGACCGCCAGGATGTGGAGCACGACGCAGTTGATCGTGGTCGTGTGTATCTGTAACAAGTAACACAACTGGAGTACACATTCAAGCTCGGCCTACCCTGACTAAAGGGGTGTGAATTCATTTTCAGTACAAAATAAATTACAAGAAAGGATGCCTCAATAGTAATCGCAATAAACTGGCTCTGAATGAAAACTGCGCAAGAATATTTATCTCTAAACGCAGGAGGAATGTCCGTGTCTCGAAACGAGAGAACATTCGGCACCACTATCATAATAAAATGGGAACGACCGACCTGATTGTTTTAACGCACGAACACCGCCGATTTCGTAGATGATGACCCGCCTCTCGGTTGCTACGCCGCTGCCGCCGATAGCACCACCCGGTGCGGTAGACACGATGGCCCCGCAGCGGTAGCAGGTGACAGCCTTGCTGTTGTCCATCAGGGTTGCAGAAGCTAATGTAGACGATCCGTGTGAAAGCTTTCCTTTTCGCCGATAGCACCACCCGGTGCGGTAGACACGATGGCCCCGCAGCGGTAGCAGGTGACAGCCTTGCTGTTGTCCATCAGGGTTGCAGAAGCTAATGTAGACGATCCGTGTGAAAGCTTTCCTTTTCGCCGATAGCACCACCCGGTGCGGTAGACACGATGGCCCCGCAGCGGTAGCAGGTGTCATCCTTGCTGTTGTTCGTACTTGTGACATTGTATCTTCGAGTGGTTGACACTTGGGCTGCCGTTGTAGTTTGACATGAAGTTGTAGATTCTTCGATCATGTTTTCGCTTCATGGAATAAGCTTGGACTTCTTGAACGAACTTCGTTCTTGATTTTATCTCCGTCGTAAATGCCAATTGGTTAATCCTACAGTCAATGTGTGAGCAATTTCTTCGGGTTCCATATCTTTTCATTTAGCCCTTAAGTGACGTAATCAGTAGAGTTGCGTACGATGCAAGACTTTCTCCTTCTTTTGGGCTGCTGCTGTTGGTGTTAATGATGGTTGCAGCACAGTTCAGGACACAGTCGTAACATGATAGGAAGATGTCCTTGAAGTTTATCCAGGTCATGCCGGTGTGAGACACTTCGGAAAGCCATGTAGATGCGGTGATTACTAGGGCGATGACCAATGCTCGTCCTTCCAAGTGTTGTTCAGTGAGGCAGGTTTCCACAGTTGAGCACTAGGCACGTGGATTTGCATCGGGCTGTTCAGGGTTGAATTCTGGCAGCGTTATAGTCTACGGTGGAGTTGCCCGAGATCGCATCACTTCAATCAAGTGAAGAATATTCTGGTTCTGCTGTTCCAGTAACCGCTGCCATTGGGTATCAGACGAATATGGTGCCTGAACTGATGAGGAACTGGTTTGGATTGAAGCAGTGTCCAATCCCACTTCTGATGACGGAGCAGAAGCTCCAAGGTGGTCTTTAAAAAGTGTGACGTCAGCAATGCTAACGTCACTATCATCAGCAGAATGCTGGTGACTCATAGTTGATGACGAAAGTAAACTCCAGGAGATGTTCTTCTAATTTATTCTTGGTTGTACAGATGCTTTCGAAGTCTGTACGGTCCGACGGCTCGAGCGAGAATCGTACTCGGTCCGTCGCCCGTATTTATGCAAAAACAAAGACAAAGGCAAGCAACTTGTGCGAACAAGCTAAAACTGCCTGCAAGCATTAATCATTTAAGTTTACAAATGGTTTTGAAGGTAAACATGGTCAAAATAACAACTTGATTACGTAATTACCTAATTGTAATTTGATTACAACAATCAAATGATAACTAGCTATTAACTAATGATTTTACACTGTAATATGACAATCTAAGTGATGATTCGTTAAATAACTCGTGGTTCTGCGCCGATGACTCATTGTAGAAGCAGAATAACGCCTTTGCGCCGATATATATTTAAAATGAATGTATATAATTTGTCTACGTCATCATATACTCTACATAATAAGCATTCATGTTAAACATGCTCAAAATAAATAAATAAGCCAAGTGCGAGTAATCCTTACATTGCGCGTGTTCAAATTACTTAGTATATTCCCGTCAACCTCTCAAAGCATTACATTTTATATTTTTGGCTATAAACTTCAACAAGACTTCAAAGTTTTCTATACTTAATTAATTATATTATGATAATGAGTAAAAAAAATACCTGGTTTGATTAACTCAAAAGTTGGCGAAAAAAGACTTTAAGGTAACATTATTATTATTTTTCAAAATTACCTCATGGGAAAGTGTAATATTACTAAGGTCGTAAAGTTAGTATTGATTTTTGATTCCCTTTTTCGATTCACTCAAAACAAAAGCTTAAAGTAGTTGTCTGTTCGATCAAGACAATAAAATAATTATAAGTTTAACGGGTCTTTATCGCGTTTACCTTTTTTATTATTATATTCCCGACGTTTCGACTGTATTGCAACAGCCGTGGTCACGGGATGTCTGGAGTTTCTTCCGCAGAAATTCTAGACGTCGAACTTTGTTTACAATTTCCGGCCCGTACCGGTTTGCAATAGTACTTTTCAAACTTTCGCGATTAGATAACATAATTATAAGTTTAACGGGTTTTTATCGGGAATATAATAATAAAAAAGGTAAACGCGATAAAGACCCGTTAAACTTATAATTATGTTATCTAATCGCGAAAGTTTGAAAAGTATCAAGACAATAAATACTACAACCGGCCTGTCGAAACTTTCGCGATCAGTAGATGAAAGATGAATCGCGCAGTCACAAGTACTTACCATCCTACTTACCACATTATATGTATAATAAACGCGAAAGTTATTGAGGATGGACAAAAACTAACTAAAACAAAATCTACTGAATGGATTCTGATAAAACTTTACAGTAATATAGCTTATACATCAGAATAACACATTGGTTACAATTTATAATGATATTGTGTGATTTGGTTATAATATAAGTATCAATTAACCCGGTAAAATTATATGGGAAATGTCTATACATACATATATGTTTCTCGGTTTAGCCGTGAAACTAGTAGTTACATAAACCAAATTGAATTCATATTATGTGCATTGTCGCGAATGTAGAAAGAAAATTATGTGTTTTTTACATTATAACGATTTCCTATTTACTACGGAACACTAAACTAAAATCATGTTTAGTTAATATACAATAATTCCCCTATTTAATAATCGACCAAAGGAGAGTTGGTGAGTTTGTATTTAGTTTTGGGAGATACAATCATAGATATGATATAGCATTGTTATAATAGAATGCGCGCCGTCGCCGTCGCCGTCGCCGTCGCCCGAAACAAACGATCACAACTATATTGTTATATTTGATAATGTCGCTTAGAGGTAGTACATACAAACAATTATATAGGTATCCTAGTTTTTCAGATTTTTATTACTTACTTTCAAAATGTAGGCATGTGCCAAATATACAAATATAATGTTTGGACGTGCCTCTGACTGCCTCCTCCCTAAAAGATATACCATCTTAGGATGTTCAGTATATTTGTTTTGTTAGTTTTTATAGATGGAAGAAATCGCTTCAGCGATAAGACCGAACATTGTGAATATCTTTGGTTTTTGTTTTTTCTTTATGTTGGATTGTAAATGTTGTTTTGCACAATAAAGAGTTTACATATTATTATGTCAAATTATTGTAAAAGAAATAGCTGCTTGCCATCAGGTGCTGCTTGTTTACCATCAGGCAGAATCGTTGATTAACATTATTACTTACTCAATAGTAAGTATTACAAACACAAAACAAAAAAAAACTTACAACAAAGATATAGGTACACAAAAATGCTCTCACATCTCTGAGATCCATAAAGAATATAATTAATATTCTTTATGGATCTATAATATAAAAAATATATGATTATTAATAAATCATCCTGGACAATCCTAATCACACAGCATCATCTAGCCCCAAAATAAGCAGCGCTTGTGTTATGAGAACTATAGCTGATATACTACTTATATTGTTTTTTTTTTCAACCATACATTATTATACTTAGAAAGCACCCAGATCCGACACAAATATTTGCATATCAAAACATAAGTTTCAGGTGAATTCTCTCGTGGGACACGAGAGAATTCACCTGAAACTTAGTCAGTGGTCAATTCTTAACACATACTCATAAATGCATAAAATGGTTTAAAATGTTGCCTAAATTATGATATAAACATGGCTACAAATACGTGAAGTAATTGCGTATCTGCCTGGCACCAAATTAATACACAATGTAAGTTTTATAATAATTTAATAATGTAATAGTCGCAACCAAGTGTTCTACATAATTATGTTTAAATAAACGAGTATCAATAGTGCAGGCTATTGACGGTCGTTTTCGATAAAATACATTTGCCATAACAACAATGGAATTATAATGCGATGTTATTTATTCATCATCCCATTCAAACAATTCGACAAACCAATAAAGCCCAGCGAACGAGTCTCGCCGATAAATCACCTAACCCTGCGCCGCCGCCGCCGCGCGCGTGGTCTCAGAGACCCACCATCGCCCGATGACATGTTTATGGCCTTTGACCGAAATGGAGCCGAGCTAAAAAGATCATGTTTATTCGTAGAGTATTTTGTCTGGGACATCGGTTGAATTCCTAGAGTATCGATAGTAGCATTTTTCTAGCAATGTCGGGAGTCCGTGTATGCGTTACTCGTCAGAAGTTGCTAGTTTATCTCCGAAATTACTTATCAGATTGTAATGCGGTTTTTTTTTCAATTTGTCATCAAGGATGATTCACAGAAAACATTGAATGCCACATTTATTTTTATTATACTAAAGATGTAAACAAGCATAGAGCCCACCTATTGGTAATCGGTTACCGTAGCCTATGGACTCTATTAATACCAGAGGTCTCACTGACACGTTGCCGACACTGAGATATCAAGATGAAAGATCTAATGTACCTGTAATTTCACCGGCAACCACACCATCACCCTACAAACTGGAACGCAGCAATGCGAGCATTACTGTTGGCATGGGCCCGTTATCCCCCGGACGAGTCCTTTCGCAGAAGCTGTACTACTCTAGAGGGCTCTTTAATAGACGATAATAAAGAAGTCGAAAAGTTTCAAATATTAACTGGTACCAATCAGTAAAAGCGAAAATATAATTTTCGAAATTTGATAGATCAGTAACAAAATTTCAGTATTTGTGAAAATGCCGTCTAAATAAAAAAATATGTTCAAAACCAAACGACTATTTTTAATTTCATGTTACCATTGACGGTCAGAGAAAACATTGTGAGGTGACTGGCATGCTTTAAAAATTCTAAGGCATATGCCATCGCATCAATTAGTGTTCCAATAAGTGATGATGGGCTTTTTTACGCAGAATACTATTGGGCAAAATGAGGGCATGCGCGAAATTTTATACTTCTAAGTTTCTCTGACTACCCTCTACTAGGTGACCTCACGGATCGAAATACTAGGTATTTTTATGATGTCCACAATAAAGAATATAGCCATGATCGTGTCTTTATTTTCTTTTATAATTTTGTTATTTGAAACAACCACAGTGAGTGACGTCACAGGTAATTAAAGAGAGCATAATCGGATCACCCGCGTTCTTCTCGTTAACATGTATTTCTATTTGTATGGGCCATTGTTTGTCTGACGTACGGCGCGTTTCCACTGACCGGACATCCGATTCTCACAATAACATAACTATCTCTGTTTGGTTAATAAAGTACCCAATATAACTAATGGCTATGGTTGAAATGGAAAAATATTTATTAGCTAAGCATAATGTGTAGATCTAGGTAAACTTTTGTAAGAAAGGTAGGTATACTGATGAAGGTTATTTAATTTGATTATGTTTTTTAAGCTGAAAACCTTTATTCAGTAAAATATTTAATCTTGTTTTCCTCGCCTTTGCATAATGACATGTTCTGTATGTAATGGTTTTGTCTGCATTCTCCGCGTGTACAATAAAGAATAAAGAATTATAAATACCCGCTGCTAGAATGACTATTGCGGATTATCGGAATACAATGGAGTTAAGCGGAACGTCTCCCGTCCTATCATAACTATTATGTTTGACACTTAATACTTCCTCCAACTTGATGAATGCGACCCATTCGGTTCTTTTTATATATTTTTTATTCGGCCAAGTGTTTCGTGGTCTGCCGGACCCACCCGTCACGTTAACTATATTTTAATAGGCGCGGGGGAAAAGGGTTGATGTACGATATCATAATTAACAGACACAATAGTTCTGGAGATTTTAATGTGTTTTAAATTATTTGAATTATATCTTATGGGAAGTATTGGTAAAATGGCTGTATTGTGTTTTTTCAGAGTGGTAAGATTTATTTCTTAAAATGTATTTGTGTTTTTCTTTACTATGTTTTTTGCTTTTCAGAACAAACAAACGAACACGTCCTCGGCTGCATTCCCCATAGTGGACATCCTGAGATACAAACTCAATGCGTAGATATTTGAGGAAACGAAGTTGGGGATAGTCAGAGGCACGCCGGCACGACAGGTTGTAAACACATCGCCGCTTTTTCGCTCTCGTTAAATTATAAACAATACACTCTTATTTATACATATAGATTAGCCACGATTTAGCTGTCGTAATATTTTTCCTTTCTTTGAAGATAGATAGATCGATCGATAGATAGGGAAATGGCTGTTAAACCAATGCTATCTCTATTTATTTATTTCATGTTAAAAGAGTTGGAGTAAAGTGAGTTTAATCCTAATAGTAGAAATTCTTTGAAGATAAAAAAACAGAAGGTTTGGAAGAAATGACAGAAAGGTTCTTTTTCTAAGTCTTATCAAACCATAGTGAATTTAAAATGCAGATTTTTCATTTTAATTATTATTTTACAAAACAATGGTTAGGTCAGGATTATTTGAGCGTCTGTTGGTACATTATTCGTCGCGTCCAAGCGTAGAATAGCCAAGATACATATCTAAAGCAGAGTCTACAGCTAATAAGGATCTATTACCTTGCAAGATAGATTCCCAGACAATATTTAATTCCCATTAGAGTGATTCCATCGGCGTCAGTCACGACTCGGCCATCGACTCGCAGTTCCAGTCCAGATGCGCTAAATTGCGCATTGTGCAGAATCTGCAGACCATTGTGATGCATTCCAGATGATCACGCGAATCACCCAACTGTATCACTTTACCTCTCATCTACAGCCTCTTATTCATAATCACTCACCAACATAATCAGATCGTTAGCTCTAGCCCTGTCTGTCTAACACCACACAAAGGATTGAGGCAGACAACTTTTATCACGCTGCTAAAGTTAGTGGATGATAATTAATAAAGGATTACACTCAAGCCGTTATCTGTAGCTTTTAATTAATACATATGCTGTTACAATCCCTTGCAAAAGGCCTTTATCTTCACACTTATATTATAAATAGGTAAAGTGTGGATGTAGGAGGTAATCCGATTCAAATATTTAGAATAGACCTTCAGGACATAGGCTATATATAACTCCATTCAAATTAAAGGATTTTTTGTAGAGACAAATTTTGTAACGTAAATCGACGAAAAAATTGCCTCAACGGTAAGAGCTACTTATTATCCGGGTACCACGCGGGCGAAGCCGGGGCCAGTAGTGTGTACAATTATAATATGTTTCCCGTAACTTGACTCATCGTACGTAAACTCATCGTATCTGAACGTAAACTCTACAATTTCTGGTCATTGAAGTCTACGTCCATAATTTGCAGCTAGTTTGGAGGTCGCCATAAACAACACGACGACAGGATAATGTGGCTTAATGCCCTCCGCCCGCGCCGCACCGACGGCATGAGTGGGAATGACCCTGGGAACTCTGCGGACCAGTCATTGCATAATAACCATGAGGAGGGTATGGAAGGATTGCTTCTCGATTGATAGCCGTTTTTTGGGCTTGCAAACTGACACTTGGAATGCCTTCAAAACGCGAGCATGTATAAAAAGTGCCTCTGACTACCTACTACTTGGTATCCTCAAAGATCTATAATAATAATAATGCCGGACACAGCATCACCTAGCCCCAAATTAAGCAGAGCTTGTGTTTTTTGTAAAGACACATAGATATACATAGAAAACACCCAGATCCGAGACAAATATTCACAGATCATACAAATATTTGAACCCACAAACTTCTGCGTTTCAAGCGAGCCTTCGCGTACAGCGCGTCAGCACATCTCTCGTCGTCTATCTATTGATCTATGCACTGAGTATATGTATCAGAGGATGTACATCACAGACTAGACGTGAGCGTGTTTGTTTTGTTTCCTTTTGCATATGGTATCTCAAACACAGTCCGTTAGGTCAGTCGCTGGACCAGCGGTATAAAAACAACCAACAGATTACCTATGATTCATAATAAATTGGTACTCTAATTGTAAAAACGGGATTTTTAATGTATCGTATGTACTATCGGTGAAGGCACGATGCGACGCGGAGGGTCGCGATCACTCACCCTAATGAATACTCTCGTGTCGAGTCGAAACTTAGTCGGTGCCTTTATCGATAGGACGGTACGTGAAAATTCCCGTTTTTACAATATGAATAATGGTTTCCCCGATAGTTTTTGGAACAAAATAAATTGGTTTATTTGAAACAAAATACTAGATAATTAACAGGAACTTATATTTTAGGTAACGAAATCATCTAAATAGGTACAATACTCAATAAGGAGATAGCAAGTTAGTAGATACAATGTACAGTTTTCGTCACGTACTTTGCAAATACGTTGTGTTTACCAGCGTCCACACTAGGAGGAGTCTGTGTTGTGTTCTTGTGGCTAGTAGTCTTCCAAGAGTATGTCTATGTCTTTGAATGTGTAGGTAGGTAGGTAGGTGATTCTCCTGATACAGGTACATCCAACCGACAACAAACAATACATAAATATTCACTCATAAATAGCATGAGTTGTCTTTCATGATGATAGCAAAGGTCTTTGAGTGGCCGAATCATTGTGGTACAGCTTGGCTGCTACAGACCTAGCTGCTTTGACATACAAAGCTCTTATCTGGGTGGACGCATTAGCATTGCCATTCAGCGTGGCAATGGGGCCAGCATTTTGGGAACGTTTCCGTGTGGCAGTGTTCTGGATCAGTTGGTCTATCTATAGATCGATTGCAACAGTCGTTTGATAGTTAGCTGTTTCAACAGATCATTATTAGACCTTCATTTGGTCGTAATCTCATCTGCTGGTAAGTGATTACGTATTCAATACATTAAGCAGACGATGAGAGTGTGTTCCATTCCTTAGCTGTTCTCATAATAAAAGTGGAACAGAAACGTTTAGTATTTTTGGTATAGAATGTCCTGACTAAAAGTCTAAACGAGCTAGACAGACAGTCTTTGTAAACTAAAAATCCTACATAAATTAGGTTTTCTTGCACAACGACAGAATAAAAATAGCAACAAAGTGCGTTCCACTTGCGTCCGCCTCATTCGTCCCTCGCTTGTCACCGGCGCGACGCGATCGCGCAGGTACGTGTCAGCTCGACCAGCAGGTTCGGATAGCAGCTATCGGGTACCCGTCGAACGCGTCGGTGTATATCAATCAGCGAGGTTTGCTACACTACGCCCTCCACTAGGTATTGAAGACATTGAAGTAATATTTTCATCCCATCTATTCGAAAAACGATTTTTTGTTCCTCGATAAGTGCGAGCAAAATGGGTCATTCCGGCGCACTTAATAACAGTGACGAAATTAATTTTGAATTTGGAACACTATTTCATTAAAACGTTTGAACGAAATTTGCTTCTATAAAGCAAATTTCGGTAAAAAAGATGTATGTTCTGAGATGTATTTTCAGATATTAAACTAATTAGTATTTTTTTGTATTGTGAGATAAGAAACGTGACGCGACGAAACAGACCTTAAAATGAGACGCCTTGAACCATAACATCCAAGTACATACTTACCCATTAAAAGCGCCTTTTAATATATTTCTTTTCAGATGTCTTTAAATATTATGGTGTCCACGGGAACATGCCAATTCCTCCTTAATCTAGTAATTGGAGCCATAATATTGTTTCTCTCGGCGAGAATGCAAGGAGGTACATTAATTTGTTTTCATCCAGATAATGGGAGTACCTGAACTTGGAGAACAAAGTCGTTGACTAGATACAAAATCAGGATAAGGTGACCGTATTTTGATGAAATTCAGAATCAGATATACATAGATATACGTACGACCTGGAAATTAGAATTGCTTGTTGTAAATATTCCTCAGTCATTTTAATCTCTCAAAAATAATGTCAAATGTCCATGCAAATCTTATCAAATTTGACAAAGCATCCTAGCAGTCTGTGCGGAGGTCAGTCTATAAATTCAACTCAGATGGATCGCGTTTAGGAACCACAGACCAGCCCCCATCCGAAATAACTATGAACTTTAAGGTAGCGGGGCAATGGATGGACAGACCACCGTTCGTCGTGGCACTTTAGGGGAGTCCTACGTACAACAGTGGACTTCTATAGACTATTGATGCTGATGCTATTCCCCACATCCGCATGATGAAACCGACCAAAACAAAAATATCGGGTGATTTCCTCTTGTTTGAAACAAACGTTATCCAATCCGCAATAACAAATAAACAACGACATCGCAAACAAAGCCCACACTGCTAATTAAGGCTTCAATTACACGCGTCGTGCCGCCGGCGGTAATTAAACACGTTAACTACATTAACTCTATTAATGCTTCATTCTGTGTGCTCAGTACAGTTCCGATATGTTTGGGGGGAAATGCGTCGCGCTGGTCACCATCAAAGGTATTTTAATTTGCTTTCAATTGAGTGTTTGGGGAATAAAAAAAGGGCATAAACCAAATGTAATGTTTGGACTAGCTTCTGACTACCTCCTACCTTCTCAGAGATCTACTCACTGATCATGTACCTATCTGATGTCCATCATGGGGGATACAGTCGTGAGCGTGATTGTTTTTTTTAAGTGTTAGCTAGCTTGCACTGAATCTGAATAGAAAACTAGAAAATACGAATGTAATGTCGAATCTAAGATCGCAACACTGTCAGAGTGTTGCTCCGCCGCCGCCGTCACACTAGAAGAAGACACTAATAGTGACAACGAACCTAATTAATGATACTAATGATGCTAATTAACGAAGGTAAATAGCTACCTAGATATTCTATATGAGAGTACATTACTCAGAATGCAGAGTGGGTAGGAGCTACATGATCAGAGGGTTTAGAAAAATACCACTCTCTGTTGGCGTTAACGCCTGCGAAGGATTTAATTGTTTGGAGATGATTATTTTAGCTGTGCCAAGTTGTTCCTTGACAAATTAGCGTTAGCGTGAAAGGAAAACTAAACGTGAGCTATTTATTGAGACGCCCTGATCACACCATTGCGTTTTCACTACGAACAAGCATACAAGCAGACAAGCAGACGCTTCATTATAAACAAAACAGTGTTTCTGCTTGGTTTAAATAAAACATGTAAAAACAGTGGCAAGTATCGAAAATATTTCCATTAACATAGTGTCGAACTGTCTTTTCCTGGAAATTGACAGATTCAGCTGGAAATTGTGAGTTTCATAATTTTTAGTAAATTGCCCACAGTTTTGGTTTGTTTTCAGTTTTCAGTGAGGTATTGGTAACACATCATATCCACTCCGAGACACGCAGTGTCTCACTTTGGGTTTAAGCACTTTGACACTTGATGTATCGACTTTTAAAGCCGTAGTGGCATCGATTCTCTTGTACACTAACTCAACTTTTTTATCTATCACTTTCTTTTATTTACAGTAACAAAAGAAAGAGATGGCAACAATTTTATTGCTGTCAAAATAGTCACATTCCATACAAATTTAGTAGTAATTTCAAAAGATGCCGATTATATACACGAAGAAGAGCGACACGTAAACTGATTTGACAGCAGTCAAATACTTGCCAACACTTCCTCGCGTGAACTATCAGTAAAAGATAATATAGAGTCTTTCATTAAGCATGTCCTATCTTTAAATTTAAATAAAACAAAGTGTGTGTGAGATATTATCGAAATTATTTAATTATTTGAAAGATGTTGTGATGCCATTATGTGTGGAATATGACATCATTCAAATGTCCGCCACGGCTTCTCTGGGTGGAGCGCATGCGAGATATCCAATTTTCCATGACTTTTGCGCATATATCAGGCTGAATTTGACCTATGACATAGGTTATGTTGGCTTTGAGGGCCGCTGTGGTTTGTGGTTTATTCGCATAGACCTGCAACTTAAGAAAACCCCACAAGAAAAAGTCTAGCGGGGTTAAGTCACACGATCTGGTGGCCAGTTCACATCAGCTCCACGTGAGATGACCATGCCCTCAAATCTCTCATGCAGAATATTCAATGTGGCATGAGCTGTGTGGCACGTAGCGCCGTCTTGTTGAAACCGCATGTCATTGGTGTTCAGATGATCCAGTTCATGCCAAAAAAAATTGGTAATCATCGACCTATAGCGCTCGCCGTTGACAGTGATGGCCTGGCCAACGTTGTTCTCAAAGAAATATGGCCCGATGACGCCGCCAGCCCAAAAACTGTACCTTTTTCGGGATGCATTGGACGCTCTTGGATTTCATGTGGATTGTTATCGGCCCAAATTCGACAATTTTGTTTGTTTACGTACCCATTCATCCAGAAATGGATGAATGGGTAATCGCTGAAGATAATTTTTCTGTGAAAATTACGGTCAGTTGCTAACTGCTCCATTGCCCATTCAGCGAACACACTTCGTTGTCTATTTTCGTTTACCTTCAATTCCTGGATGAGTTGAATTTTATACGGGTGCAGGCCCAAGTCACGCCAAGTTGTGGTCTGTGAAAGGCCGAGTTCTTGTGAGCGACGCGAAATCGACTGCCTCGGATTCTCCTGCACACTCTCACGGACAGCGGCGATGTTTTCGGCAGACCTTGCGTTTCGTTGACGTACGGGTGTTGGTCGATCATTTACCGAACCAGTGGACACAAATTTATCCACCACACGACGAATAGTCCTCTCGGTAGGACGATTATGGCGACCGTAAAATGGGCGAAGCGCGCGGTGCGTTGCCCGAACAGAACACTCATTTTGATAAAACAATTTTACCATTTGCACGTGTTGTTGAATGCTATAGCTATCCATGATGATTTGGAAAAACAGAATGAATAAATGACAACCAATCTGACAGATGTAGCTTCAACAAGATGGCCGCTACCAACTGCCAAAGTTCGGACGTGCCTATTGGAAGACCCTTTAGTTTAACACGTTAGCTGCGGCACCAATTTTTGCATACTTTCCGTTCCTGCGGCACGAGGTATAATCGGCCCGTACCGTGACCAGACGTTAGGGCGGCACGCGGTCTATTAGACCCCACCTCCTTTTACAGACTAAAATCCATTTTCTGGCGCGAAATCAAAGATAAATGAGAATTTTGGTCCTTATTGATATAGACAGTGAATTGATGAACCCTAATCCACCGTCGCCCCGGGATCTGATGGCTAGTTTAGGAATTATTAGCAAAACAAAATATGGGATCTTATACACCTCGTAACGCACTGAAATAGGGCAAATTTTCGCTGCGATTAGTGATGGGAAAAATAATATCGACGTTTTTAAACTGTCTTAACTACGCAACGACTTGACCGATTTTGATCAATTATATCTCATTAGATCGTTTTAAGGGCAAAACCTGGCAAAACAACACAAAGCTATCAAAGGATACATTTTTTTTAAATAATCTAAATTGTGCTTGAAGGCGCCATAAAGAAAAAAAAACCGGCCAAGTGCGAGTCGGACTCGCGCACGAAGCGTTCCATTCTATACCATTAAGAGGCACCTATTACAGACTTATTATTGGAAAATAATGGATTACGGTTTATGCATAAGGTTTATCTTTCTATTTGTATATGAAAATCTTAATGCAGTTCACAGAATAGAAAAAAAAGGCAACCAGAAGTAGAAAAGAAACTGTCCTATTTATTCTGCCTCGGGCTTTAAAAATACAATTATTAGAACTTGAATTAACATTAAAAAATCAGTATCAATATACTTTTTTATAAAAATCTCAATATGTTGTACTTATTGTTGTACGTGCTCTCCAATCGACGTGATGCACAACACTGGTCGCGGCAAGCTCGCGTTGAGTGCGGTACGAGGTCAGGGGGGATATGGGACGTTTTAGCCTCGTTCCGCACTGCATTAAAATTATATTAATTCAGTGCGGCACGAGGCCTAAGACATCCGGTACCAAGGTAGGTACACCACCGAGTCCGGAACCATTAGTGATCTCAAATATATATTTATCTCTTTCCTACACTGGACCAAACCAAAGCTATGCCATTCGCACGACAGAGAAATTCACTTTTTTGCTTGCCGCACCACAGGGAAGTTGCATCAGGGGTGATTTAGGCCTCGCTTCGCACTTAACGTGTTAAATTAAGTAAAGTTGGCGCACTGGAGAATCGGAGCCATTGTCTACGTACCGACAAGCTGACAGGCAATGCCCGTTTGTTCCCAGCTCTGCTGGTAGCAGTGTCGCGTGCTGATTGCGATAAGCTGACAGGCAATGCCCGTTTGTTCCCAGCTCTGCTGGTAGCAGTGTCGCGTGCTGATTGCGACAAGCTGACAGGCAATGCCCGTTTGTTCCCAGCTCTGCTGGTAGCAGTGTCGCGTGCTGATTGCGATAAGCTGACAGGCAATGCCCGTTTGTTCCCAGCTCTGCTGGTAGCAGTGTCGCGTGCTGATTGCGACAAGCTGACAGGCAATGCCCGTTTGTTCCCAGCTCTGCTGGTAGCAGTGTCGCGTGCTGATTGCGACAAGCTGACAGGCAATGCCCGTTTGTTCCCAGCTCTGCTGGTAGCAGTGTCGCGTGCTGATTGCGACAAGAGTTGGAGTACTGCACCGAAGGAGGGTAACGTCGGTGAGTCGGCGCTCTTCCAGTGGCTCGGAGTACTCAGGGTGCATATACGTGAGTTTATACTTTTTTTTACAACCGAAGTGACAAACAAACATACGACCTACCTGTTCGTATGTTTGGTGACTTTCAATAGCATTATTATTATTGTCAAAAAAAGTGTTTTCTTGCTTTGATCGCTAATTATTCTGAATGAAAAGTATAGTAACGTAGCATTGAAGAACTCATCTTAGGCAAACATAATACAAATATATTATCTCTGTCTTAACATGTAATCTGTAATAGTAAAATGTTTTATATTTTTGTGTTTTTAATTATGTTTATTATATTTAAAGGGCAAGGTCGCGACTATGCCACTCACGTTCATTAATCTTTAGGTATTAAAATAAAATAAATAATATTTTGTGTTCTTAAAACAAAGGTATAAATCAATGACTTTCCTAATTGCCAATTTAATTAATTACTTTTCATTCTAATTGAATGAAGACATTTATACGAACTACAGTCGCGAGTATCTACGCCATTTCGAAGCCAATTCAAACCAGATGAAACACGATTCTTGATTTTGCTTTGATAAGAAAAATATAGAGCATTTCCTCATCTTTTTAAATATCTTTTATTCCCTCTTATATCTTCTAGTTGAAGCTCTTCCAGCAGAGTTTTATTTCAGATCAAGGAGAGACGTTCAAAGTAGCACTGACTGGATTGGTGCTGGTCAAGGAAGGCTTTGCAATCGCGAATGCCGACGACGTCGCCAGAATACCGAAGAGGATATTCCAGTAAGGGTTACGGAATGTACATTTTAACTTTAGAGGTCCAAGAAAAAACTCACCTTGTGTGCTACTTCCAGAGCTATTTCCCGTATATGTAATTGGTCAATACACTTATTTCTTAATCATCGTTTATAAGCGATAAGACCATTGTACTTTCTTAAGAATACGATTTTGTTTATAATGTTATTTGTTAAAGGTGTACAACAAAGTGTAATTATTCATTGATTAACTCTGCTTAGGTTAGAAGTTTAATGACTCCTAGATGTAGGGGAACTAGTGTGCTGGAAGGAGTCAGAACATCTTGTAGAGGTTCATCATTATCATCTTCCAAAGACAGTAGAGGCCCCGGCTAGACACAGGCACATGACGCACAAGTGACAACTCTTATGTTAGAATCGTGCCTATGACACGGGAACCACTCACCGCTACGTGTGTCGTATGCCATATAAGTTGTGCTCAAACTCGATAAAAAAATTATTGTATTTTAAAAGTATCATTAAAAAGAATAACCAGCCATGTTATCTTGTCCTCTATTCCTGGCTTGGTCGCGGAGGAACAAGATAGATAGTCAAGCCGTAGAAGGCGTTTCGAAGTGATCCAGATGATGTTAATTAAGAAAAAAATGTACTTTGACTTTACAAAACAAACTGTGTTCGCAGTTACAGTTAGATTGCTGTGTTCCGGAGTGGTGCCGGTGAAATTACATGAATATGAGAGTTAGCAACTTCCTCTCAAGGAGAAGCGCTTCAGCAATAACCCTGGTGTTGCTAATGTTAATCACCGTATAGCCTGTATATATGATTGGCCTACTAATACCTACAGTTTATAAATCTTTGAGATATTTCTAACGTCTCGATGGCTTTGCAGCTGTCGTGATCTGTGACAAGGTGACAGGTGTCTCAACTTTGATCACCGTCACGTCGCAATGGCTTTTCTATTGGTCAGAGTACGTTTACCGAGGTCTACCCCCTCCGATTGTCCTATTCGAGCTTGCCTTATGTCCATTTTCTATTAGTCCATCATCTCTACATGCCCGAACCACCTTATAAAACCTTTTTATTTTCTCTACTAGTGTTAAGACATAGTTAAAACAGGCATTTCCGTTCGCGCTCCAGAGAGGACAGCCGAGCCATGTTCATACCGAAAGAGAACGCGCCGTGGTTCTGCCGACTCATCGACTACATGACACATCCGGAGTACGAGTACTCCACCATGAACAGCATCGCACTGCTGGAGCTCGACCCTGGGGAAGGGAGATCCTGTAAGTACCCATAGCAAGAGGTCAGATGAATCATTGTAATGTGTCCTATCTGCGGGACGAGCTAGTCGAGTACCTGAAATTAGTCAGTACTCTCCTGGAATTCACCTGTATTCACGAGCCCTGTGGCTCAGTAAGCGAACATCCGCCTGTGACCCAGAAGGATGCGGGTTCGATTCCCGCCGCAGGACAAATGTTTGTTTCATCTGTAAATATTTTGTAATGCCGTTTCCTCCAACCTATTATGAAGAAGTGTGGGGGTGGGGGGGGAAGAACCACATATAAAGGGCGAAATGTAATGTGAATAACCTTTCGGGATGTCTAGGTTGTAGAGAAAGATAGTTACAAACAGATAACTTAACTATAATAACTAAAGACTATGTTCCACCTATGTAAAAGTAAAACGGTACATTATCAAAAATAATCGGATTGGTGGTGCGTTTGATCAGGGCCCGGTTCGTATTACTGAGGTATTCCTAATGGTAGTGGGTTCGCTGATCCACAAATAAAACAAAGCTACCAGGATATCTGAAAGCAGCGGTCGTCGACGTCGATGAGCAGTCCTTCCAATCAGTGGCAAATAGTACGATCTACGTAGGTAGCTACTCATTTACAATTGGTTAAACTGGTGATATTCCGGAGGCACCGAAATCCGCACGGGCGCCGGACTTGTCTCTGATTAACCTCCAAACACTAATGAATGTTCATCAGTGTGGGCAACAAAGGGGAGTTGTTTCGTCTGTGCCGAGCTGGGCCGTAAGATCGGGTAAAACTTGAAAGCGCCGCCCTGATGGATGCTGCGAAGTGTTGAAAGGTGCCGATTCTACGTACGCTTATTTATGATGAATTAAACCTTCGAGTGCTCGCGTTAGATTAGTAGTGTACTTTCTAGTGTACGCTGAGTAGGTAGTCCTATTGTCAAACTTAGTAACGCCACCCAGGTACGTAAAAACTGAACGTTTTTTTCATGTAAAAATTACAAAATTTCAATTCCATAATTTTTTTAGTTTTTAACCGACTTCAAAAAAAGGAGGAGGTTCTCAATTCGACTGTATGTTTTTTTGTTTTTGATACGCGATGTCTTCGCCAATTGTAAACCGACTTTAATTATTCATTTTTTGAATCCTGGGTAACTAGATAGACCTGGATAGAGAAGATAAGACCTGGGTGTTTTCAAATCCAAAGTAAAAAGCTCCTTCGTTGATACGAGTGCTTCACCGCAGTCTACAGCGTTGCTTGATATCGACTGTTTCCGATACAAATGGCGTAACTCCAACTCACCCACTTGTGGCAATGAGCAAAAAAACAAAAAAATAAATATCTGCTTTTATATAACTTTTTTGTTTTTATACTTATACAGTTGGTTTTAGGAAGAAAGTTCTCATATTTGGGCTGTCCTTTGTTTCATTTAATTACAGTTATATACGAGCGTTTGTTTAAATGTTAGCTTGGACTTACACCTGAACACCTAAAATAATGTATCTAAGACCCATTAATTAATGAGCTGGTAAAAAACGTCTGAAGTAACAGCCATTGAAGTACATACACAGGTAATTCTTCAGGTTGTATAAACCACTAATTTTTGCAGAATGTGGAAATACGCCCTATTATTAATACTAATTGAATGACTCTATGATGAGCTATACATTTTAAATAATTAAGTAATAAGGACGGATTCAGGTATATCCATTATTATAATCAGTAATAAGTTTAGTAAAACATACAATACAATTATACTTGCACAAAAAGTAGTTTTGTCCAAAATGGTCTTTACGCCATTTGTATCGGAAATAGTCGATATGAGATAAACTGTGGTCAAATGCGAATAATTAGTCGGCAGGGATGGCAATCGCGAACGAAGTACACGAAGTAAGAACGCGGGTACGGCTAGTGTATAATATGTACGTATTTACAAAAAAAAGTATTTATGTAGTATATCAGTCATGCAGTTCCCATAATACAAGCTCCGCTTAGTTTGGCGTTATAATATAATGCTGAATGAAAAATTACCAGCAATATTTATTTTATTTATTAAACCACATAAAGTTTTTCATTTATTGATTAATTCATATCCTACCTGTTTGTGATCTATCTTACTTATCCCTTATTTTTGATGTTATAGGCTTCATATGCGATATCTTGGGTTACGTATTTCTTACCCGACCTATTTTTTTAATTATTCAAGGATAGGACTAAATTTGATCTTCATTTGTATATACTCGTATTCTTATGTTTGACCTTATTTAGCATTTTACTTTTACCCTACCTTCAATCTTACATCCTATCATGTAACTTTCCTAATGTTTGGTCTAAAAATGAGTGTGATGATGATAGTGATGTGTTTTGAGAACCGGTTCCTTCAGCTTTCCTTGTTTAAAAACTCTCAATGATTTGTTTATTTTCTTTTATTTTTCAGTTCCGATGAAACCAATATGCTGGCCGCCATACTCATACAACACATCGAACCAACTCTATGCCATAGGGTTCACGGATGGTAAGCGGAACTACCAGTAGCTTTTCTGGATAATTGTGAATAGATTAAAACTTTTTTTTAATTATTGACTCTAGTTTGGGAGACGTCTTGCGTTGTGTAAAGTTCTCCAAATGCCACAAAATTTCTTTTGAGAAATAATCCTTTTTCTGTTTCAGATAACAAGTTGTTGGAAAAATCCATTTACTCACTACAGTACGTGGAGCAGACACTTTGCAAAGAGTTCTACAACAGGGCAGGGGTGAGTGAAGTCACAGGGAACATTAGATGGGTGACCGTTAGTTGGACATTAAGTTGCCGGTTCCAGCTATATCACTATCTCTCAACCATCGGCCTAACATCAAATCCATTATCACATTAGAGGGAACATAAAAGCGACAGTGCGGGTTTCCTGCCGGGGTATGCCGTTACATACTCCGTGTGTATGGAATCCAGCAGTTTAGGTTACATTACCTGGTGGAAAAACGGTATCGGCTATGTTGTCATCAACTGTTCAAATCCTTCTCGAAGTCCTACTACATTGTAAAATCAAATTTGAAGTCGATAACGAGTATAATTTGAGAAACACAATAACCTCCAGGGTTTGCTGATAACAAATCACGAATTTACTTTATTATTTACAGTTGATGGAGAGCAAGTTCGAGCCAGCGCATTACCAGTGTGCCTTCGCGAAGAACAATAAGGATAACTGCGTGTGGGATAACGGGGTGGTGCTGGCAGCCAATTCTACCAAGCTTTGGACGCTGGTAGGTGACCTTGAGAGATCTATCAAAGGGTCTTAAGTCATGACTCCACTTAACCGGGGTACACCCCTCGCTACGTTTGCCAATACCAAGAAAAGGAAGAGAACGGGCTATGTTCTAGTGTTGGATCATTTGTAATTAAATGATCCAACAGAGAACGAGAGTCATCGACATAGCTCGGAGGATATCTGGGCAAACGTATCTTAGGGGCGCCCCCCGGCCAGGTGAAGCGATGACTTATGAAAGGCGGCAGAAAGTGGATGAGAACAGCCGAACACCGGGCTCAGTGGCGCGTATCGGGAGAGGCCTAAGTCCAAGTTCAGATTATTGTTACATGTCAATTAAATAACTAGTTCATACATGCACCAAATAATATATTAAACAACAGCAGATAATACATTATGTAAGAATAATCAAAATTAATAACAAATTTAAACTTGAAATAAATCAGTAGGTAAAAATTATTTATTAAAATTATAAATAATTATGTTGTTTTGTTTAATGCTCGATAATTTAGATTTTTAGATTGTTTTTGAAAGATTGCATCAACATAGCAGTAGTTATAAAACCAGGGTCCAGATGTGAACTGATGTGTGCTGATGATGAAGACGAAAAGATGATGATGATGATAAAGATATGATGGGGGCTGATGATGATGTTGAAAAGGAAGATTTAAAGTTAAGGGAATGCGTTGCAGATAGGATTCGGCTTGGGTCCAGCAGTGGACTGATGTGGGCTGATGATGATATTGAAAAGAAAGAACTATTGTGACGGGAGTTGCTTTGCAGATAGGGTTCGGTGTGCGTGGGCCGGGGTGTGCGGCGCCGGCGCGGTTCATCGACCTCCAGCTGTACCTGCCGTGGGTGGAGTCCGCCACCAACCTGCAGGACCTCGATGATCACATCTACAGAAAAACCGCTTTCAATCAAGGTACATTCAATACAGTATTCTTTCAAACTAACCTCTGTTTATTTTAAAGACCGAACAGACGCAATTTAGAGTCATGACCCCACACTGGAATTCCCTGTGATAGATAGATAGATAGATAAATCATTTATTTGCAACTACTTATTAATAAGGTATATAACTAAGATGGTTACACTGCTGATGAGGTAAGTAGCTACGAATTGGGGCTGTGGCGTGGGTATCAAGAACTACGAGTACCAAGGTACCACAACACCCGGAATACCTACAGCATATGTAAACGTTTGTCCCGCAGCGGGGATCTGATCCGCAGCTCACGCGCCGCGCCATCGCGGTTGTCAATTGCATATCAAAGAATCATATGGTACAATCAGGTTTCAGGAAAAAGATGCCAGAAGACGATGAGATCGGCATCTCGCCGGTGTTGACCGACATCATACAGAATACGTACCCGTTCGACACGGAGGTCATGCAGACGCAGTACTTCAGCATTGACAGGATCGACAAAGATGCCATCAACATCAGAAACGGTAAGTTCACCTTTCACCCTCAAACCTCGATATTTCATATTAAATATAATTTACAAATATTTTACCTCGGCGAGGTCCGCGAATTCTGAGGCTGAGTTTATGAGATATTATAAAATCTTGTGATTTCCCATAAGTATGTGTTAACAAAATTAACTTCAAAACTTTTTTTATTTGTAAGGACTTGTACTTCCTCCAACTCAGTGATCAAGTGGTTTTTCATTATCGATAGGCTGAATCAGGGTGCTATAACCATCAAGAATCGACCTTTAACCTTTGGAACTTAACCCATAACCATTGCATATGACGCATGCTTATGATACACGACCCAGAACCCAAGACCAAAGAACTTGCCCCATGACCTTAATAATGCTTAAGGTTTTTTTAAAGTAACTTGCCATTACTCATTGCAAACATGCCACGACGTGTTTCATTTTCCGGGATATTATAAATTTGTGATGATGATTGTTCTAGTTTCTCTGCCGGCTGAAGACGGCGCATGCGATGATAGGAGAAATATCCTGATCTATAAAGATGAGACCAAGGTCCTCGCGCAGGATGAAGAAGGTCATATTTCTTACAGGGTAAGCTTAGGTCTAATAAGTCATCCGTAGGGCTGATCTAGAGTCAGCAACTTATATATTATCAAGTTGAAGTGGCAACGGGCACGCCATATAGCTCGGAGAACCGACAACCACAGGGAAAGATGTTTTCGTTTGGCGATCACGAACCGGACGCAGAATTACAAACAAACACCCAACAAACACACACATTTTTACATCTTTCTAAAGTTTTCGATTGTATTGGTCACAGTATATAATTAAAAAAAATTGAACATGTAGGTATAAGAGGTCAAGCATTTAAGTTGATAGAATCATATTTAGTACACATGAGTCAAACTACAGTAGGTACTAGATCTTTACAATCGTGGCACTAAAACAATAGTCAAATAAAAGTTAAACAAAATTATGTTAGGAGTTCCACAAGGAAGAATTCTTGGTCTATTGCTATTATTAGTATACATAAATAAGTTTCCAAACATTATAGCTTATCTAACTGTTATGTTCGCAGATGATGCTACTATTTTCATACCTAAAAATAATAAATATTTAAAAGATGTTGAACCATATACTAAAGTAAATAGTATATGGTTACGCCACTGTTTACTTACATACCAATAGTAGGTAGTAGCCAATCGCAGATAATCTACCTACCTTTCCCCCACCCTAATCCTAACTGCACTGGGAACGGCGATACGCGCAACGCTCACTTCCTGGATGTAACCCGCTATCGCTAACCGCTACCGCGACCGCGACTCGCGAAGACACAAGCTCTATTGTACTTTCTCCGCTAATCGATCATATCAAAATTTACCTGGACAATCACGTCAATAAGCTGTTTTAATGTGTGCTGAAACAATTCGCGTGTGATACCTACCTACTACTAAGGATTGCAGTGTTCGAGGACAGCAAGGTGAGTGCAGTTTCCTTTCCAAATCCTTTATACTGCGATTGGTAAAATATTAGTACATACGTA
This sequence comes from Perizoma affinitatum, assembly GCA_961405105.1. Classification (NCBI taxonomy): domain Eukaryota; kingdom Metazoa; phylum Arthropoda; class Insecta; order Lepidoptera; family Geometridae; genus Perizoma; species Perizoma affinitatum. The sequence continues at coordinate 15,303,018 of OY560190.1, read as the reverse complement.
TCAGTCTGCCTACCCCTAAAGATACAGTCCACTTATAAAATATAATTTATCGACCCGCTCAACCAGTATACTAGAAACAATAATTTGTTGATTAGAAAATATAAATCTCAAGGTTAATATTGATAATACACTCTATATACAATTCAGGAATTACAAAACTATACCTCTTATGATTAATATCAAAAATAGCCTCTAGTGTCGATATCTTCATAGCACTAACTCTATGAGAATGTAGAGATGTTTTTAAATATAATTTCTTAACATTAACTGGCATCTCCGTATACGAAATATGTTTTTTTTATAAAACAACACCATAATTATTATTTTTTTATTTAAGTATAGCCGAGCAAATTGCCAACATAAAAAAATAGAACATATAAATACTCCAAGTCAACAACTTAATGTATCATAAAAGTTCATTTTACATTGCAATTGGAATCTACAACGCATGACCTCTGATCATTAAATCTCTTAAAAGTCCCCCATTTCAAGAGTTAAAAAAAATGTCTCCTATGAAAAAGTTTTCTATAGCTTAGATCATGTTTTAAATTATATATGATTATATTAAACAGTTAACAGAGTAGGTATGATTTTTAGTTAGATAGTATTATTATTATAGGTTCCTTCTTCTTTATTAGAAAAATTCCAACCTTAACGTAACTTGATTTTTACTCACGATGGCAGGCGCCTGTAAATGCGTTTGCCATAGGTTGTTTGTTTTTATGGTACTATTTATCTCCGAAATGGCTTATCGGATTTTAATAGTTTCTTGCAATCGACTTTTTGACTTCAGGAAGGTTCTATCGCCACAAGTCACAAGAGAGCAGTACAATAGACAATGGAGACAAGAGTTTTAACATTTTGCAAATTTTACTTTATATTGTTTTGGGTCATTGATATGAAAATAATTGAAATATTCTCATTTTGCAGCTTTCAATGTACGATCTGAGTTACTTCAACTACTCCTGCGTTAAGATATGGGTAAGTAGATAGATAGAAAATACTTTATTTCACACCAAATAACACATCAGCTTTGTACAAACCTTGACAGTGTTGTAGAGTTGGTTGGCGACATGATAAGTACCTGATGGGACTGAATTTGGTATTTTAAAGTTTTAAAATGACACGGCCCAAGGACACTAGAAATAGGTAGGCTTAATATAGAGTGTTATTGAAAGTGTTTACAGAGTTACAAACAGTGCACTGCAGCCGAGGCCAAAAAGGGTTAAGAAAGGGTTTGATGAGATTTCAAAAACAGTAATATTAAAGTTAAATATTGGAAGAATATCAGTTTCCGTCTTATTATATTCAGGCCTGCATTATCTGTCTGGGTATGTCAAAAAACCCGCACCAACCAGGTCATCTTTCAAAATTCCAGTTAAAAGCCAAATGCCAAGACAAAGCCACGCTCTACTACACCGCCAAGATCGACAACAAGGAAGGAACAGCATTCGCGCAGTTCGGAGACACTCCTGAGGAGGTCCTCAAAACCTCCCTCATCCATCCGGTGACCCTCAAACCGGATGTAACACCGGATAAAGACCCCGCTGACTGGGAACCCGGACCTCACCTCAAAGTCAAATTTATCGAAGACAAGGATCCCGTCATCAGGATGGAAAACTATAATATTTACCTCAGGTTATCATCAAGCACTTAAACACTAAGATGCAACTATTATTTTTTAGGATATTATCTGTGATATAATTATGACTATCACGTACTTTACTATTCTCTTGCTCCAATTAATTAATACATAATCTACTAAAGTTGACACTAATAGGTAATCAATTGCTTTCACGCACTTCTTTTAGTGAAAAGCACGTGAAGTTTTTTTCTTATGATTCTCCTCAGATTCGAGTTTGAAGATGAAGGTATACTGAACATAGAGATCTTGGGGCCTCCGCCTCTTTTGACAACATCAACTACTACCACAGAAAAACCTATAGACAGGGCCGGACCTGAGATACCAGAAGAAATTAACGGACATTCAGTGCCAGCCAAACCTAAGAAGATTGAGGTAGACGAGATGTACGGAGAGTTCAATGGAACTTGGAATGCAAGTCAGACAAGCTCTGGTGAGAGGCTGCTAGAGTCTAGAGAATCTAGAGAGTCCAGTGAACTTTTAGATTTCGCTACAGAACCTCCTACCAGCGCTGAGCTTATAAAAAGTCTGATCGTGAAGAAACTAGTCAGTGGTGTGGAGAAGATCGGTGGCCTGGCTCTGAAGGAAGCTATTGCTTTGGAGATGATTTTAGTCTGGTTTTTTTACTATGTGTAAGTTTTAACATAATTATACCTAGGTACTGGCTTTGCTGGAAATTGAAGACTTACAGGTGAAAACTAAATCGCTGTACTCTGAAGGATTTTTAATTTATAGCTGCTTTTAGAAGAGACCTGAAAATAATATTTACAAAAACCTTAGGACCCTGGGAATATCCTTGTGATTCTAATAAATAAAAACCTATTGACTTTGACTTTAATTTAATTTGAATGCTAGTATTTATGAGAATGGCTACTTTGACTTTAAGTAAATATTTCGTACAGAAATCGGGATATTGAAAATCGAATTTTAATTTATTTCAGTCGTTATAACCTTCGTTACTGACCCTCCAGCTTATTCTATAGATAAACCTAAAATATTGTTATGGTTTATATACCGACTAAAACAACTAAAATAATTAAAACTTTACCACAACCGTACCAATGAGTCCTTTACTAATACTTCCTACTAATATTATTAATGCTTATTTTCGAAAATCAGCCCCTTAAGGTGTTAAACAGGGGTGATCAAGTTTCTTTGGAAAATTTTATTCCTTTCTTAAAATTGCGCAAATCTCGGTACATATAATCTATAAAATAAATAATAAACCACATTTTTTATTTTTTACTCAATGCATTCCCTTCCAACTAACCTTTAAAATATTAAAACATTAAGTTTCATACTTCAACATTTTAACTTTCGAGTACATGAAGGCTAAGCTATTTTTTAACTAGGTTAAAAAATAGCTAGGTTTCTACGTGCTTCCATTATCAGCTCTCTAATAAATAAATAAATTTATTGCAATACATAATTTAAAAATAAATATTTTTTATTTTTGCAAACTTAGTCTCTAGCTAGAGAGAGGATATAAGAAACGAAGTAGCAATGTCCAAAACTTGTAAAACTTGAAAAAGAATTACATAATAGACCTAAAATATATATCGGCGCAAAGGCGTTATTCTGCTTCTACAATGAGTCATCGGCGCAGAACCACGAGTTATTTAACGAATCATCACTTAGATTGTCATATTACAGAGTAAAATCATTAGATAATAGCTAGTTATCATTTGATTGTTGTAATCAAATGACAATTAGGTAATTACGTAATCAAGTTGTTATTTTGACCATGTTTACCTTCAAAACCATTTGTAAACTTAAATGATTAATGCTTGCAGGCAGTTTTAGCTTGTTCGCACAAGTTGCTTGCCTTTGTCTTTGTTTTTGCATAAATACGGGCGACGGACCGAGTACGATTCATTCTCGCTCGAGCCGTCGGACCGTACAGACCTTGAAAGCCTTTGTACAACCAAGAATAAATTTGAAGAACATCTCCTGGAGTTTACTTTCGTCATCAACTATGAGCGACCAGCATGCTGGTGATGATAGTGACGTTAGCATTGCTGACGTCACACTTTTTAAAGACCACCTTGGAGCTTCTGCTCCGTCATATACTATTTTCATGATTTCGAAGGCGTTGCTGCGTTTGACATCGTCCAATAATTGCTCGTTTAGCGAATTAAACAACATTTCTACTATTATATTTCTATATGCTACTTTCCTACGACAAAAATAATGAATACCTACAATAAATCTACAACGACACGAATCTTTCTATCTATATTATAATAAGAATGTAACAGGTAAAATTTTGTACATAAAAGATATTTGAAAAACATTTTGGAGGGTACTCTATGATCGATAATGAATCCAAAAAAGTAATTTTAAAATTTTTCGGTTTCCTCACGATTTTTTCCTTCACCGTTTTGAGCACGTGTTAATGCGCACATAAAGTTGAATAAACCATTGGTGCACGACCGGGTTCTAACCCGCGACCTCCGGATCAGAAGTTGGGGTATCGCCCACTAGGCCAACACGGCTGTTAGTCCGATCTCATTTATTCTTTTTTGTAGAAAGATTGTCCCGTAAATATTTCAATAGATCATTATACACAGTATGAAGTCCAAAATAACTTGAAACCTAAGGTGGCGTTAGATTAGTAGTGTACTTTCTAGTGTACGCTGAGTAGGTAGTCCTATTGTCAAAGTTATTAACGCCACCCAGATACGTAAAACCTGAACGTTTTATTCACGTAAAAGTTACAAAATGTAAACTCCATAATTTTTGTAGATTTTAACCGACTTAAAAAATAAGAGGAAGTTCTCAATTCAACTGTATGTTTTTTTTATCGTGTGTGTTATCGAAGATATCGCGTAACAGCGATATCTTCGATAATTGTAAACAGATTTTAATGATTATTTATATGAATCCTGGGTAACTGTCTTCTCAGAGATACAACCTGTATATCTATTATATAAATATTATTGTATTTACTGTTTTGCAAGTTCCAAATGGATTGAATATGTGAAACTAATCCTAGTACAATTAACTTAAACCAACTGCTATATAACTATAATTCCATTCTCCTAACCCTAATAGTATAATAATAGTATAACTACTATTAGTTTTAATAATAGTATAACTAGGGGCTAGTTTCTAGTCTATGTCTGTTTCATTCCATTGCATTTATTTAACCATATTATAACATTGTTTGTTATAGAAGGCAAGTCAGTTCAGTTTCAAATTTGGATTAAAATATATACATTACAAATTTACGCTATTAATTAAAATAAGTTAATAATATCCCTATAATATACAAGTATTTGTGAAGAGCACACACTATCCAACCACGTTGTCATGCAAAAATGAAGATTCTTCTAGAATCATATTTCATGAACTCACTCTACACTAGTCTTCTGTTCCCCAAAATGCCCTATTGATAGGTGGGCGTTTCGGGGGTGTCATCACAATGTAGTAACCCGAGGTTGTGGAGCTCGTGGTAGACGCTGGAATTAATCAAATCAAAATTACAATATATTACTTATTTAGTTAAAAATAATAATAAGGTACCTAATACCCAAAAACAAAAATAATTAAACAAACAATAACATACACGCTCACGACTGGACTTGAAAATTATAGGGAGTGTGTTCCGTCCGTCCACGTGAGACCCCTTTTGGGTCTCAGAGGTTTTGGAATATTTTTTTTTTTTTTTATTTTGGAATGTTGGATTTTTGATAATTTTTTGAGATATAAGTAACACTTACCTACCTTTCAAGCTAGGATTAGACTGGTAGCTTCGATTTAAGGGTATTTTTAAATAATTTCAAAATTGACTTAAAAAACACTTGCAAAGAAAAAATTCTGAATCTTGTAGAGAATCAGTCAACAAACATTGATAACATTTAGAAGTTTAGAGTAAACTCTTTAAATACTCATTATAATTAATCTGTTCAGTTTACATTTTCGAAAAAAAACCGTTTGAGAGAGAAAATGTGCGATGTTTATTTTGTTTTTGGTCTGTATGAGTTGCCGTGCCGCAACGAAATAGGTGCGGGTTCGATTACCGCTGCGGTCAAAAGTTTGCATGGTCTGCAGTTATTCGTTCGGGGTCTGGGTGTTCCGGTACCACGGTACTCATAGTTCCTGATACCAACGAAAGTACAGGCATTACTTTCGTAAGCCAAGGAAAGAAAAGATATAGTTTGTGTTTCTACAGAACGTATTTGTGAAATCGCATGCGCAGAATTACAACATCACGTCATTCTGTGTGTTTACTCGCCACCGTCTGCTAACTTTCATTTGTTTATTAAAAATCTGGAAGAGGCTCTACTTCTACTTTCGAAAACGAATAAAAATATATTAATGTGTGGAGATTTTAATATTGACCTGTTGAAAAATTCCTCAGAAACCCAACAATTTATTAGTTTGTGTAGATCATTTAATTTATATGAACTTTTTATGGAACCAACTAGAATAACTCTCCTTACGGCTACTTGCTTGGACAATATATTTTTAAACTTCGATTATTCTGACAAATCACTTATTGATACCTTACGCTCAGACCATAGAGGGCAAAGTGTTGTTTTTAGTGGTAGTAACATACAAATAGAAAGTAAAGTTATTTGTAGGCCTTTGACAAAAAAGCGCATGGAATTATTCCATAATACTATCGCCGAGAATATTATAGGTTCGACCTGTGATTTCGAGGATCCTAACCTACATTTAGAATCATTATTTAAATTAATGTGTGCGGAATTTAATAGTATATTTAAAACGAGGGAAGTAAAGGTAAGTAACAGGTCAAAACTAGCAGACTGGGCTACTCGAGGTATTTTAAAAAGCAGAGAAACTCTTTATGATCTTTATAATCGAAGAAATAACACCACAGACAAAAAGTTTTTAGAGTATGTGAAAAAATATACGAAAATATTTAAGCAAGTCTGTGCCTGCGCTAAATCTATAGCAATAAAACACAAAATAACAAAATCGAATAATAAGATAAAAACCACATGGGAAGTTATTAGATCCGAAACCGGTAAATCAAAAGTTAGGAAAAGTTTAAATTCTATACGAAAAGCCAATAATGTAGTAGTTCTTGATAAACTTGATATAGCAAACTGTTAGCGCCGGAATATTTAGTAAAAATACCTAGCTTCTAACATTCGTGGCGGGAATAACAAATATGTTATTGAGCTGCTGATAGGCGGCGCGTCCAGACTTCTAGAAATCTGGAGCGGTGATTCAAAGCTAAACTATGAGAATCAGCGGGTTTGTTGACTGAATATATCGAAAATATTGGCAATAAGATGACGGCATACACAGGCACAATTTGGAATATAGGAAGGTGGAAGTCTTTAGGCAGCGTCCTACCTTGCTTATATCCCAGCGCAGCACAGAGGGTCCTTGAAGATGGTCTCCAGGATTGTCGCTGGTGTCCAAGGATTTAATTGACCACGCGGCTGAGCCAGCGCAGTCACGAAACACCGATTGCACTTTGCGTTAGCGTCTAATGTTTATGATTAATAACACCTTTAATGTATATTGCAATATATAGGTCAACGTCCAGGAAATATGACTAAATCCAGGTAAATTTGCGGGATAGAAGCTTGGATAAGTCTTCACACACGTGGCACCAGAGCGAGCTTTTTCTCAACTACGGCGGCCGGCGAACTGTCACTTCTCATTCGCTGTCTCGCTTCTACAGTTGGACGCTGCCCAGGAGTAAGAGGGAGGGAAAAGATAAGGAATACCTACCTTTTGCCAACATTTCGATTTAAAATAACAGACAATATGTATCAAAGCGGTAAATTCAAAAAACGGCGGTAACATTCCTCCCGACCTTAAAGGGTTGCCTTTAAAGAAAAACACAAATCTTGCGAATATTAAACTATTAGCGGTAGAGTCGTCTCTAAAAAGAGCGAGACATAAAATCATATGCGGGATTGTCTGCTATATAAAGAGTTTTATAATTACACCTAAACCTAAATATGATTACTAAATTAACCTAAGGTAAGTGAGAGCTGGTTATTGGGTTGGTAAAAGGCACACACGGACAACTGGACGAACCAGCTTACCCTTACTGGTTCTAACAGTAAGAGAGCGAGTTGTGCCATCCTTCGAGGTATGAACAGCCTCCACTACACCTAAAGGCCAGGAAAATACTGGGGCATTATCGACTATAATGACCACCACAGATCCTAGTGGAATTGGAGTCGATGGTGTGTTCCATTTGGCCCGAGACTGCAATTGATGTAGATATTCTACACGCCATCGCTGCCAGAATGACTGCACCATCTTGTCTAAAAGCGAATGCCTCTCGAGAAGACTAACGTTGTCTACATGTGGAGTGGGTAGAGACCGCAGAGGCGCGGTATTCAGAAAATGAGCCGGCGTGAGAGCGGACGGCTCGGAGGGGTCGCTACTCATGGCGGTAAGAGGACGCGAATTTATAAGTGCTTCGATTTGCGTTAACACCGTTAACAGCTCTTCGTAAGACAATATCTGCTGACCGATTACCTTGAACAAGTGAGACTTCACCACCTTTACCATGCTCTCCCAACAGCCGCCCATATGCGGCGTTTGGGGTATAATACGTTTCATGTGAATGCGGCTTTCTGCTAGCTCATGTTCAAGATGTGGGCGATGTTCATCGAGGAACTTATAAAGATCGCGGAGGTAAGAACTACATCCTACGAAATTGGTACCGTTGTCAGTGTAGATAAACTGAATAGGACCGCGGCGCGCTAAAAACCTTTTTAGAGCAGCGAGGAAGTTGACTGTGCTCAACTCCGTAGCGATTTCAACGTGCAAACAACGTGTTGTAAGACACGTAAAAATGCAGAGCCAAGCCTTACGGCTTTTGACACCTCTGCCACGCACAGGCGTATACTGTAGAGGGCCAGCATAATCGCAACCCGTATGAGTAAACGGCTTGTCAACTTGGTTGACGCGGAAAACAGGTAGGTCTGCCATGATCGGAAAGGACGGTCGTGGCTTTGCTCTAAAACACGTGTTACATTTGTGGATACGGTGACGAATAATTCGTCGCGCTGCTAGTATCCAATACCGATTCCTGAGTAAAGACATCAGCAATTCAGGGCCGGCGTGAAGATGTTTTCGATGATGATAATCGATTAAAATGTCGATCACGTGATCATGCCTAGGCAATACACATGGATGTTTTTGCGCGTAATCGATCTCAGCGTTAATTAGCCGGCCGCCGACGCGAATAAGGCCGTTTTCGTCTAAAAACGGCTTCAGTTTTTGCAAAGCGGGTGAACAATTTTCACCTGCTTTTAATTTATTTATATCGTCATTAAAATAGACGTGCTGTAATGCGGAGATAATTTTATTTTCAGCGTATTCTAAATCAGAATTACTCAAATAAGATCTGCGCGGTAATATTCGGGAAAAGCGGTACACATAAACCATTATGCGTTTTAACTTCGACCAAGAAGAAATGCGTTGAGCGAGCTCATAGATATATGAGCTTGTGGCGTTTATAGTCACTGCGTGTGTAAGTGGCTTTAGTTCCGGCATTTCACTGACTTCTTCTCGATCAAATTCTGATATAGGCCACTCTGACGGATGTCTAGATGCCCATGGGGGCCCTGTGAACCACAGAGAGTGATTTTTAAGCAGCGCGGGTGATAAGCCACGCGAGAGACAATCAGCGGGGTTTTCTATACCTGCTACATGATGGAAACAGCTGACAGGAATGTTGTCCACAACTTTCACAACGCGATTTGCCACGAAAGTTTGCCAGCGGTGCGGGGGGGAATTGAGCCAACAAAGTACAATCTTTGAGTCAGAAAATGCGAAAACATTCGAAATCTTATACCTTGGTTCGAAATTATCAAGAACCTTACGCATAAGCTTTGACAATAGAACCGCAGCACACAACTCTAAACGCGCAATCGATATAGTTTTAAGCGGCGAGACCTTCGACTTTGAACACACCAGCCTAACGGTCGTATTTGCGTGACTGCTGACTTGTAGGTAGATTACTCCACCGTAAGCACGCTCACTTGCATCAGCGAACCCAAGGAGGTTAGCTACACAACCCTGCACTATCCCGAGATGCCGCGGAATACGGATCTCGTTTAGTGTGGGAAGTTCGCTACAGAACTGTTTCCACAGGTTTGTGATGCGCTGCGGAGGCGCCTCGTCCCAGTCACACTTTAATAACCATAACTCCTGGATAAGGAGCTTGGCATAAAGTACAACAGGAGCTACTAGGCCTAAATTGTCCCATAAGCGAGCGACGACAGACAGGATACTACGTTTAGTACAGCTTGTGTCAGGTTCAGCTACCTTAAACTTGAAAACGTCATCAGACCTGTCCCAGTGCGTACCTAGAATTTTATGAGGAACGTCCTTATCAATTTCCAGGTCCGACGAGGCTCGGTGCGAAGCGGGAATAGCGCGGAGAACAGTATCCGAACTACTCGTCCATTTTACGAGGTCAAATTGACCGCACTTAAACAATTTTATAAGTTCGGTACAAGAGGCGATCGCGACCGTCTCGTCATTTTGCGAAGAATCGTCTGCCATAATACTGTAGCATACATCGTCCATGTACGTCGAAGTAGACGCTATGGCAGCTGCTGCAGGAAATTTGTGGCCTTCATCAGAGATCAGCTGATGAACGACGCGGATTGCGTGAAAGACAGACGATTTCATACCGAACGCGACGCGGGTTAGTTCAAAAACTGATATTTTATCTTCTGGCCGAAATCTAAAAAGAAAGCGCTGATATTTGCGATCCAGTTCATTCATTCCCAATTGAAGAAACATTTGCCGACAGTCGGCCGACACAGCGATTTTGAATAGTCGAAAATTCATAAGAATATTATTCAGATCGCCCTGCAAATTAGGGCCTGAATGAAGAACATCATTCAAAGACAAACCTGTGCTGGTTTTGGAACTAGCGTCCAAAACCATACGTACTTTGGTGGAGGCCTTATCTGGGCGCTGTACACAATGATGTGGAATGAAATAGGATGCGGCGGAAATAACATCATCAATAGGTCCTATTTCATTGACATAGCCTTTATCGACGTATTCGCGAATGATATTGTCGTAAGCGGAGCGTAGAAAACTAGAGGACTCCAGTTTTTTTTCTAAGCACAAAAATCGTCTACGAGCGGTGGAGAATGAATCTCCCAATTTATAAACGTCGTCGCGGAAAGGAAACGCAACAGTGTACCTACCACTAGCATCACGCGTAGTGGTGGCGCGGAAGTGAGTCTCACACTCAAGGTCGTCTTGACTGTGGGCGGCGGGAGTGGACACTTCCTCCAATTCCCAAAATCTTTTCAGAAGGAGGTCCAAAGAGTCTTGGACAATAGCACAACAGGCAGAAGTAGATTTACAAGGGAGAAGCGCGGGCGCAGAACCCATTAAAATGTACCCTAAAACTGTTTCTATGGCGGGCGGAATTCCATTTACGCTGCTATGTACCGTGCCGGGCATAAGCAGGTGCGGAAATATAGATGCTCCAAGCAGAACATCTACAGCGGCGGGAGTGGCGAACGTACTGTCCGCGAGCGGTAGCGAGTTGATGTGGGTAAACGCAGTCTCGTCCACGGGAACTGTAGGCAGCTCATCCGTGATGCGGTCGACAACGAGTCCAGACACATCATAAAACACCTGTTCGTTAAATCGGGAAAATATTCTAAAGTCAGTGGAACCCCTAACCGATTTTTCAGAACCACCAAAACCACGAACAACCGTCTTTGTATTTTTATTACAATGCAAACCAAGGCGCGCGCAGCATTCAGAAGATAAGAAGTTAGTCATTGATCCCGAATCCAGAAGGCATTTTACAACATGCTTATTTCCATCTCGATCGTAGATAACGACTTGCGCGGTCGATAACAATATCGTTGTGGGTCGAAAGCATTGCGCGGCGCGTTCGTCACTACTTGCGATTGGTTGCATAGATGCGGCAATGGATGTGTGTAATGATGATACTCTCGGATCGCTTGACACCGAAGGCGCGCAGGGCGCGGGCGCACTGCACAACGGCGCGGCGGGTGGCGGCGGCTGGGACGTACGCACACTAGGGTTCGTGGGTTCAGATCCTGCCGCGGGCACCGATCTACTACTATTGTAAGTATGTGTTGCGGTTTGATTCTCTGCCCTATTAAAATGCAATAAGGTGTGGTGTCTTTGATGACAAGTGCGGCATTTTATATTAGAATTACAATCGCGGGATTTATGTTTAATACTCAAACAATTAATACACGCACCACTATCTTTGACGCATTTAAAACGTGTAGACGGTGTCATACTGTTGAATTTAGGACACTTAAAAAAGTGATCATGTACAAAATTGTCACATAGACATTTTTTGCTAGCAGCTGTGAGAGCTACATAACTCTGCGGGTTAGGTACATGACTGCGAGATTTAACAGAACGCGTTGAATTACCAGCAGTGCTTGGTTGCGTGTTTTGATAAATCCTATGTTGACTCCTAATGAAATCAGTCAGCTGACTGAAGGTCGGTAACTTGACATCACGATATTGCGACTCAAAAGCACGAATCGTTTCTCCATCCAATTTCTTTAGCGCGGTATGTAAAAATATAAAATCAGATAAGTCCGCGATTTCTAGATTTTTAATTGCATTTGCAGCAGTGACATACTGATCCATAAATAATTGAAGATTGGATGAAGAAGCGGGACCATTTATCTTGAAATTTGTCATCTGATCTAGGTACGTAGATGCGAGTACACGTTTATCCTGATACCTATCAACGAGACATTTCATAATTATTTTATAGTTCTCAGGACATAGTGTAATACCCGAAAACACTGATTGTGCTTTGATCGACAACTTCCCTGTCAAATAATATAATCGCTCAGCATCTGTCAGAGACGGATTTTCGTGAATAGTGGACCTATAGCTCTCATAAAATAACGGCCAATTACGGATGTCGCCATCAAACGATACAATTTCGATTGGCGCTAATGTCGGCCTATTCGTTCTAATAACCTTTCGATCAGCATGATCAGCAGCATCAGCGTTCACCCTCGAAGGCGCAGGTTCAACCTGCTTTAAGACACGTTTTATACGACAAAAGAGTTCATCAAAGGAAATAAGTGACTGATAGTTAGGCTTCGCGGTGGGATTATCTATTAAAAGAAGCTTATTATATTCATTGACGAGATTCCTAAATTCAGTACGATTTTCATCAATGGTTGCGACAGAACAAAGGAAATCTTCTAAAGCATCCTTGCTCGTGTGAGCCTTTTTTGAACTTTCGTATACAATTTGAATAAATTCAAAGAGAGTGTTCCGTTTTGCTTGTACAAGAAGTAACTCTGGATTGGATTCATCTACGGAGGTTTTATCCTCAGTCTTTTCTCGCGGCATTTTGATTAATTACTTACAGCTAAGGAAATACGTAAGTAACAAACTCAAACAAATAATAAATCTGTACGCAAGGCAAGTATAGGTATTTATCTACAAGCGTACCGCACAAGCGGCCGAAGAAGCTCGCAGTGGCTGCGTAAACAACCTATATTCTATAACTTTAGCTATCAATGTGCTGTTCAGTGTATTGTAGCTCAGAACTGGTTATGTGCGGAGAAACAAAAGAATCAGATATTTACGTAGGTTTTAACAATGAAAGCGTACGTAATCTATTATCAAATTTAGATTAATAATTTATTTATCACACGAATGCAATACTACCTATAGGGACCTAATTATTGTAAGTGCGGGGCGAAAATAATGCGAATTCTTAGACTAACTAGGCAATCCTATAAGGGCGTTATGGAATGTTATGCGAAGCGATTGAACTGAACGAATTCAGCCCGGAGAGCGGAAAATCCTTAGGGATTGAGGGGAAGCTCGTATGATAGCGGGGTGAAGACGATTAGTGGACTGTATAGGCGGTTCGAAGTAGGTACCATAAAATGTAAACAAGAAATGGACTGAATACCGACTCGGTAGGACCAAAAATGTTAGCGCCGGAATATTTAGTAAAAATACCTAGCTTCTAACATTCGTGGCGGGAATAACAAATATGTTATTGAGCTGCTGATAGGCGGCGCGTCCAGACTTCTAGAAATCTGGAGCGGTGATTCAAAGCTAAACTATGAGAATCAGCGGGTTTGTTGACTGAATATATCGAAAATATTGGCAATAAGATGACGGCATACACAGGCACAATTTGGAATATAGGAAGGTGGAAGTCTTTAGGCAGCGTCCTACCTTGCTTATATCCCAGCGCAGCACAGAGGGTCCTTGAAGATGGTCTCCAGGATTGTCGCTGGTGTCCAAGGATTTAATTGACCACGCGGCTGAGCCAGCGCAGTCACGAAACACCGATTGCACTTTGCGTTAGCGTCTAATGTTTATGATTAATAACACCTTTAATGTATATTGCAATATATAGGTCAACGTCCAGGAAATATGACTAAATCCAGGTAAATTTGCGGGATAGAAGCTTGGATAAGTCTTCACACACGTGGCACCAGAGCGAGCTTTTTCTCAACTACGGCGGCCGGCGAACTGTCACTTCTCATTCGCTGTCTCGCTTCTACAGTTGGACGCTGCCCAGGAGTAAGAGGGAGGGAAAAGATAAGGAATACCTACCTTTTGCCAACATTTCGATTTAAAATAACAGACAATATGTATCAAAGCGGTAAATTCAAAAAACGGCGGTAACACAAACACATTCGAAAACTTCTTTGCTGATATTCCTCGAAAGTTAACGGAAAAACTGTATGGATCCACTCGTACAGCAGAATCTTTTTTGAGAGAAAATGTAGATACATCAAAAAATAGAAACCATTTTCAATTTAACTACATAACATCAAAAACCATTGAGAAAGCCTTCAGGACACTCAACATTAAAAAGACCGAAGACTTATGGGGATTATCGGTAAGGGTTTTGGACAGTGTAATTAAAGTAATCTCTCCTAATTTAGCTGATATTTTCAATTCCAGTATAGAAAAGGGTATATTTCCTAACTTAATGAAGCACAGCAAAATAATACCATTGCACAAAAGTGGTTGCAAGAAAGACCCTTCAAATTATAGACCTATATCAATTCTACCATCTCTCAGTAAGGTGTTTGAGAAAATTATGCTAAACCAACTACTATTTTACTTCAACATAAATCAACTGCTACATAACCGGCAATTTGGTTTCACGAAAGGGAGATCTACATTAGATGCTGGTGTAAAACTGACTTCTTATATACTTGATGCTTGGGAGGACTCAAAAGACTTAATAGGAATATTTTGCGACCTTTCTAAAGCATTTGATTGCGTTGACCACCAAACACTTGCTATGAAATTAAGATACTATGGCGTAACAGATAATGCACTAAATCTACTCACGTCATATTTGACTGACAGAGAACAGCGAGTAGCAATAGACGATGTTAAATCTTTGGGATCAATTATTAAATTGGGAGTGCCACAGGGCTCTATACTGGGTCCTTTTCTTTTCCTTGTATATATAAATGACTTACCATTCATGGTACATAAACAAACAAAAAATGAAATCGTGCTCTTTGCAGATGACACATCTCTGCTACTTAGAGCTAAAAGAAAAAATACTGACTTAAATCTGATTAATGACGCACTAGAACTAGTAAGCAAGTGGTTCTCTGCAAATAATTTATTACTAAATCCATCTAAAACTAATTATGTCAAGTTCTCATTGATAAATGAAATAAGAAATAGCAGAGACGTCATATTGATGAACAAAAATATAAATTTAGTGGACACTACAACATTTTTAGGAATAACACTAGATAGTAAGTTACAATGGGGGCCTCATATTACTAAACTAGGAGATAGGCTAAGCTCTGCCATCTATGCTATAAGAGCGGTAAGGCAATTGACAGACGTGGAAACTGCTAGGCTTGTTTACTTCGCCTATTTTCATAGCATATTGAGTTATGGAATATTGCTGTGGGGGTCAGGAGCAGATGTAAATTTAGTCTTTGTTCTCCAAAAAAGAGCTATCAGAGCGATTTATAATCTTAATTCAAGAGCATCTCTGAGAGATGTGTTCAATAAAATTAAAATATTAACTGTTCCTGCATTGTATATATACGAAAACATTATGTATGCACGTAAAAACATGCAGAACTATAAGAAGCGTTCTGATGTTCATAGTATAAATACAAGACACAAAGACAAACTAGTAAACTCAGCATTTCGATTGCAGAAGACGAACAAGAGCTTTATGGGTAACACAGTGCGTTTTTACAATAGAATTCCTAAAGACATTATAAATCTGAACGAAAATAAATTTAAGAAATGTATTAAACAAAACTTAACTGACAAAGCATATTATTCTATTAATGATTACTTGAATGATAAACACGCATGGTGTCTACATACTTCTAGCTCTGTGACTTCGCAAATGTTAACTGACAAAGCCTCTATACAGCTGCCACCATTCGACATGTTATAATATTTGATTGACAAGGCTTCTGTAAATACCGCCGCTACATATTTAATATATAATTGTTATACTTGTGACATAGTAATTAAGATTTTATATTATTTTACATATAATTGTTTGACAAAGCCCCTATACAGCTGCCTCATAATCTGTTTTGTTGTAAATGTACCTGTTTTTTAAATTGTGACCAACTGTAAACTGACGTAACCAAGTGTTCTATATGTCCCTATGGTTTGAAATAAATGAATACTGAATACTGAATACTGAATTAAAGTATTGATTGAGTGGTTTGTTCTGTATTGAATATGTTACTTTGGAATACTGGTTTGGGGTTTCCGTAGAACTGCACATCCAGCTCCGCCTCAATGTCGAACTCGAACTGGAAGTCTATGTTAGCTGTCTCTATGTTGTGATACTTCCTGCGAAGAGTTACTTGATTGTTCAACAAGGAAATTAAAAGAAGCTTGCACAGCACAGCACAGCACATCACATCGATTGCGAGATAACAAAATAACTATAAGTTACAGTTAAAATTCTAATTTTGAACTTTTTTAATTTAACGTTGGATGTATACGCATACATCCAACGATCGCCAATAAACGTAAATATGTCGAATAAAAAATATAATGTTTTTTCTTCATATTTTTTATTTGTCTGAAATAATCATTATTGAATTGACTCCAATGTAGGAGACCAATAGTTAGCCGGCGAGTCCTAGTACCATGATCTGAACATGTAACACGCGATGTATGTACCAGCATCGAGGGTCTGCGGTACCTGTACTTATCAATGAGCAATATGTATGCAGCAGCATCGAGGGTCTGCGGTACCTGTACTTATCAATGAGCAATATGTATGCAGCAGCATCGAGGGTCTGCGGTACCTGTACTTATCCATGAGCAATATGTATGCAGCAGCATCGAGGGTCTGCGGTACCTGTACTTATCCATGAGCAATATGTATGCAGCAGCATCGAGGGTCTGCGGTACCTGTACTTATCCATGAGCAATATGTATGCAGCAGCATCGAGGGTCTGCGGTACCTGTACTTATCCATGAGCAATATGTATGCAGCAGCATCGAGGGTCTGCGGTACCTGTACTTATCCATGAGCAATATGTATGCAGCAGCATCGAGGGTCTGCGGTACCTGTACTTATCCATGAGCAATATGTATGCAGCAGCATCGAGGGTCTGCGGTACCTGTACTTATCAATGAGCAATATGTATGCAGCAGCATCGGGGGTCTGCGGTACCTGTACTTATCCATGAGCAATATGTATGCAGCAGCATCGGGGGTCTGCGGTACCTGTACTTATCCATGAGGAATATGATCTTGGGCGCGAAGGTCCCGTCGATGCTGTGAGGCACCTTCCGCACGTAGTAGTCGATGTCGTCTTGTTCGAAACCCCTGCTGAGCCACCATCTGTATACCAACCACAATTGAGCTCACAAACAAACTTAACGGACGATTAAGTCTAGCCATTGATATTATGATGACGGATTCCTTCCTTTGAAAACATGTCAATGGTTTGTTTGTCTACTTATAAGAAGTAATAAAAAAAAGGAACATAACATAATGTTAACTTTCACGTTTATCTTTGCAACAATTACCTACTAATTTGTGTTTCTTGTTTAATGTACGTAAGTTGTAGTAATTACAGTTTAACGTAGCAAGATCTCTTCCATTTTATACTATTACTGCAAGCTGTGGATGATGATGGTGTCGGTAATATTTTAATTTAGGTTAATTATGTTACTGTCACTTATTACTTACTAATATATTACTGTTTGTTGTTCCTAAGAAATAAAATAAAATCCGATAATGTGTTCATGAACTCAGGCTTCAATCGTGCAATGGGATTGGGATACATAATAGGCTTGTAGACGGCTGCGACCCTAGAGATGCGGGTTGGATTCCCGTTGCAGAACAATTTTTTGTAAGTTCGGCAGATATCTGTTCTGGGTCCGAGTGTTGTGGTATTTATTATTATTTATAATTAAATTGTTTGATCACAAAATATATTACCTACAATGAATTTTCTAAATCTAGCATTTTTTAAGGCCTTGTATTAAAAATAAAAATACATCCAGCAGTCACATACATAGTCCAGACCCCGCGCTAGGATTCCCTGTGTCGCGGGTATCAGGAACTATGAGTATCCTGATACCACAACACCCAAACTGGAAATAATATCTGCTGAACCTGCAAAAAATTGTCCCGCTCTGGGAATCGGACCAGCTGCCGGCAGCCTCTTGCGTCGTAGCTGGCTTCCAGGCCACCGCGCCATCGAAGTCATCGAGTGTATCGGTGTATAACCAGTGTGGTGAAAGGATTCTGCACTGACCTGGTACGCGTCTTCCTCTTGCAGTTAACCATCAGAGTCACGCAGGTGTATCGATCGTATGTGCGGTCGTACAAAGATAGCTGAAAGTAACATTAAAGGCTGACTTTACCGAAACAATAACGGACGGTTAGGTCCTAATCAAAGCTTTTTGACACGTGTTCTCAAAGTTATCTGTCATCATAATCAATGGTTAGACTTGACCGTCCGTTTATTTTGCTGGTGAACTCGAGCCTTTACCTATCTAAGAAACATTTTAGGATATTATTGCAACTGTACTATTCTTCTGCTACCAATCCCTAAGAGAACCATCCCTAAGAGAAGACAAAACAAAAGGAAGATACCAAATTATAGTATTGTCATCCGAACTACATACATAGAAAGTTTAATTTCGATGCGACAATCATAATTTAGTTAGTTACAAGTGAAGTACATAGTCCTGACCTGACGCTGGGGTTACCAGTATGTTATATAGAGAGAGGTTATAGTTACGGAGTAGGTGGCGATGGTGCCGTTGACTTTGGTCTTCAGGACAGTCTTCTCGCGGTACAAGAGGTGTTCTTTGCCGTACCAGCAGTTCCCGTACAGCCACTCGAAATTATTCCACGCTGGCAACATTATGTACACAACTTTATTTACACTAACGAAAGGCAGAATTATATAACATGTACATTGTACATAGGATACCTTTACCCTAAAATGGGGTTTCTTAGTGAGATAATAAATCGATTAATCTTAATACCTTCATGTGTGGGATAAATTTGTGAAATTGTTGAGTTTTTTCGATCGAGATCACTTATTCGCGTTTTGAGATCGGTCGATATCTTACTTACATCCTTGACTTTCGTCACATATATTATCCATCGTGTATTTCTATTCGAATATCATACAGTAAGTAGGATTCAAAAGGATTTTTAACCTAAATAAGGTTGCAATGTTGAGACTCGTGTCCCTTAACACATCAATGTACCTACTAGCGAAACCATTTCGCACGAACGTAAAAAAAACTCGAGCAAAGTCTTCGGCTCGTCTTAATGACAGTTCCCCTATCAGAAACTAGACGGACTTGCAACCTGTCACGTGGAATGCTAACTTGCAACCTGTCACGTGGAATGCTAACTTGCAACCTGTCACGTGGAATGCTAACTTGCAACCTGTCACGTGGAATGCTAACTTGCAAAACGCGCTCATGTGCCAAATGTAATGTTGGACGAAAAAATTTAATGTAATGTAAAAATATGCCTCTAACCACATATTTTTAGAAGTAGTATACCTCCAAGGGCTCGTCCGGAAAAGTATATTTCTGCGGTCAAGCAGTAATGCTCGCATTGCGCTGTTCTAGATTGTAACGTATGAGTGCCGGTGTAACTATTCACCCGTCATGTGTCAGCATTGCTACAAGTATTAACTTGTTAATACTTGTCTATCCCACGATTAACGGATCCAGATCTGTTGCATACCCCAATGCAATTCCATACTCTTGTCATAGAGACGGCTGAGGAGTTTCACGTCCAGGTCCTGATAGTAGTCGTACATGTCCTGGTCCGCGTTCCCGCTGCGGAGGTTGGGTCTCGAGTTATCCTGGATCCACTCGCGGAACGGATGGAAATGGATCCAGCGGGACGGCGACAGACATCCCGGACCCCCCGCACTCACTGCGAACTGAAACGTACACAAAAACACGCTCACGACTGTCTTCCCCATGATACATACTCAGCGAGTAGATCTTTAAGGATACCAAGTAGGGGGTAGTCAGAGGCACGTCCGAACATTAAATTTGGTACATGCCCGCGTTTTGCAAGTTAGCACTCCACGTGACAGGTTGCAAGCCTATCGCCGCTCATTGGAACACTAACTGTGGCCACATGAATTCGATTTTTTTTCTATTTTCTTCACCGTTTTGAGCACGTATTAATGCGCACATAATTTTTTCGAGTGGAAAGATCCATTGGTGCACGACCGGGTTCGAACCCACGACCTCCGGATAAGAAGTCGGGGAATCGCCCACCAGGCCAACACGGCTATTCATTGAAACGGCAGAGCTCTGCCTTTCTTGAAGCATTTCATAGTAATTTTAAACCCTCAGCTTCGGTCTGGATTATAAAAGGAGGAAGAGTGATAGATTGCTGTCTTCCGGTTTGAAGGGTATGGGTGCCGGTGAAATTACAGGTACACGAGACTTTCCACCCGTCATGTCTCAGGATCGGCAACGCGCGGTACGCACCTCTGGTGTTACAAGCATCTGTAGGTTACGGTAACCGCTGACCAACAGTTGGGCCGTAGGCTTTTTTGCCACTTAAATTGTATTAAAAAAATATATAAATATACAGGATAGGGTTTAGTAAGCAAGATGTAGTTAGATGCGGTTAACTGGTTAGATCTGGCTACATCGGAGTTAAGTCCATGGAAGGTTTCAGTTTGTTTCGCGGCCGTAGCAAACACCTATGCAAAGAAAATTAGAAAACCGAGATCTGATAAGTGTTTAACAGTAAAAGTGTAATGAGGTTGTGAGTCTTGGAAATCTATTTTTCATAAAATGTTGGTGGGATTATTATTATTATAGCTCATTCTGGCATACAGCAGAATTAAAAAAAAACGTATTATCATGTAATCTTATAAACTGAGTCGCGGTAGTACAGCGGGTGGTCTGATGACTTTGAACTACGAGTTAGAAAGTAATTAATTAGTTAATTAATTTAGTTAATTTATGGAACACGTATTGTGCCCACTTGGGTACTAATCTAAGTACTCCAAATACCTAAATTCGATTTTTTAAATCGAACTGATATTGGTACTACTTATATATGACGGAGTAGAAGATCCAAGGTGGTCTTTAAAAAGTGTGACGTCAGCAATGCTAACGTCACTATCATCACCAGCATGCTGGTCGCTCAAAGTTGATGACGAAAGTAAACTCCAGGAGATGTTCTTCTAATTTATTCTTGGTTGTACAGAGGCTTTCGATGTCTGTACGGTCCGACGGCTCGAGCGAGAATCAATCGTACTCGGTCCGTCGCCCGTATTTATGCAAAAACAAAGACTCGAGCAAGCAACTTGTGCGAACAAGCTAAAACTATCTGCAAGCATTAATCATTTAAGTTTACAAATGGTTTTGAAGGTAAACATGGTCAAAATAACAACTTGATTACGTAATTACCTAATTGTCATTTCATTACAACAATCAAATGATAACTAGCTATTAACTATTGAGTTTACACTGTAATATGACAATCTAAGTGATGATTCGTTAAGTAACACGTGGTACTGCGCCGATGACTCATTGTAGAAGCAGAATAACGCCTTTGCGCCGATATATATATTTTATTTTGTAATGTATACAGTTAATAAATTATTACCAGATACATTATGCCATGACTCTCATAGAGCAACGCCATGCCAGTGTGGTACCAGCAGCGCTGGGACTTGAAGCGCGGCGCCACATAGCAAGTGTGTTGCGCTATTTTCGCAAACCTTCCCGAACCTTCGCGGAAAAGCTGCAAACAAAAATAAAATCCTGCATTATAGCACCGACCAAGTTGCATTGTTGATGATGATAACTCGGTCGCCAACATTAACAATTAATTAGAGTAATGCACACGACCGCTCGCTCTGAGCTCTCGACCAACACTGACTAGAAATGGTTTAACACGAAACTGTTGTCACTGACGTTATAAATTGAAGCGATGATTATTAACAATAATAACAATTATTAAGATGTTATGTGGCTTATCTATCACTTACCACAGCACAGTTAATCAATACATTATTATTCAGTTAAAATAATAATTCTCGTCCGGCTATTATTCGGCAAATTATTCGTTAAAATAATTTGCCAAATGTTTTAAATAAAACTACTTTTTTTTTTAAATCTTTATTTATTAAATTGGGTTTAATCAAAATTGATTATGTCACCCTCGAAATGACTCTTACATTAATTTAAATAAAACTACTTACATAAAAATTATCGCATTCATACTTCGGGGATCTGAAACAAACATTCAAACAAGGCATTCATTAGCTGCTCGTTTTATTCACTATAAGCTAAAATAGGCCCTAGAAATGTATGAACATCTAAACTATAATTTTTTTTCTGTACTAAAGAGTATAATTACTAAAGTAAATACGATGAAAAATCAAAATACAACAATCTATTTTAACAAATTTATATAAAACATCAAAAATAATTTTGTTTGTTTTCTTACTTACATCACAACGTCTTCCCAGTATTGAAAAACGCGGGCAGGTTCTGCAAAAGACAGGGGTTACTTAGTAGGGGGGGGAGGAGGGACTTGACTTGTTCTATCTATCTAATGCTTCTTGTTTTATTGTTGAAACATTATTAATTAATTTTCAGAAGAACAATTTAATTAGCTCGAATACTTGATGATGATTACAAAAAAAAAAACGCTTAGGCTAATTGCAACTTAATATCTTAGTGAATGAAAATGTATTAATTATATTTACTTGTTATTTTGGATATTAAGATGTTTGGTCGCGGAGTGCCAAGCAGTTGATAAAGTTGACGTTTCTAATTGATCCTTGTGATTTTAATGAATAAATGAATTTTAACTATGACTGCAACAAAGATTTATAGAAACCTCAAACGGTTAATTACCGTTATTAATCCCAATGTAAATGGCTGAATTCGGAGGACTGTTTGATCTCGGCCATGCTATGGGTAACCCTGTTAAAAAAACGGGACAAAATTATTAGACTAGCTGATAGCATGAATATATATTAAAAACTAAAAAGTTGAAATGAAAATGGCAATCGCAGTGTCGATGCGTGGGCTCGGGACTATGCTAAGAGGAGATCTTCACCTTGTTCGATTGACACACACTGTAGCTGAAGAAAGTAGTCGACTGTCTGTAAAAGGGCTCGTCCGGGGAAGTGCTACTACTATGCCTATTTCTGTCGCCAGTCAGTATCAGTAATGCTCTCATTGCTGGGTTTCGGTTTGTAGGATGAGGGTGAGGGTTGCCGGTGATATTACAGGCACATGAGATCTTTCAACTTGATATCTCAGTGTCGGCAACGCGTGGGTGTGACCACTGGTATTGCAAGCTTCCATAGGCCACTAGATGGGCCGTAAGTTTGTTTGCATCTTTAGTAGTTGTACCTATTAAACAGAAAACAATCGGAGTTGCCTGACTCTTCTAGGCTTGGTCGAGCGCGAGGAATCGGCGTAAATTCACTTATAATTATTAAATTCATGTAGTTTTTAAGCTGACGTTGATGAATGGGCTAGGGACGATTAAGTGGTAGGGACTCACAGTTGATGAATGGGCTAGAGACGATTAAGTAGTAGGGACTCACAGTTGATGAATGGGCTAGAGACGATTAAGTAGTAAGGACTCACAGTTGATGAATGGTCTAGGGACGATTAAGTAGTAGGGACTCACAGTTGATGAATGGGCTAGAGACGATTAAGTAGTAAGGACTCACAGTTGATGAATGGTCTAGGGACGATTAAGTAGTAGGGACTCACAGTTGATGAATGGTCTAGGGACGATTAAGTAGTAGGGACTCACAGTTGATGAATGGGCTAGGGGCGATTAAGTAGTAGGGACTCACAGTTGATGAATGGTCTAGGGACGATTAAGTAGTAGGGACTCACAGTTGATGAATGGGCTAGGGGCGATTAAGAAGACCAGCGCTAATGTCCTCCTCCCTTTGTGGAATTCCGGATGCACCAAATACTTCTCAACTCCGCAGATCCAGGTCTGTCCGTCCGTCTGCCAGAACATAGCTGTTGTATCACTGCAAGGTACAAAAATATACATTTTCAGAAATCAAGATAGTATGTGCCAAGAGGCTACTGAAGATAAACAGTATTTTTTCAAACTTTCACCATCCGGTGCCCAACCATCAAGTCTAATTGCGGTTCAGACAAAGATGTCAAATCTTGCTTTGCAGTTAGAGGACGCCTAATCGTCAATCGCAAACTTGATGGTTAGACCCCCCCTGTTAACATAATTATAAGTTTTTTATGGGTCCTTAACGCGTCCATAGTCATCTCGTGAACACGGCTGGTTGCAACACTGTCAAAACGTCTGGAAAATAATAAAATAATGAAACATTTAATTATAAAGGTAAACAATTCGCTTTTTAAATTCGTCAAAGCTGAGGAATTTAAAAAGCGAATGTGGAGGAGAACTTGCAAATTCGGCCTGAGGGTCGAACGGATGGAGTCAGTCAGGGTCAGTTTCAACTCCTTCGTGATGAGAATGCCGACTGAACACCTGTCGACCATCATGAAGGAAGATCTGTGGTCTGACGTCTGTGTCTATTAACGTTTACGGGGTCGATCACCGAACCCAGCCGCGCCCGCGTCGCAGTCACTGCCGTGCTAAATAAATAAGGTTTTTTTTAATTTTATGTATATGTATTTTAGTTTTAAGGTGTTTATGCTTTAGGCCTGTATTTGTACGGGTAGTTTACCGTGTTACCAAAAATAAATTAATGAATTTATTATTGTTATTATTATTAATGCAGAGAAATTGGTATTAATTCACCATAATTTACCCCTAGTGCAGTAACAGTAGGTAAGTACTTAATTTTTTTTTGTTGTAATATGAAAATACCTATGGTGAATATTATAATTTGTTACATGGATTAAATAAAGTAGGTAATAAGTATAACAATTTTATATATATGACGAAGCAGAAGCTCCAAGGTGGTCTTTAAAAAGTGTGACGTCAGCAATGCTAACGTCACTATCATCACCAGCATGCTGGTGGCTTATAGTTGATGACGAAAGTAAACTCCAGGATATGTTCTTCTAATTTATTCTTGGTTATACAGAGGCTTTCAAGGTCTGTACGGTCCGACGGCTCGAGCGAGAATGAATCGTACTCGGTCCGTCGCCCGTATTTATGCAAAAACAAAGACAAAGGCAAACATCTTGTGCGAACAAGCTAAAACTGCCTGCAAGCATTAATCATTTAAGTTTACAAATGGTTTTGAAGGTAAACATGGTCAAAATAACAACTTGATTACGTAATTACCTAATTGTCATTTGATTACAACAATCAAATGATAACTAGCTATTAACTAATGATTTTACACTGTAATATGACAATCTAAGTGATGATTCGTTAAATAAATCGTAGTTCTGCGCCGATGACTCATTGTAGAAGCAGAATACCGCCTTTGCGCCGATACGGCCATACTGACAGGCGGTGCGTGCTCTGCACCAGCCTTGGGTTGTGATCTTCGAGTGTCTGAAACAATGAAATGGTTTTTCTTTTGAGTAGGTATCTGTAAGCATCGTGTAATGCTTGACAATTTTATTACTAACACCAAAACACATCTGTCTTAGGAGTTGGTATACAGTTGGTTAATGTACTCGGTGGTATTAGTAACATGGAGTGTAGGTGGGTGTACTCTGTGGTACTTGGTGTACTCTGTGGTACTTGGTGTACTCTGTGGTACTTGGTGTACTCTGTGGTACTTGGTGTACTCTGTGGTACTTGGTGTACTCTGTGGTACTTGGTGTACTCTGTGGTACTTGGTGTACTCTGTGGTACTTGGTGTACTCTGTGGTACTTGGTGTACTCTGTGGTACTTGGTGTACTCTGTGGTACTTGGTGTACTCTGTGGTACTTGGTGTACTCTGTGGTACTTGGTGTACTCTGTGGTACTTGGTGTACTCTGTGGTACTTGGTGTACTCTGTGGTACTTGGTGTACTCTGTGGTACTTGGTGTACTCTGTGGTACTTGGTGTACTCTGTGGTACTGGGTGTACTCTGTGGTACTGGGTGTACTCTGTGGTACTGGGTGTATAGGCTCTCAGGATGCAGGAATAGATGTTTGGAAATAAGTTGGTTTACTTAACTTATTCTGATGTCGCGTCTTCTCGCGAGTCCAGGACTCGTCGATCAGATAATCCAGCTCGGGAGGTAGATAGATGGTCCAGGCTCGTTTAGTGCTGCAGCGGTACCTTGAGGAGTTGGCGATTCGTCAGCTTCTTCGCCGATACGGCCTCTTGACCGCAAGGATGTGGAGCACGACGCAGTTGATCCTGAGCAACCTTGCGTGGTCGTGTGTATCTGTAACAAGTAACAGAACTGGAGTACACATTCAAGCTCGGCCTAACCTGGCTAAAGGGGTGTGAATTCATTTTCAGGACAAAATAAATTACAAGAAAGGATGCCTCAATAGTAATCGCAATAAACTGGCTCTGACTGGAAACTGCGCAAGACTATTTATCTCTAAACGCAGGAGGAACATCCGTGTCTCGTAATGAGAGAACATTCGGCACCACTATCATAATAAAATGGGAACGACCGACCTGATTGTTTTAACGCACGAACGCCGCCGATTTCGTAGATGATGACCCGCCTCTCGGTTGCTACGCCGCTGCCGCCGATAGCACCACCCGGTGCGGTAGACACGATGGCCCTGCAGCGGTAGCAGGTGACAGCCTTTCTGTTGTCCATCAGGGTTGCAGAAGCTAATGTAGACGATCCGTGTGAAAGCTTTCCTTTTCGCCGATAGCACCACCCGGTGCGGTAGACACGATGGCCCCGCAGCGGTAGCAGGTGACAGCCTTGCTGTTGTCCATCAGGGTTGCAGAAGCTGATGTAGACGATCCGTGTGAAAGCTTGCCTTTTCGCCGATAGCACCAACCGGTGCGGTAGACACGATGGCCCCGCAGCGGTAGCAGGTGTCATCCTTGCTGTTGTTCGTACTTGTGACATTGTATCTTCGAGTGGTTGACACTTGGGTTGCCGTTGTAGTTTGGCATGAAGTTGTAGAGGCTTCGATCATGTTTTCGCTTCATGGAATAAGCTTGGACTTCTTGAACGAACTTCGTTCTTGATTTTATCTCCGTCGTAAATGCCAATTGGTTAATCCTACCGTCAATTTGTGAGCAATTTCTTCGGGTTCCATATCTTTTCATTTAGCCCTTGAGTGACGTAATCAGTAGAGTTGCGTACGATGCAAGACTTTCTCCTTTTGGGCTGCTGCTGTTGGTGTTAATGATGGTTGCAGCACAGTTCAGGACACAGTCGTAACGTGATAGGAAGATGTCCTTGAAGTTTATCCAGGTCATGTCTGTGTGAGACACTTTGGAAAGCCATGTAGATGCGGTGATTACTAGGGCGATGACCAATGCTCCTCCTTCCAAGTGTTGTTCAGTGAGGCAGGTTTCCACAGTTGAGCACTAGGCACGTGGATTTGCATCGGGCTGTTCAGGGTTGAATTCTGGCAGCGTTATAGTCTTCGGTGGAGTTGCCGGAGATCGCATCACTTCAATCAAGTGAGGAATATTCTGGTTCTGCTGTTCCAGTAACCGCTGCTATTGGGTATCAGACGAATATGGTGCCTGAGCTGATGAGGAACTGGTTTGGATTGAAGCAGTGTCCAATCCCACTTCTGATGACGAAGCAGAAGCTCCAAGGTGGTCTTTAAAAAGTGTGACGTCAGCAATGCTAACGTCACTATCATCACCAGCATGCTGGTGGCTTATAGTTGATGACGAAAGTAAACTCCAGGATATGTTCTTCTAATTTATTCTTGGTTATACAGAGGCTTTCAAGGTCTGTACGGTCCGACGGCTCGAGCGAGAATGAATCGTACTCGGTCCGTCGCCCGTATTTATGCAAAAACAAAGACAAAGGCAAACATCTTGTGCGAACAAGCTAAAACTGCCTGCAAGCATTAATCATTTAAGTTTACAAATGGTTTTGAAGGTAAACATGGTCAAAATAACAACTTGATTACGTAATTACCTAATTGTCATTTGATTACAACAATCAAATGATAACTAGCTATTAACTAATGATTTTACACTGTAATATGACAATCTAAGTGATGATTCGTTAAATAAATCGTAGTTCTGCGCCGATGACTCATTGTAGAAGCAGAATACCGCCTTTGCGCCGATATATATATTATCTCAAAAAGATAATTAAAAAATTAATAAATGTTTCAAAGTGATCCTTGTGATTTTTAATGAATAAATGCATTTTGACTTTGATCTCGGTTAGTAACAGCCGCCTAAAGGCTCGGTTAAACTGTCGCGGTGGCGGTGGCGATCAGTAAATTCACGCGAACTTTGACAACCATTCTCGTTTGATCGCCACCACGACCAGAGTTGAGTCAGTTTGAACAGGCCTTTTCTTAGTTCAGCCGGACATACTCTGCATCGGGGTTCCAGGTGTTGATAGCCCCCGCGTATCCGATGGCGAGGGCGTCATTTATCAAGATAATGTGCGTCGTCGACGTGCGTCGCCAGTCGGTTGCAGGAACTAAAAAAAAATATTATAATTACTGGAAGCGCCATCTCTCGCCACATGATTGAACTACGTTACAGGTAACATCGCATCAACGCGTCTCTGCGAGCAAGAGATACCACATGCATTACACAGATGGCTATCGAATTGTCTAGATCACGCAAGTGAAATTTTAACAACCGGCAACATATACCTCCGACAATCAGCTGTCGGTCCTAGGATCCCGGACTAGTGGATCAGCTCGGCGGAAGATCTTCATTGCATATGTGTCCTCCATATCCACCACCAACCGCATTCTCCATAAACTTACATACATACATAAACTCACGCCTGTTTCCCGGAGGGGTAGGCAGAGACTACGGATTTCCATTTGCTACGATCCTGACATACCTCTTTTGCTTCATTCACTCTCATGACATTCTTCATACATGCTCGCCGGTTTAGGGTACTCTTGACCTGACCTTTTTCCATAACATCTCCAATTTGGTCAGAGTACGTTCGCCGGGGTCTACCCTTCCCAACTACTCCATTCACTCTTCCCT
This sequence comes from Perizoma affinitatum, assembly GCA_961405105.1. Lineage (NCBI taxonomy): Eukaryota > Metazoa > Arthropoda > Insecta > Lepidoptera > Geometridae > Perizoma > Perizoma affinitatum. The sequence continues at coordinate 15,273,858 of OY560190.1, read as the reverse complement.
TAATACATGTTTTGTCAATCTCCTTTCGTCCATCCTTTCTTTCGTCTTTCCTTTTCTTATAAAGGAATGTAGTGCCCCATTCACTTGATTGCCCAATTTAACTCTCCTTTCAATATCATCTTCATGTTTTCCATCACTCGTAAACATAGTCCATGACACAACATAGTCCATACACAAACTTTTTCACTTGCTCCACTCTTTCTCCACCAATCAGAATATTACATGCGGTCATACAATCATTCTTTTCAAAAACCATAACTTTCGTCTTGCTCACATTTACTTTCATTCCTCTCAAAAGATTCATGCATTGTCGTTACCATCTCCTGCAACTCATCCGCCGACGACGCAAGTATTACCTGATCATCAGCGTAGAGAAGACATTTGACAAGTAACTCATTCATTCTTAAACCACACTCACGAACTTTCAACTCTTGTAAACAACTGTCCATGAATAAGTTAAACAGCCACGGTGACGCTACACATCCCTGTCTAACACCCTTTTCGATGTTAAACCATTCAGTATATGACCCGTGTATCCTCACGCAAGCACTGGAATCCTGGTAGAGAGAATTCAGAGCTCGAATAAGGTTGCTGTTTACTCCATACATAGACAGTACCGACCACAGTTCATTCCTTCTCACTTTATCATAGGCCTTCTCCAAGTCCACGAATGCGCAATAGACTTTTTGACTTTTGGCCAAAAACTTTTCGGCTATACATCGCAAGGAGAAGACCTGATCCGTACACCCCATACCCTTTCTAAAACCCGCTTGTGCATCCCATATTTTCTCATCGGTTTCTTTCACAACTCTTTCAATCAACACTTTTGCATACAGTTTACCGACGACGCTGAGTAGGCTAATGCCTCTATAGCTTTTGCACTCTTGATGCGATCCTTTTCCCTTGTATAATGGTACAATAACGGCCTTGCACCAATCACTCGGGACTTGGCCGCTACTCCAGCACAAATTAAACAGGCGATACAGTTGGCTTGCTATGATGCCATGTCCAGCCTTCAGCATCTCAACTGTTATCCTATCATACCCTGCAGACTTTCCTGATTTCATACTTCTCAACGCTTTCACAATTTCATCCATGCTAATATTACTTTCATCGTCGACTACATTTTCACTCAAAACTAAGGTAGGTGGCTGTACCTCCTCTCTTTCAAACAAACTTTCAAAATACTCTTTCCATCTTTTTAAAATGCACTCTTTTCCAATCACTATAATTCCGTTTTGGTCTCTGATTGAGTTCAGCTCGGAACTTTGAGGTTTGCCTCTGACTGAACGGATGGATTTCCAAAAAAACTTTACGTTTGTCCGAAAATCCTCAGATAACCTTTTATCGAACTCATCTTTCTGCTCATCTTTCTTTCTTTTAACTTTTTCTTTTACTAACCCTTTCACTCTCCTATATTCATCCTTAGCTTCCTCAACATCCTCATTTGTTGCTCGCTGCATTCTTTCACTAGCTCTGACTGCTAACCAATCACACCACGCTTTCTTTTTCTCACATACTAACTTCTGCACATCTTTATCCCACCACACATTCTTTACCTTTTTTCCTTGTTGTCTTTTACTCACACCACATACATTACTTACAACACTCACCACTTCCTAGTGAGTTCACTTGCCTAGTGAGGGATCCAATAATATGGCTTCGAATCAGAATAAGTTCTCTGCAGAATATGAGTGTTCTGATATTCTATGTATCTCCTATTATTTTAGATTGTAAGTTACCTAAGAATGTCCAAGATACTCTGTTTTTGCAGTAATAAATATTTTTTCTTTTTTTTCCTTTTTAAACAATTTCCATAAATCGTCAATCTCGCAAATGTTATCGTGGTCATCAAACCTTTCACCCAATTTACTTTTATACTTCTCTTTCACTTCTTCCTCTTGCAAATTTTCTACTTTAATTCTTTCTAACACACTTTTGGGCTCATGGAATCTATGTCGCCATCCTTTGAACAGACCATTTATTCGGCTTATTACCAGGAAATGGTCGGTATGTATGCCAACACCACGATATACCCTTGTGTCTAGAACATTCTTTCTTACTCTTTCATCTACTATCACGAAGTCAATCATACTTCTTCTGACATTCTTCGCTTCTCGAGTGTACATATGGATCCTTTTGTGTTCAAACATGGTGTTTGTCACACAAAGTTTCCATTCCAAGCATATATCTAGCAAATGTTTACCATTCTCATTCACTCGTTCATCACCATACATTCCCAGAACTCTCTTAAATCCATCACGCTTCACACCCACCCAACCATTAAAATCACCTAGCATTATTAACTTTTCATTATCTTTGCAGCTAGTCAAAACATCCCTCAAATCCTCCCAAAACCCCTCTCTTTCTTTCATCTCTTTCTTCGATGTACTCGTACCCAAGTCAACAGGAGCATATACCCCTACAACAAAGATACGCGTCAATCCAACTTTAATCCTAATCCATAGCAATCGCGCACTCACGCATTCAAACTCGTTCACACACTCAGTCATTCGCGCGGAAAGTATAACACCTACTCCCTGGCAAGCTCTGTCATTATCAGATACTCCAGACCAGTATGCTGTGTAGGGTCCGTGATTGGTGGTGTCACAACCTTTCCGCTTTGTCTCATTCACACAAAGAACATCAATCCGTCTCTCATCCATCATCTGGCACACTTCATCTATTTTTCCTTCCATTCCTCCTCCAACATTCAACGTAGCAAAACGGCTCTCCATATGCCGCTTTTCGCCCCCGCGGGAAACGAGACGTGACGGGTGGCGGACCGCGTCGCCGCCATGCGGATGCTTTAAATTTGCTAAAGTCTCCATTGCGTTCCCACGAGTAGTAGGGATCTAAAGGTCCACCCCCGCAGAGCCCTTTACGGGGGTAAGGCGGATCAACGTTGTGTCCTGTGACCGCCAACACAGACACCCTCCATAAACTTATTTATTTGATAAAACTACTACCATCGTCAATATATGCAGTTTTTTGGGTTCCTTTCATATTTATCATCATTATCACCAACAGCCTGGGTGTGTAAATGTCCAGCATTATTATTATTAAAAAAGCTACCAGAATAGGAAGAAAACCTGCTAACCATCACTGCGTTTATTCACCAGCATGCCCAACCACGTTTGAAAGAGAGGCCTCTCGGTGTCCGGCTTCCTCGATTCAGTTCCATTGCTTTTCACTGGCTTTAGATCAATGGCTTGCAGTAGATGGCAGCCTAGAAATCATTATTATCAATGTCCTACTGTAGATAAGCCCAAAAAATAAAAACATCCAAGAAGACCCACGATGTTGTAAGAGTCCAGAAGTTTCATGGCTTAACATCAACTTTTTTATGTACAAATGAAGTAGGAACAAGCATACCCACCTGTTGGTAATCGGTTACTGTAACCTATGGCCACTACAGCACAAGTGGAATAACTCGTTGCCGACTCTGAGACATAACGGGTGAAAAGTCTCATGTGCCTTTAAATTAACTGGCACCCCATACTACCCTTCAAACCGGAACACAGCAATGCAAGCATTACTGCTGGCGGCAGAATTAATTATGGTAGTAGGTACTTCCCCGGACTATCTCTTTCACAATTATCCTACCACAGTTAGTATAAGTTAGTACTGAACATTTGACGAAACTAACAATTAAATACACAATTTAATTATTGGGAGATTCTTAAATAGCCCGGCCGTTATCACTTACCACAGAGTAAAAAGCAAAGTTTTAGAAACGAACACATGCTAAATAAGTTTAAAAATAACAAGGCCCATTCAATTATGTATATTTTGGAAACACGTTCACTGTCAAAGCATGTGCCTTACTAACAGACATTACTTTATTGATGTGTGAAGAAAATCTTTTGTTCAGAAAATATAATTGTTCATTATATTTACTATATTTACAAATAAACAAATGACAGTGAACTGAGCATTTCTGATTAATAACGTTTAGTATGACTGCTTCTAGAATCCAGATGATTCGTGGCATCTGTTAGATGGAGCGGAAAATACCACGAGTTCAATACGTACTAGCTACTGCCCACGGCTTCGTATAAGAAACGCATTTGCTCGACTGTTGTTTCGTCGACTTACGTTGCAAATTTGGTCTCCACAAAAAGCCCTATTATTTTATTTTTTTAACAGGATAATTCTAGCCTGTACCACCCTGAAAGTCCATACTTAATATAGATGAAATTATTTTTGAAATCGTACAAGTTGTTTCTGAGATTACTAACTTTACCTCTTTATATTAGTATAGATGATGTACATCCGCAGTATAGATGTAGATCTTTGAGAGTATTTGTATGTATGTATTTACAAAAAAAAATAACATTTCTAGAGGAAATAAACTCCATTAATCCGGAGTACATGGGTTCGAGCCCACGAACTTGGCCAACACGGCACCCTATATTACTAATATTTAAAAACAAACTAAAGTATTTAATAATTAGTAAAAGCTTTACATAAGTAATTAGTTACGCAAACCGGTCTCGTACATTTATGCAAGAGCCTGCGCAAAATATGCACAGCAATTAACAGAAATGTAAAAATAGCATGTTGAGACAATTGCCCATAAATCTAGAGAGCATAACTCGCATTTTACTGCACGAGTGGGTAAATGAACTGTCTGATGGACACCACTGTCTGTCTGTCTTTTAAAACGATAGCAATGGTGAGGTGGTTAGGGAGCTGACTGCCGATACGATGGTTTAGGTTCGCATCCAAATTGAGCAATATTTATTATTGAACTGGATTAAATAAATAGTCCAGCATTATTTTTCACACAGCATCGTCTAGCCCCAAAGTAAGCTAGTGCTATGGGAACTACATGACTGATATTATACATAGAAAACACCCAGACTCGAGACAAATATTTGCAGATACTGCAAACATTTGTCCATAACATAGTGAAAACGATTCCACTCGAACTGACAATTCGAAGATATCAGATTCATGCATGAAGGTTTGTATGTTCTGTAGATATTTCTTCCGGGTCCGTGTGTTTTGTTGTCCCACGGTACTCGTAGTTCCTGATACCCACGACACAGGAAATCCTAGTGTGGCATCAGAACTATTCATGTGTCAGTTGTGTGTATGAAATAAATAGCTTAGCTTGTAACTGTGATTTGACAATACCTCTTTACAGTAGCTTAATAATTTAAAAATAATATTTGTATTTATTTCATACATTGCCTGTATGATGTTTATATTAAATTAATTTATTTGACCCAAACCCATTCTGAAGTCATCGTGTCTTGTCTGTTTTAATGGATTGTAATGGCTTTAAATAATTTACCAAATTATTTGTGTATTGTATAATCTGACATAACCAAATGTACTATAAAGTTCCTACGGCGGATAAATGAGTATGAGTATGAGTATGAGTATGAGTAATAAAAATAGGTAGCAAACAAACTTTATAAGGACTCACCCATTGTAGGTACACTTCATGATCTATCTATCTATCTATCAGTCAAACACACCCTTATCGTTTTATCTTAACTCGCAGAAGATAATCTCAAATTGATCTTTCCACTCTCAAACAAAACTCAAATAACCCGACCGAATTGAGAATCTCTACAAAGTACCAACTATAGTAAAAAAGCATGCACTCTAAACTTGGTCGGGTTATTTCAGTGGTTATTCAGTGAAAATGTTTCTTAATAAGAAGGAAATCGTGTTTTTGTTTTTTATAGTGATTTTACTGACGTTAGTGCTTATATACTTGCAATTATGTGATGTTGTCATCGGACGCTATGTGTTCAAAGTATTCAGTAAGTACAGTACATACAGTAGTTAAACTTTTCTTATGAATAAAAACGATTATTTACAAATAACCTCAAAGAAGAGCTCAAAACTACCATCACATATATTTCTGCCACCGAGCAGTAATGCTCGCATTGCTGTGTTCCGGATAGAAGGGTGTGGATGCCGGTGGAATTACAGGCTCATGTTTTTTTGCCATGATATTGTCTCAGGGTGGAGGGCGCATTGCAATCATAGTACTACCTACCTTATAGGTGATAGGTATAACGCAATAGGCATGAACACAGAAGTGTTTTGTTGTTACCTAGTTTTGTGTTCCCGAAAGAAACGTAAGCCATGGAGCTAACAAGCAAGGATATACCGAGGCAGGTTCTTCTGATGGGCCTAGAGTTGATTTGTTGATGCTGGGACATTTTCTGGCATCAAACAACGAATTAAGCATAGAAGAATTTAGAAATGTGAAAACTCCCATGTTAGTACATTAAACACCCTTTAAAAATAATAATGAATAACTTATCTTGAAGAGCAAGATCCACTTATTTCGTATTATTTTGATAAGTGGATTAAATATAAATAATTTATTAGTTATAGTTTTTATTGAAGTATTATTGCACTGCGGGACCACACACACACACACACACACCACTTATAAACTTTAGAAAGCATATAAATCACGCAATATAACTGAATTGTTGTAAATTGTTGGAATCTAATGTTTACAGTCGATATGTTGATATTTACATAGACGTGACGTCACAAACCGACGCCATGACAACTAGCGTTTTAACGGAAATTTTAAAGTTGCAAGGTTTTTCTATAAAAACCTTAGTTCATCCAGAAATCAGATATTTTTTGGTAATTGTAGACAAGTTCGGACATTATGGAACGGTTTTTCAAAATCAGTCATCAGATGGCGCAGTGGGCGAGTAGCCAGCTGCAGCGACAGAGGGTTCTATTCTCACTGCGGGACAAAATAAATGCTTGCATGTTCTGCAGATATTTGCAGAACATGCAAGCATTTATTGATGCTTTGGAACATTCCGGGTTTCGCTGTTGTAGTACCACGGTACTCGTAGTTCCTGATATCCACGATACAGTGAATCCTAGTGTGGGCCAGGACTATGCATGTGTCTGTTGGAAACTTTTTTTTTAGCAGATGGTTTACTAGACAAATACCAATTCCGGTTGGCGTTAACGCTTGCGGAAACATTCAATTGTATGGAAATGACATGAGCTGTTTTAATATCACGTGACTTCTGTCAAGTTATTTCAAGACAAATTTGCGTTATTTTTAATAAATCTAATATTGCAAGCGAATATACGGCCCTCGAATAACATCAGAGGTAGTCGTAATTATCAACTGTAGTTCACGTTCATACCACATTAGGTAAGTTCATACTTCCCGGGTCTGGGTGATTTCTATGTATAATATGAATGTATTTACAATAAAAGAATACATTTATTCATACAACTATGTACAAGTAGGTATATACAAAAAATACAGATGAAACAGCTAGCTATCTAAAGACCGTTGCAAACGATCTATAGATAGCTCAACTGATCCAGATCACTACCAGACGGAAGCGTTCCCAAAATACTGGCCGCATTGCCACGCTGAATGGCAATGCTAATGCGTTGACCCAGATAAGAGCCAGCTCTCTTGTCACGCGTCGCTTCGACCAGTCGCCCTGAAAGAATTTTGAAAACGCGAAGGGCCCCGTTTCTCCACGGACCCAGAGTCTCAACCCCAAAAGGCTCAAATAAGTAGGCTCTGTCGAGACTTCTATATTTGCGATATAAAAGTATATAATTATGAAGTATATCAGTCTTGTAATTCCCATAATACAAGCTCTTAATTTTTAGTGCTTTGTTAACTACAAGTGTTTTAATGTTTTTTTAACCTAGATTTTATAGGGAATACCTCAGCCAAAGTGTTTATGTATATAAGTGTTTATGTACCAGTAGTAATGACATTTATATAGTAACTAGCAAGTAACTATCTATGCAAGATAATTAGGATTAAACTTTGTTTACTCATGCAAACAAAGGATGTTAGTTTTATTGTCAAATATCTTATAATATATCTTTTTTTATAGATACTACTTTTAACACTTCCTTATTTAATCTGTGTTGTAGGACGTAACAAACTAAATCAGATTACTTCCAAAATGCCTACTACCAATCAACTCGGGATGAAAATTTAATCAAAATCGTTTTTTTTATATGGTTCAACTAGGGTCTTCGTAATTGCCTCGACAAGTGGCTCGCGGAGGCGCTACAATACAATTGACGTAGTTAATATATATTACTTTTATACTATTCACTAGTTTTGCGACGGCTGCCTCAGTTGCATTGCCTGACACTATTACCTATTTTTCTTCTAAGGGTCGTAGCGTGATTTTAATAACCTTTCTCATGAATTGAGCTATCAAATACAAATATATATTTTTAAATCCGACTGCTAGTTCCAGAGATTAGCGCGTTCAAACAATTAAACAAACTCTTCAGTTTTTTTATTTGTATATATTATTATTCACAATAGATATGATCGTATCTATTGTGAAAAATAATCTATATGATTTCACTTGTAACGTGGAGTTGTTGATAAATATCTGTAGGTATCTGTTAATAGATAGATACATAATGTACGTGTGTATTTGCTAAATTAAATAGTTATTACTCATCTTAGTAATTCTAAACAAATTTTGATAAATATATGAGTTGAACTTATAAATTTTTACGAGTATTAACATTACGTGAAAATTAGATTTAAAAATGTGTAACTTTCCAGATATATACCATTTTACTTATTTTAAATTATTATTACGACTATACAACGTGCTTTACCATTCTTCTGCTAGAATGCAGGAGAATAGTAAAGTAAAGTAAGTACGTGGTATAGTCGTTATTATATTCTTTAATGGTACCAAACCACGATAATTACAATCATATTCCTGATGGTTGTAAAAGGATATTGAAACTAGTAAAGCTTCTATGTATTTACAAAAAAAAAAATGTAGTATATCAGTGATGTAATTCCCATAATACAAGTTTACTTTGGGGCTAGATGATGCTGTGTGTAAAACTGTCCAGCATTATTATAAAGCCCCCGCTTTCATCCACGACTGCAGCAGATAATCTGCTAATTAATCTATATCTCTCTGATACGGTATCACAGATAGGTTCACTAACATTTTTTTTTGTTTATTGCTATTTTTTCAAGATGGAGTACGTTGTGTTATTTTTGCCGTTTTTCGTGCTAATCGTGGTGTACGCGCTCACCTGTGTCTGTTTGCAATGTTGCCAGCTAATTCGTAAGTACCTATTTATACATCTACTTATCTCGTCTAGCTACTCCATACTTGAATATCGTGGAAGTTGACGCTAAGCCTTGAGTTCACCAACGAAACAAACGGACGGTAAAGTTTAACTATTGATTATGATGACAGACTATGAAAACATGTATCAAAGAGCTTTAATTAGGACCTAACCACCCGTTATTGTGTTGGTGAAGTTGGGCCTAGATTGATAAATGGTAAAAGTATCGCGGTGGCGGCGGTGGCGATCAAAGATTGTTTTTTAAGTGGTTGTCAAATTTCGCGTAAATGTAGGCAGATACTGATGGCCACCGTCCAATGAAGTCCGTGAGTTAAGCACCTACCTATATTTTTAATTGTTAACATTTCCAATCATTAATATTATCTATTATTAGGTACTTCAGTATATTTGACATTTTCATTTTTGTCACTCAAAGTTAAAATTCATTAAAATCACAAAGATCACTTTGAAACGTCCCTCGGTTTTATCTACTGCCTGTTCCTCCGCAACCAAGACACGAAAGAAAGGCAACAAAACAAGGTTGGTTATTCTTTTTAATGATCCTTTTACAAAACAACAAGTTGGAGTATTTTCAATACCAAGCGTTTTTATCATCTAAATAATCGATATTTTATAGTATGCCTCTCTCCGTATATCTCTTGAGAGTTTGTTATAAAAGCGTACACGAGTTTATCTTTATTTCTGGTATTAACATTGTGATAATCGCCATTTTTCTTAAACAAATTAATATTTTTGTGAACATACATCAGATTTTCATAAATGTATTGACAAGGAAATGTCATTATATTTATTTCTTTAAACTTCTGCCGAAGTGATTCTCTGGGACCCATATTATAAATTGCTCGAACAGCCCTCTTCTGCAGCACAACACGTTATATATATCTGCAGCACTCCCCCACAGCAGTATACCGTACGACATAATGCTGTGGAAGTAGCTGAAGTAAACTAGTCTAGCCGTGTCTACGTCTGTATAAAGACGGATCTTTTTGACTGTGTATGCCGCAGAACTAAGTCTCTTCGATAACTTATCAATGTGAGGGCTCCATTGAAGCTTATTATCTAGGGTGATACCTAAGAATACGGTGGTGTCCACAAGATACAACTCTTCATCTTTGATTTTGATATTTGCTTTAACTTGTGTAACATTAGGTTGTATAAATCTAATACAAAAACCAATATACTAAAAACCGACTCGTTTTATTTTTGCTCCTGGCACTGCCATCTATCAGTGAGTAGAAGTTGTTTTGCGATTCAATTGCACTGCCATCTATTGACGAGTATGTTCAGTCAGTTAGTTTGGCCTTGGTTTACATAGATGTCGCTTTAAAACGGTCTGTGATTATTGAAAGCGACTTGCTTGATCGAAAGTTCAGGGTAGAGCAGTTTTTATGATACCTAATTTTGTGGCTCAGAAAACAGAATCTTCAATTTAAAGCTATTTCATAGCATGCACACAATGTTGCTCATTTATTTACAACTAGCTATTGTCCATTGCTTCGCCCGCGTGGTACCATTGCTTCGCGCGAAAATTATCGACCGACGAAGTTTAATAAGGTAATGATATACCGATGATCGTATGTAGGTACTAGTGGTAAGTACATCTAATCACTGGTGGCCTACCTACGAGTAATAACGCTACGGACTTAAATAGAACAATCCATTGGTTCACGACCGGGTTTGAGCCATGACCACCGGATCGGAAGTCGGGGTACCGCCCACTAGGCCAACAAGGCTCCTATTAAATTAACATTTATTTATTTTTATTTGGCAAACAATTAGAACAATTACACTTTTAGAATTAATTAATGAACTTTATTGTACCAAATTAACAATAACACATTATGATAAAGGTTCAACAGGCGGTCTTATCGCTTAGAAGCGATCTCAACCATCGGATGGAGAGGATTCTATGTGATTTTGGTGCGACTTTTGTAAGTTAGATAAACGTACAAAAGATAATACATAATCCAAGATGGCTTCCACAAATAATTATTCTCATAGGTACGTGATGATATGAACCAGTGTATTAAACATTTAGCTACCGAACAAAACACTCAAAACAATTACCAAGAATAGGAATAAAATAAAATAAAACTACTAGATAAAATAAGTAGGTACATAGGCGAACTTAATGCTAACTAGCATTTTCTTCCAGCTAACTTTTGTGTAATGAAGAGTAGGGGCGGTAGTGTGTTTCAAGGAGATTACCAAAACAAGAGACAATGTTATTACATTAAATAACTAGCTAATTAAAAATAGATGTAAAGAACACACATAAATGTAAATAGTTCATACTCAAATACCTTACATTAAAATATATAATTAGATACTTTATTATGAATATTATTATTATTATCAGTGTATATGAACACCCACTTCAGCGCAGACGCCTCCCTTCCTTCCGCGGGGAAGATATATACCTATCTATTCATTGGCATTGTTGACCAGTCTTTTATATACGAGTCTAGTTTGTATCACCATCTTCTGCGTGGTCTGCCGCGTGGTCGTTTCCTGGATCTTAGAGTCCAGTCCGTGGTAGACTTATTATAATATATAAATTAATAGCTTCTGCCCTCGGCTGCGTCCGCGTGGTACCTGGATAAAAAGTAGCCTATGTGTTATTCTGATGTATAACTTTATATACTGTAAAGTTTCATCAAAATCCGTTCGGTAGTTTTTGCTTGAAAGAGTAACAAACATCCATCCTCACAAACTTTTGCGTTTATAATTAGTAGTAGTATATTAGAATGACTGTACTAGAAGGTTCTTGAGAGATGTGTGCACAGATAAGGTAAACGGAATGCATATCGTGTTGTTCGTATGTTTGATTGAGGTTGTTTGTTGCCAAAACGGTGTTTTCCGTTATCTATGCATTTCGTAATGTAAAGTAAATCTGCTTATCAACGAAAATGGTAAATCACCCGTTATCAGCACTGATAATAGCCTCTTGAGAAATCTGCCTCATTTACCTGAGTACCTGCCGACCTGCTTACTGGAAATATAATCTAAATATATAAAACTGTTTCGTTACTGACTGATTGAACAACGCACAGCCCAAACCATAGGTCTTGGAGGGTATGTTCCTTGTATGGTGTAGGGGTGCACTAAGAAAGGAATTTGGAAAATACTACTCTAGATTTTTAATAGGTATGTTTTATTTGGACGTGTGTCTGCCTACCCTCTTTCATAATGACCGTACAGTTATGAGCGTTTGAATAGGGTTTTTATTTATTCCTAAAAAACACTGACAGACGAATTGAGCACCTCCTTTTTTGAAGTCGCTTGAAGATACTTTATGCCCAAAATTAGACTAAATATTTAGTGCCTTTTATCATCCATTTGTATTTATGTTGAAGATGTATTGTATTGTATTGTATTTTATGACATACCGACATATATCCGACGTTCCCGTCTCACGACCGTCAAGCGTGGTCGCGGACGGTGCTCATGAGGAAGGACCTCTAAACGGTCAACGAAACGTCAGCAGGAGAATAGTAAAGTACGTGGTATAGTCGGAATTATATTCTAAAATAATACCAAACCACGGTAATTTTAATTCCAGGATTCAATCCAACCAATAAGAGATAGACTAGGAAAGTAACATGTCAATCGAGAAGCTGAACAAAAATACAAACACGCACACTACTTTATTCCTTATAATGAACATCTTCAGATTGATTTTTTCTAAGATCATCAGACGTACTCAGATGATCTTAGAAAAAATCAAGTACAAGGTAGTCAGAAACAGCTCTGAACATTACATTAGGCACATACCCGCGTTTTGCACGTACATAATATGTAGTTAACATTCCACGTGACAGGTTGCAGGCACCTAAAAGCTAAGAGATTGGTTTATGTCTAGATCGAAAACAACATGATCAGCTAGTAGAAGATCACTGTTGCGTCCATAGGTTACGGTAACCCTTAACTCTCTAGAGTAGGCATTTTTTAGCTGTATAAAAAATGCCTACTCTAGAGTGTCATGACGAACGATCTTGAATCACCTCCAACCACCAAATTACCATGTAATTGATTTTCTAAAGGTTAATAAATAATAAATATTATTAATTAATTACTTTGCATGTTAGAAAAAAAATCGTTAGCCTTAATTGGATACAGATGTAATCAATGCAATGATATCATTCAATGTTGAAGTTGAAGAAAAATGGTAGTAAGTTGTCTAAATAAAGCGAGATATGACCGATTATACGCGTAGCTGCAATCAGAGACAACACCGACACTAGTTTATCAGTGAGCGGTGGCGGGGCGGTGGCGGGCGGTGGCGGGCGGTGGCGAACAGACGCGACCGCACTCGCCTGTGAGCGGTGACCAAACAAACAACTGTTAAGAAGTTGCTAATAAAAAAGTAATTAAACTTGTGAATCTTCTAAAAATAAATACAAAAATAATTAAGAAATAACATTGGTTTTTGACTAAAAAGTTATAAAATTAAAACAAACTTGAGCTATATTCAATTTTTGTGTTTTGACAAGCAAATAATATGTCTAAAGATAGACAACAAATTATAAAGACTGCTTTGAGAAAAGACTGGCACAGGCCCTAATTATTTAAAAAGATCATCTAACTTGGAAGAGGCTCTTAAAATAATAGAATTGAAACGTTAGCAGGATAATAGTAATAATATCCTAAGAATTTTAAACATTTAAAATGGAAGACACGTACGGTGATTACATGATTCAAAACCTGACGGAGACCACAGAGGACGTCCGGAGATCTGGAAGCACTCCTCGGAGTCTGCTGGGTCTACTGCCGATGTTCTTCCTGATTCTGCTAGTTGTGCTGCGGATATCCTGGACTTTATATAGAAGTTTTGGTGAGTTAAAATCCTACTAGAACTTGATCAGCCATTGCTATATTCAAAAAACATACTCCTAAAAACATTTTCGAAAAAGGATTTTATTTTTGTTTTAAATTGGTTGATGGAAGCCGCGTTACTAGTAAGGTCAATTTATTGTACATGACAAGTTTCAAGCAGATACCATGATTGTAGGTTTTCACAATTCCTTTTCTTGGAACAAACAATTTTTCTTTATTTCTTGTGTTGTATTTGTGGATATGTAGTTTCATAGTGAGATTATGTTTTTTGAAGACGAAATAACAAAAAAAAAATAATGAATAATATTATCTATGACCATCACTTTACAAACATTTGACCTCTTCTAAACAACAAAACAACCTTCAGTTTGTGACTTTGGAATGTAATTTAAATGCAGATTTCACGAGAAAATTATTTTAAATTGTAATAAAACGCGTCCTCGCGGTAGACCCCGGTGATGGTCTCAACTCGGATGCGAGTGATTCGGTTAGTTTGATCCACAGTGGCCAAGAAACGAGAAGTGTGCCTAAAACACAAGTTTACTTTTTTGTATTCTATGCTGTACACAATTTGTTTTTTTGTTATCAATAAACGTTTTATTATTATTGTTATTTAATAAGGTGTGGTGAATAGATCCTTTCCACTGATGGACATGGGGCCTTTGTCCTGTACTACACAGTTACTTAGGCTAAAATAAAAACATTTTTTTTAATTTAAGTGTTATAAATACAAAGCTAATGACTTCTAAGTAAAATTAAAACGTAGCTTAAATATGATTTATGACTTAAGTAACGATTAAATCAACTTAGCCTGTAGTTGGCCAATGATCAGTTACAATTTAATGAAAGGTAATTATGTCCTTTTAGACAAGAATTACCTGAATACCCTTATCAAATAAAAAATGTTAGTTTAATAAATTTGCGCTAAATATCGGCTCTGTGGCTATTTTATTGGTTTGCTATGATTATGGAAATAAGTAAATAGGTATCATAACTCAAAAATGTTTTCATTCTTTACTACCAAACTCTACAATTAAGTAATTCGTAAAATATTTTTCTGAACTGACATCTCTGATATTTCAAATGAAATTGGAAAGATTCAGTATTCAGTATTCAGTATTTATTTATTTCAAACCACAGGGACATATAGAACACTTGGTTACGTCAGTTTACAGTTGGTCACAATTTACAAAAACAGGTACAAACCGAAATGATTATGAGGCAGCTGTATAGGGGCTTTGTCAAACAATTACATGTAAAATAATATAAAATATTAATATTATAGGTATTATAGAATAATCCGATAACAAAAACTAGATTCTTAAGCCGAATAAAAAAATATATAATTATAACGTGTTAGAAATGTTACGGAGCGTGTTTTTCTAGAATAAATAATACAAACGAGTCTGTTGCCATCTTGAAAAGACAAATCAAAGATGAAGAGTTGTCACTTGTGGACACCATCGTATTCTTAGGTATCACCCTAGATAATAAGCTTCAATGGGGCCCTCACATTGATAAGTTATCTAAGAGACTTAGTTCTGCGGCATATGCAGTCAAAAATATCCGTCTTTATACAGACGTAGACACAGCTAGACTAGTTTACTTCAGCTACTTCCACAGCATCATGTCGTGCTGTATACTGCTGTGGGGGAGTGCTGCAGACATAAATAACGTTTTTGTGCTGCAGAAGAGGGCTGTTCGAGCAATTTATAAAATGGGTCCCAGAGAATCACTTCGTCAAAAGTTTAAAGAAACAAATATAATTAAATTTCCTTGTCAATACATTTATGAAAATCTGATTTATGTTCACAAAAATATTAATTTGTTTAAGAAAAAAAGCGATAATCACAATGTCAATACCAGAAATAAAGATAAACTCGCTGTTGCCACTGTCTTGTAGACTCCATAAAGTTAGTAAATCGTTTAAAGGGCAAGGTGTACGCTTTTATAACAAACTCCCAAGAGATGTACAAAAATTGTCAATTAACAAATTTAAAAACGTAATTAAAAAACAACTTTTTAAAAACGCATACCTACTATAAAATATCTGATTATTTAGATGATAAAAACTCTTGGGATTGAAAATACTTTGTAAAAGGATCATTAAAAAGAATAACCAGCCTTGTTTTGTTGCCTTTCTTTCCTGGCTTGGTTGCGGAGGAACAGGCAGTAGATAAAACCGACGTTTCAAAGTGATCCTTGTGATTTTAATGAATAAATGAATTTTGACTTTTGACTTTTGACTTTGACAAATAAAAACAACTCGAGGAATATATGTTAGGAATAGCCACTGGAAACCAGCGGTAGGACAGTTACCAAAGAGTTTAGATTCGTTTTTTTAATATCAACATCATGTCATCGTCATCATCCCACATCAGTCCACTGCTGGACATAGAGCTCTCCCAACTCGCGCCACTGAGCCACTGAGCCCGTTGGTCAGTTATAATATTCTTCATCATTTAAAAGAACACATAACACCACACTTTTGATCCGGGTACCAAGCGGACGAAGCCGTGAGAATATGCTAGTAAATAGCAATCCGGTTATTAAATTTTGGTCAATTTAATTTAATATTGTGATAATTAGTAAGTGCATCGATCGGACAAGCTGTACAACCTTCAAAACTAAGATAACAATAGCCTTTATCTACGTTATTTAAATTAACATTAAAACAGCGATTGGTAGTCGGGAATTATCTAATAAATACGTCATTTATTGATTGCTATGAAATAAAAAAGCCATAAATCTGTATTCTGCATAAAAAAGGACTTTAGAATATTCCCATCTTTGTTCTAGTCGTATCTATGTCTATACTAATATTTCAAGGAGGTAAAGTATCTAAGTTTGTTAGTTTGTATGAAGGAAGTAATTTCCAAAAGTACTCATCAGATTTCAAAAAAGCTTTCACCATTATTTATACCTAATAAAATTTCGGGCACATATTCTTTATAATTATCTATATATGAAAATAAAAGGGGTTTTCGTGGATACCGATTTTGCAACGTAAGTCGAAAAAACGGTCGAGCGAATGCGTTTCTTACGAACGCTACTTTTATCCAGGTATCATATCTATCATGTTTATGAACATAGTTTTTACTAAAAATGGGATATTCTCTGAAAAGAGTGAGAAGGAGGATAGATCGTTCCGTCTGTGAGTAACATCCACCCGCAAAGACTACAGTTCATCTCGTGATCACGAAACATCAATACATCAATTCAGTTTATAGTAATAAATCCGTAAATGTTGCTTATAAAAGTGACCTTTTCAACGAGACTTGTAGACTAGCACAAGCAAACAGACATCGTTACAAGTGCAAACTTAACTTAACAGACACAACCACTACCAGCGCCGTGATGCATAGATTAATACCTACCTATGGTGCCCAGAAATTAATAATGTCAAAATGTAAGACAACAAAAAAAAATTCACGATCAGTCATGATGCAAATCCGTGAGTCATCGAAACTAGAAATTACAACAAAAATAGCACATTATCCTCAAATCTTCGCCGAAAATAGCACAATATCAAAATATGCAAAAAATCTTGAGTCTATCTCGAGATAATCGCAATGATCAAACGGTTCAATAGAAATTCCAAGGCGGAGATTCGGAATTGAGAATTATAATGCTGCGACACAGAAAGTGAAAAATTGATAACTTTAAACAAGCTGAGATATTTATAATTAAAGTTAAAAATGTTGGACGCTTAACAGCCAATCACAGTGCACACACATACTCTGTAAGAAATCCAATAACCTGTGTTTACAAATAAATAATTTGAATTTCAATTTGAAGCATAACTATAGTATTTTTCAACCTTCGCGATTCGATAACAAAATTTTAAGTCTTTATCGCGTTTACCTTTTTTATTATTTCCGATGCTTATTCTGTCATCCCGTGACCGCGGCTGTTGCAATACAGTCGAAACGTCGGGAATATAATAAATAATATATACCCCTGATAAGTAACATTCAAAAGGATTATAATTATTACTAAAACAAAATCCAAAACCCACCAAAAATGTGATAAAAGAAATATGAACGTTCCGGCCGAAAGTTCTCAAAAAAATCATAACTTGAAAACTACAAAATTCGAGGAACATGGGATATTTTCAGAGGGTGAGACATTTAGTTGTTTACTTGGTAAGTTATCGAGTGATTATGAAACGGAGGGTAATCGTATAACAATCAGGCAGATAACGGCGCACGCTATTCTTTTGATGATCTTATAACTGTCAAAGTGTGTCAAAGGAAGCTTATGGGATTCAGATAAATCTCGAGAGTTCTTCGAGAATCGTTCAGATATGTAACGTGACATGGGTCATGTGATTTTTATTATCTATTTTAAGCAAATTTTAATAAAAATATCCTAGCGCTCTTATCTTTATTTAGTTGATCACATTTCCTAATTGTTGTAAAGGAACAGCGATATACGAAAACGTTTACGCATGATGACGTCTTAACGGTTGCGGGAAGTCGGTGGACGGACGTAGCCTAAGATCGGTCGTAGTGCCACTCGTTGGGGGAGTTCCACGTCTAGCAGTGAACTTCTACAGATAGCTAAATTAAGGAATAATTGAATTGACATTTTTAAAAGAAAAAAGGTATCAAAGAACCCTAACAACTACAAAGAGAAAAAATAAGAAGGTGTCTTAATATAAAGTGGATTAAACCGAGGTATAATAGCGTAGCACTGATTTTCAGAACAAAATATGATGCAACACCAAAGGAAAACGAGATAAAAAATGTTGGAACCCTAGTAGAACAAGTATGTACAAAATGCAAATCAGCACCTCCATTAATAGCTTTCACAGATAAGGAATAATCTGATAGCGATACTGGTCATTCGCGGGTACACTTTGATTTAGATTACTCAAATATTTTGTCATAAAATGGTGTTTAGAAAAAATATGATAAAATATTGGAGGATGGCGTTGCAAGAATCCAAATGATAAAATCTAAAGCCTACTGATAAATATAACCTTCAAAAATTAATTCAACAAATATTGTTGTTTTCGTATTCTTTTGTGAAAACAAATTCAGTTTGCGATATCCTAAACATATTTAACATAAAGTTGCTATGACTAAAAACATCTACTAAAATAGACAACAAAAAATATATTCAGTTTAATTGTCTTGAAAGTAAGATCAGTACGAAAAATAAGGTGTACAACAAAATGAATTCCGAAGAAATGCTTGAAGAGAAAAGCGAAATCGTCAGAAGCGTGTGGTTCAAGATGGTGGTAGTTCCGATACTGGCAACCGTTACCATTCTGCTGTGTCTACTGTGGCACTGCTACAGGAACAACAAACAAATGTGAGTCCTACTTAGTTATTGTTTTTATATTTGTATGTGGACAAATATAATATACGAAAATCAATACGCTCAAAGCCCTGGTGTTCCCTCGCCTGTATTCCACAAGATAGACACCTTCATTTACATACTCAATGCGTAGATCTTTGAACATACAAAGTAGGGGGTGGTCAGACGCGTTACAAGCCCATCGCACATGCCTTCGAGTTTTTGGTTCTAGGGCATGCCGGGTTTTTGTTAATTCCACTTAAGGTAGAATACTTTGATGCATTCAAGGAGTGTTTAAACTAAATTTAGTTTAGAGAAGTGTACATAGACACTGGTCTCATCAATAACATCTGTATTCTGCATTCTACTACAAAATGTGGGTAACTCCGTACTCGTATTTTTTTTCCTAAATAGCATTTGACTAGATCTGTAAGGATAATCCTTCTAATATTTTAAATGACAGAATTTGTATTTGAATTTGTATGTATGTATTTTTTTAACAGTGTGTCCTAAAATAACATAGGCTACTTTTTACCACGCGAAGCCATGCGAAGCGTTTAGGCAAAATGTTATCATCAGTTTTTTTTTATATTAAATCACACGCATACCTTACTACATTTGTTTTCATTACAAAGTATGATCACCTGACTTTATTTCAGTGATCGACTGTGGTGTGGATAACTAAAATGTTTCTTGTGACTGTAAATAAAACAATGTTGTGAAAGGATTCTGGGTGCGTTGCAGAGGCTCCTTTACTGCACAATCCCCTTAGACAACAACCACTTTCTGTTGGCGTTAACGACACATTAGCATTAGCTTAACGTGAAATGTCACGTGACTGCTGCCAAGTTTTTCCTTGTCAAATTCGCGTTAGCGTGAAAGGAAAACTCTACAAGCCCATGTCATGTTATCATCACAATCCATTCGTTGACAAATTAAAGTAGAATCAGATATTGTTCGCGCGTGATCTTCATAATTCTCTATATATATACATGACTCTATATATATAATATACATGACTGCTAATATTGAATGAACAAATCGACAGTAGATATTATTATTCACGATCCACTATTTATTCAAAGGTAGGTATGGGTTTGTGCAGAACCACGTATCCGTTTTAACTGACACGACCACGATTTGAAATAGCGATTCCATCAATGCAACTCTCATCTGCCCTATTTTATTCCCTTGGAAATCTTAATGATAAAAACCTACCTTGATGCAATACAAACAAAAAACTAACATGTGTTTTAAGATACTACAAATTACTATGTTACCGACATTTAATCTAAACTAAACAGAACAACATTTTTGTGTCCTGTTTCCGAGGATATTCTAAGGAAATATGTTTAAGTAGAAATTAAATAATGTTGTGAACAGCCATAGCTTTTGAACTATACAAAACATGCATGGGGGTGATTCGGGCCACGGGGTCCCCATCACACTGCTCTTATCAGACTATGGTACCTTATTTAAGATAATTATCTGTTCACGTGAATCCTTATTTTATAGGTAACTACGAAGGTGGCTAGCTATCATTTATAATAACTCCTTGCCGGTATAATTGAAAGTGGCTAAGAACCTCAATATATTTAAATGGGATCTAAGGCAACTTGCAGTTAGTTTACTTCTTACCAATTAAATACTTTTTGAATCGTATATTGTAACTCTATTTATAAATCATTACCATTGCAGCTAATAGTATAAGTATCTGTAGCATTTGTATACAGGTACTTATTCTAATAAACTTTTAAAATTTGTCTAGTTTAGTTTAGCTCAGTACAGACACGATATTAAATTGTTATTGAATAAATAAAATAAATTAATAGATACCTACCGATTCGTGGCAGAATTAAATTTCAGTGTGTGTATAAGATATGAAAATAAAGTCTAACTAAATTTTCTTACTCAGGGATTTCCTTTTGAGATAGCTCTGTTTACCTTAAGCATAGTTATTGAGGTTCTTGCTGTAATAATTATAATTGCGTAGATATTTTTTAATTTTGGCGCAAAACTGCGTAATCATCCGTAGGTTCCGTATAATAACAGAAGAAGAAGAAAGAAAGAAGTTGTGTAAATAATTACACGTTTATTAAGTTTATAATAAGACAAGTGATACCTAACGCTAACCATTCAAAAAATAATTGAATTAACCAACCTGTGTTTTGCACAACTACTTTAAATATTTTTTTTTGTAATTTTTTTTATTGACCTACCTTATTCAGGGAACATTCATTTCTCACAACTCTGTTCAGTGGTAGTCAAGTGCGACAAGTCTGGAGAAGGTTTTTTCATAAAAAAAAATTAACACACCATCATCATCATCTAGACCCAAACTAGACAAAGCTTGTATTATGACTGATATACTACTTATATACTTTTTTAAAATAAATACATATTATGCATAGAAAACACCCAGACTCGAGACAAACATTTGCTAATCATACAAACATTTGTCATTCAGCGGGAATCGAACCCGCAACCTTCTGCCTCTCAGGCGGGCATTCGTCAAAGAGGCGCCGCAGAGGTCGTCAAAGTTGACAAAGTTAATAGATTTTTGTTTATTGAAATCACAAGTATCACAGAAACATAAAGAGTGGATTCAAAATTTAAGAGTGAATTTGCGGAGTGAATTTAAGAGTGATCTTCATTAGAGTGAAGTCCACGGTCATTATACCTTTCTCAGAGAAGCAGATGGCTTAGCTTTTGTATTTCCTGCCAAAAATGAATCGTGTCAAACTAAAATAATTACTTATCAATTAAAATGGATTATGAAAGCCCTGAATATCTAATCTTTAAACCATGAATTACCGACTCAGGTACTCAAATCTGGCTGAAAATACTAATAGTAATAGAATTGGCGCCGTTCAAAATGTACGTGCCTTTGTTGATATTGATTTTAGTGATTATTGGATTTTTCATTTTCGCTGTAGAAATATATTACGACGGTGAGTCAAATCTATGTACCTAATAATCAGAACCTAGGAAAAATATTTAAAAAAATACAAAATTTGTTGTTGAGTTTTCACGGATGGGTCTAAGTTTTGTGAGAATGTTTGACTGTACGTCCAGTTAATTCCTGTTACTTTATTGTATTTTTGTTTATTTTTTGACTTCTATATTCAAAATTTAATTTTCTGAATTTTATGTGCTTGTAAGATTCATTTTATGGATATATGTAAATGTTTTAATAAATATAAATGTTTTTGTTGGATGTTATATAAAAATAGGTACCTACTTAGGACAGCCGAATTGAGAACCTTTTCATTTATAAAGACGGTTAAAAGTTAGTAGGTACGTTCTGAAAAAAATAAAAACGTTTTAGTAGCGCCATCTAGTGAGGAGTAGCGCTATCATTATCAAACTGCACTTTAGGAATCGAGTCGTGTGTCATTCACATTATTGCTTATACGATAAGACAGTCATATCAAAACTTGTCTACATTTTTTGTTCGAAATTAATGGCACAGAGGGCGATATAATCGAAAGATTTGTAATAGAAAATTGTAGATTCTTGGAATAGTTAATAATAATAATTATTTTTAATAATAAATAAAATTAATTTAAAATGATTTTACGTATCCTATGTTAGCAGTCCTCTTCTCTTTATACGTGAAGAACCAATCGTAACGGATCTACCCGTAACATTTCTGGGAAATAATCGTATATTTTGAGAAAGGAATACTAATAGTTAATTTATAAAACACCAGTTTTCAGGTAAAACTCAATTTCAATGTTCCTGATACCCGAGACCCAGGGAATCCTAGAATCAAGACTGTGTAGGTAGGTGTAGGTACATTGTGATTGGGTGATATTCATTATTAGGTATATTCTTAAATAATACCTACTCAAGAGTTGTAATTTATTTAGAAGAGCTAAACGAAGACAGTTATAAAAATACTTCTTGATATTTGGTCTGCGTTTCAAATTGACCCCACTGCTCCGCTCGGAGTCAATTGGATAATTGTATCCTTTGACTCATATATCTCTGCCAAGGTAGGTACCTAGGTACCTGGGTACCTAACCATGAAACATACAACATAGATGATTACAGAAAAAGTATTTTAAATTATAAGTACCTATACCTATAATAAGACAGCATTAAACACAGTTTTTTTTTCTCTAAGCTTTTTAAAATAATTTGTAAAATTGTATTGTACTGTACACTATGGATATCGTGTCTGAAAATAAAGAATATTATTATTATTATATTATTATTATTAAAGAGTCTACCATTTCACAATTCGTTCTGTTTTTATAAGCGTTCATAGGTTACGGTAACCGCTTACCAACAGGTGAATTGTTTGCTTGTATGCCAGTTTAGTGATTACTTAAAAATAAACTAGATCTTTACCGCTTCCCAATAGTTGGACCTTACAGGCCACTAATATTATAACCTTTTCTAAAATCATTGTATAAATGGATGGATGGAGGGATGTATGTGAAAATAGTTAAGTTGGGACATATTTGCCTTGTATTTAATTCGTGGTTTGAGCATTGGATAATATGCGCTTATTATTGCAGATTTATAATTTATGTAGGTAACTTACTATAATTACATTAATCAATTTAAAAAAGTGCTGGTAAGTACTTATTATTAATTAATGACTGAGCGACTACCTTATTATTATTATATTAAGGTGCATAATAATTATAAACATGAAAATTGATTTGAGGTCAGAAGCATAACATAATGTCAATGACCTTTACGTATTCTTTTAAACAGAAAAACATTAGTAAAGGAAATACAATTTCATAGATAAGCTTATAATAAAGGTTAGGTAATAGGAGTGTTATCGCTAAGGAACGTTTACCACAGTGACAGTCTCAGAGCATTCTGTGTCGACAGTAGACAAAAATATACTGTGTCTACAAAAACTGCATCGACATAAAATTCACTGCCTTATACAGCTTAAATATACCTTTTCGAAAGTTTTCTGACCGAATTGTAGACTTTCTGGAACAAGGTCAAATAAAAAAAAATAAGGTAAAAGTAGTACCTATACCGACATGAGGATGAAGTAGTACCTATACCGACATGAGGATGAAGCGAAAAAGAAATGCCAGGATCGCAGCAAGTGGAGATCCGTCTCTGCTTCGGAAACAGACGTGACTCCAGACGTGTTCCAGGAAACAGACGTGACTCCAGACGTGTTCCAGGAAACAGACGTGACTCCAGACGTGTTCCAGGAAACAGACGTCACTCTATGTAACTATCTATGTACATGTACTTATTCTAATCTATACTTCTTATTATAAAGCTGAAGAGTTTGTTTGTTTGAACGCGCTATTATCTGCTACCTAACTACCAGTCGGATTTGAAAAAAAACCTTGCCAGCCCAATTCATGAAAAAGGTTATAGATAGAGCCGAGCAAACGAAGTAATAGCACGGGCGATGCCACGCCCGTGCTATTACTTCGGGTGCACGGGTGGCGCAGTTAGTATACTGATAAAAATTACATTAAAATGCGTTTTCTTTTATTTGTCTTAAACAAAAAGATAACCATATTCTCTTGAAGTTCATCAATTAATTTTGATAATTCTGGAGTGATTTCCAGTTGTCGGTGTATTGCAAACATTGATTATCTTTGCAAAGATAATAATAACTACTTATAACAGTTAAAGTGAGCTTATAATACTCATTAGTAAAATGATTATGAAGCGTGTTAAACATTACTATGGTTGTATTGATTTTAGATGAGATAAAAAATAACAAGTGTAGTTTGTAAAAACTACTAGTTGAGTTTTAAGAGGAAACTAATTTCTGACGAGTGTCGAAGAAAATGTGGATGAGATATTTGGTGATGTCGATCGCCATTCCAGTGATATTCTTGTTTTTGTTGGTTATTTGTGTACTATTTTACACACTGGCGGTTATGAGTGAGTACCTAACTGTTACCATTTCGTGTTATTTTTATAAAACTTCCGACCATTAAATTGTGTAATGCTCCGTTTAAACGTTTATAGTTTTCTTCTGGACAGTTTCAGCTATTTCTTTAAATAATACTAAAGAGGTAAACTAGCATATAGTCCACCTTGTGGTAAACGATTACCGTAGCCTATGGACGCTGGAATACCAGAGATATTCTCTTCTAGGAGGCTGTAATACCACTCTGCAATAAATGTAGATTTTGATTTGATTTGAACCAGATATATACAGAAATTTAACTATAATTCCAATAAATAAATAAATAAAACTTACATTAAAATAAAATCCCACAGAGCTAGGTCATTTATTTAGTCATTGGTTATTTCTTGGTCATACTTGTTGGCCTCTTGAAAGTGTCGCAACAGATAGAGTAAACGATTGTAGAGTTCTAAAGTTTTCATAGAATGAGCTCCAGAGCCTGATATTTTAATAACTGTTTTTTAAAAAGCCGTTTTTAACGTAGCCTCAGAATAGCGTTATTTCTCCTATTTTATATCAAATATCAGACAGGTAGAGAGATCACTATTACAGCTTTTTATATATCAGCTAATAAGAAACGCCGTTTTCCATGTAACCAGATTTCAAATATTACTTACAGAGACGATTTCAGTCAACTGTCAAGTGGTTATGAATAATCATTGATGATTATTAATAAGCACTTGTGGTTCACTTTCCGGGTTGACTCATTATTTGCAGAATATAAAATAAATAAATATTGCTGGCCATTTTTCACAAAGCATTATTTAGCCCCAAACTAAGCAGAGCTTGTATAGGAACATGACTGATATACTACTTAAATTCTTTTTTGTAAATACATTAATTTTTAGTACATTTTGTACATAGACCCGCGACAAATATTCTCAGATCATACAAACATGCGGCGGAATCTAACCTGCAATCTTCTGCGGTTGTTAAGCTCAGTCAGCTCAGTATGAGTTTTTCATTTTTAAGAATATTTATTTCTCATAAGAATGAATTTACTTAAATGTAAACACAAAAAATATATAAATACAACTTATTATGCCTAATCGTACATAAAATGCGAATTTTAGTTCTCGAGATTAGTGCGTCCGCCCGGCCGCGCTATTACTTCTTTTCATAGGCTTGTGAGAGTTGTAGCTTGATGTTAAATAGCTTTCAACCTTCCTCATGAATTGGGCTATCAAATGCAAAAAGTTTTTTTTAAATCCGACTGGTAGTACCAAACATTTACGTTTTCTAACAAAAAAAAACAATAATAATCTCATCAGCTTTATTAAAAGTGTAGATAGAAGAATGTATAGTTCATAAAGTTGCCGCTAGGGGCTCTGCGGTGTTTGAGTAGTTTCGAAGAGTCGACCGTCGACACGAGCCGTGGACAATGGACAAGCACCCAACTCCTTCGCAGTAAAATGATGCTCCGCGCTCAATGGTCACGAATAAAATTACACGTTCAATATGCACCGCTCGGTTTAGAGTTGATATCTAGTTTAATTGTTGTGTTGCATTTTCTGACAGACAAATAGCGTAGTTGTAACATGATATGAAAATTAACCTGTAAAGATTCACAAAAGTAAAGTACAATTGTACTTTGAAATTGTTTATAACGAGTTCTGTTGAGTGTAATTCATTAATGATGAGAACACAGTGAGCCAATAATATTGTTTTAAATGTAATTTTCAAAAAAAATCGTTACAAGATTTCACTGGAAAAAAACGTTTTCACCCAGGTGTTCTAATAAAATTAGATCAAGTAAAATAATTTAATACGATCGTTATAATACTGTGTTGCGTTTCGTTAGTTTTTAACTAAAAGTTGTGTAAATGGACACAGCGTCGATGCTGTGTGCAGGAGTACTTATGCTGATGTGCCTTTATTTATGTTGGTTTTGGTTCTGCTTTGGGAATTATGTAAAACGGCGTAAGTGTTTTTCTTTACTTTTTTTAAATATTGTTTGAATTTTATACATCGTCTTGGCCGTGCCAAATTTCATTCAAATCGGTTCAGCCATTACGGATTTTTAATACCTAACATACTTGTCTTATAAAATAGTTCTGATCCCATAATAGGACTCCCTGTGTCGTGGGTATCAGGAATTATGAGTACGTCAAAAATACTAACAAGAAACAAACATTATCATTTATAATATTAATAATAATAATGCTGTGTTCCGGTTTGAAGGGTAGCTAGGTATGTGGTTTCCGGTGGAGGCACATGAGATCTTTCATCTTGATATCTCAGTGTCGGCAACGCGTCAGTGAGACCTCTGGTATTGCAAGCGTCCATAGGTAACAGTAACAACTCACCAATTAGGTGGACCGAAAGTTTGTTTGTCTCTAAAAAAGTAGGTATACAAAAAACTAGTAGGGTTTTTCATTTGAAATGCCTAATTGGAGAAGTATTGGAGATTTTAACTATCAAATTCCTAACTTTCCATACCGTTTAATATCGAATCTTTGATTTAGCAAAATGGATACGATGAGTCTGTAATTTTAATTGTTTTATGCAAATGATAACATTTGATAAGGTATATTGGGTTTTTTACGAGTTTTTGATAGTTCAGTTTCCAAAATGGACGTCATAGGGGCAGTGTTCGCCGGGGCTGTGTTCCTTATCTTTTGCCTATATTTTATATGTTTTTATTTTTGTTTTGAGAATTGTGTTTATAAATGTAAGTTGACTTAGTTATATTCATTATTTTTAACTTTTTTCTTTAACTTGTTAAAAGTTGAAATTTAAAGATTAGCGTGCTTTTTTATAAAGATTTTCAAATACTTGTTTAGGCAGTGTTATGTTTTACTGTTGAATTTGAAATTACACGTATCAGAGACAGTACTTATTAAGATAACGGTTTTAAAATCATTATAGATTAGACCCAAGATGATTTATATTTTAGACGTATGATTGACTGTAAAAATTTTCAAACAACTGCCCTGTCTAACTTGTAATAATCCATAAAAGTTAAGTTAATGTAACTGAAACAAAACACTTTTAAAATGTGTTTTGTTCGGTTACATTAACACTTCGAGAACCAAGTGTCTTGACAAACCAAACCATAGGTTTTGAAAGTCAAAGTCAAAGTCAAAATTAATTTATTCATTAAAATCATAAGGATCACTTTGAAACGTCGGTATCTACTACCTGTTCTTCCGCGACCAAGCCAGGAAAGAAAGGCAAGAAAACAAAGCTGGTTATTCTATTTAACGATCCTTTTACAAAACAACGAGTTGGAGCATTTTCAATCCCAAGAGCTTTTATCATCTAAATAATCAGATATTTTATAGTATGCCTTTTTATAAAGTTGTCAATTTTGTATATCTCTTGGGAGTTTGTTATAAAAGCGTACACTTTGCCCTTTAAACGATTTACTAACTTTATGGAGTCTACAAGACAGTGGCAACAGCGAGTTTATCTTTATTTCTGGTATTTACATCGTGATTATCGCTTTTTTCTTAAACAAATTAATATTTGTGTGAACATACATCAGATTTTCATAGATGTATTGACAAGGAAATGTCTTTATATTTATTTCTTTAAACTTCTGACTGAGATAGTACAAACTTGCTATATTTCCTCATTAATAAATGAATATCTTATACTAAATCTGCAATAGATTAGTGATCGAAAGTTAGTGATGCAATTAAATAGTTTTATATTATCAGAAAGTTGAAAAACTAATAAGTATCAATGGTCGACAAAATTATTTACGTTAGTATGCAAAAGATAAATTTAATCAGACACCAATTCGATAAGATACAGACAACTTAGCTGATCTTATATGTAGATATAACACTGATTATTAGTCCTGGTTGCATGATGGGAAACACAGTGACAACATTATTGACGGCAGTGTTTTTGTTAATGTGCATTATACTGTTTTGGATTTGGTTCTGCTTTGGAAACTGTATAAGGAAGTGTCAGTTTATACGTATTTTTTTTTATAATAATAATCATTTGTTTTGGATTTAACATTATTTTTAGTACATGTAATAAAAATATTTATAAATTATTATTTGGCACAACGCATTGAGTGACAGGGCAGTGTCTGAATATAGGACCGTCCAGCCGCTCAGCCACCATGCTCAGGAGGGTGTTGGAATCGCAGATTTTTTTATAAGCTCACCAAATTTCTAACCCTCTTATTCATAATCACTCACTAACCACTAATTTCGGCAAATCGATAATTAAAACTCTGCCCTTTTCTACTAACTAAAGGTTATACGCCGTTTTTTACTACGCTGTTGATTTTATATACCTACAAGGCAAGTGTGAATAGGATAGTTAGAAAAAGAAGGCCTCGGCGAACGTAGGTACTCTGACCAAATTGGAGACGTTCTAGAGTAAGGCCAAGTCAAGAGTTACACTAAACGGACGAGCTTGTATGAGGTATGTGGTAAAAATCTGTGGTCTGTAGCTACTCCTCCGAGAAACATGCGATGTATACATATTTTTTTTTCTATATTGACTGGATACTGATAAAAGCCTATCTACCAACTGATAAAAATTGATAAATATTAAGCTAGGTTGGCGATTTTAATTTGTTTCGTTGGGTCTCTCGTGCGCGTCACATCTCAATTATATTGTAGTAACGTACCTAATGAAATCCTTCGTAGATTAATAGTTAATCTATATAGTTGAGTTAATACAAAAAAAAACTTTAAATTTGATTCGGCCTGGAAATGGGGCAAAATGTAAGCTTTGTAATTATTATTATCTACGTAGCAGTCAACTTTCTTATTTATATTTATATAATGGTGAATAAATATTGTGGTAAGTCTGCTTCAAAATATGTTGACATAAATAAGTTTTCTGATAAAAAACAGTATCGCTAGATGTTTAGTACAAACTTGTAGATAACTTAGGAAATAAGCTTTATACATATTTTGACCGTGGGACAATATTGCATGATATTTTTTTATAAATACTCAGGTTTGTAATTTAGGACTTTACGCCAAAATTAAAAAAAAAAAACTATTTAAAATATTCGTCACGGTAGATCATTCAATTTGATTGCACTTAAGAGTTAAATTAAATGTTACTATTGCACGTATCTCTTCATCAACCTATCTCATAAAATAAAATAAAAAGATATGGCGCAGCAGAAGCTGCAAGGCGGTTTTTAAAAAGTGTGACGTCACTACCATCCCCAGCATGCTGGTCTCTCATAAATTCATAATTGACGACGAAAGTAAACTCCAGGAGTTCTAATTTTTTTTTTCCATTAAGTTTTGGTTTTGAAGATAAATATGGTCAATATAACAACTTGATTACGTAATTATAACAAACAAATAACAATTTGCTATTAATTAATTATTTTACACTGTAATTTGACAATCTTAGTGATAATTTGTTAAGTAGGTAACTCGTGGTTCTGCGCCGATGACTCATTGTAGAAACAGCACAACAACGCTTTTGCGCCGATAGATACAATCTAATTAATTTTAATATCACTTTTGCAACGATAATAAAAATGTTATTTACAATTGATAAAGAGATCTTTATAGAATGCGTCATAAGTAAAGTATTGTTATGTTTGCATTGATATTTCATGAAATTAAATAGTATATTAAAGATGTAATTAGTTATGGTTTGTAAAGTGGTTTTTAAAAAGAACCCAATTCCTTACTAATTTTGATAAAAACGTGAATATTTAGGTAATGTCGATAGCCATTCCAGTTATTCTTGATTTAATTTTTTATTTGCGTACTATTTTAAAAACTGTCGGTAATGAGCGAGTACCTCACCAAATTCTATTTTGAGTTATTTTTATTTAAAAAAAAAACCTTCTGTCAAAATTAATTAATTTTTAATTTATTGGGTTACACGTTTTTCATGTCCTTCTAGACAGTACCTACAGTTATTTTTACGATTAAGGCATACATTCTTAATAAGTACCTACATAATTTGTTTTATAAACTTAAGTACATTTGGAAGAAATAACGAAATCAGACGGTTCCAAAAAAAATAAAAGTTAAATACGTTTTCAACTTTAACTTATATTCGCAGAGTTTGGTCATTAATTTTATTTTCTTTCTTTCTCAAATTAAAACTTGGTAATTTATAAATAGTAAAAATAGTTAAGGTAGAATAGCACACAAAACAGATGTTTATTTTTACAGATGTAAATTGAGCCACTGGTTTTTTCGTGGTCATACTTGTCAGTTTTAAAAATTCAGTTTCAAAATCAAATCTTTTTGAATAATCATCAAACTCGAAGTTCATTAAAAAAAAAGTAAGTAATTTTACAAACTGGTGAGATCACTGACCTAACACTAGCTGACCAAAAAAATCACAAACTACCTTTAAATATCGACATGTCATGAATAGGAAAATATGAATCTATTTCCTTTCTACTGAATCATATTTTTCGATATAATGTATGAAACAGTGATAAGTGCCTATCTTTTAACTGATAAAAGCGGATTCATATTAAGCTAGGTTGGTGATTTTCATTTGTTTCGTTCGGTCTCTCGTGCGCGCAACATCTCATTGTAAAACTAACTAACTTAAGGAGAGGAAGAGGAGAGTAAATAAAACTATTATTTTAAAATTGAATCTGAAATGAAAAGGGCAAAAGACATAAAAGATGTAATTATTGCTTTTTATATTCTCTTAGCAGTTTACGCAATTTTTATTATTTATCTATTAGTGGTTAAATTTTGTGGTAAGTTTGCATTAAGTATATTCATTACATAAATAAATTAGGGTTTTTTTTGTTATTACTTACAACATTTTTTATAGTCAAAATCAAAAGGTTTTTATTCATTAAAATCACAAGGATCATATAGAAACGTCAGCTTAAAAACTAATTTTAAATGGTAAAGTGATATTTCTCTTACGTAGTAAAACTTTAGGAACATTATGTTTGTAGCGCATGATAAATAAAAGTTGTCGAAAATGTACGCGGGTTGGTAAGTTTGAACTTTAGGAATGTATATTTATCTAGGTACTTAAAAGATTCGTCACTATAGATAAGAGCACGTTGATTGAACCAATACTTCCACTATTATCGATTTATTCAACTATCTTATAAAATAAACGATGCAGATAAAAACCTAATTATTTTTGCGTCAGTTATTATTTTGTTTGCACATTAATAGCACGTTTGTCAAACTTTTAAAAGTTTTACTGCGTTTTCTAAGAAAAGTGATAAACTTGCACTATGAATTATTATATTTCGCCAGCTTTTATATTTTGGATTACGTTTTTGTTGATTCTCTTGGTGGTGGCGTCATACAGATCTTGGAGTAAGTTATACTTCATACTTATTAGATTTCAATAATATAACATTTCAACATATAATATATTTTTACCTTTATTTACACTTCTAAACAAATCCATGTTATAACTTTTGAAACTGTCCTTAATATGAATATAATTTTCACAACAGATGAAATATGAACCGTAACATTTTCCCATGATCATGACACATGTCAACTGTAGCGAAATGACACATATTCACAAAGCTTGCTATAACCATGGGCTTGGAGATTTGAAAGCTTTTATGATCTGTAAGCCAGTAGACTTGTTTATACTCTTTACAGAGAATGGAAATTTGCTACTAAGGATTTATTTTGGTCCAAAATTCCTTATCATTTGTAAAGTTCCTACCTACGTAGGTTCGATTTATCGATAGGTAAAAATTAACGTTATCTACTTTAGATAACAAGCTATAATTACATGTGACGAATATTTGAAAACCTAGTGTAGACTGTTACCTAAAACATAATTATATACATTTTTATTAAAGTCTTATTGTCATAAACATTACATCATTATTATGGAAGCGCGAATGATAGCTGCGCTAGTTATTATAATATTTACAATTATATTCTGGATTGGCTATTTAATAGTAGTTAAAAGAAGAGGTGACTTCAAATTTGTGGCCAATTCTTATTTTATCTCATAAAAATGTAGTTGCACAAAGTTGGTATTTAGTGCCATCTATTATCCACATGATAAACTACTTCTGTATAATGGAAACTTTTTTATCTGTCGCTGTAACTGCTGTCGTCAACAGGATAATTTAATTATATTATAATCTTTTAGCAGCGTAAACAAAAAAAATATTGAATTGTAGCATTATTAAAAAAGTCCGTCTAACTATTATCTGTTCATACAAGTCACCAAATTTTCTCGAAAAAAAAAACAAATTTCCACATTTTTTTATCATCTATAAAGTACTAATTATAACGTTTAGACATGCCTCAGACTACCACCTAATTGCTATAATCAAAGGCCTATTCACTGAGTATATATCTGAGGATGTCTATCACGGGGACTACCTAGAGTCGTGAGCGTGTTTGTTTTTTTCATTCCCACTCAATGTAAATCTTTTATCCTCCAAATCCCAAGAAATTGTTTATTAATAATTTAGGTAGGTACTTTGATATTTCATAAAGTACAACGGGAATTTTCTTTATCGGTAAAGGCACTGACAAAGTTTCAACTGATTCCGAGTCTTCATCAGGGTATTACCCCTGACATAATATGGGACATTAGACCCATAGCAATATATAGGATTTAAAAAAAAAACATATTGATACTTTTGTTATCCAGAACGATATCAATGGAAACAGATTAATTAACGGTTATCTTTTGATTAGTACCTAGCTACCTACCTACCTACCTACCTACCTACCTACCTACCTACCTACCTACCTACCTACCTACCTAACTACCGGGGTAGATTGGCCATTTCATTATCATTTGTTGTTTTCATACAGGTATGTGTGCTACTTCCTTTTGGGACGAACTTAAAAATAAAACTACAAATATAGACAATCTCCTGCTTAAATTAAAATACATTAAAATACGTTAAAATAGGCTAATATTATGACTTCTGTAATCAGTGCGATCGCTTTCTTGTTTTTTAACATAGCTCTATTCGGTTTTATTTATTTTGTGTTGGTGAGATTTTTTGGTAAGTACATTCTTTAGAATTATTTTAATCACTAAGAGTCTCTTAATCTTGTTAGCATCCGCATCGTGTTAAAGCTAAAATATCAAAGATAAGAAATCCAAATGAGTTCAATAACAAATTATCAACACAGTACTTTGTGTTTTAATAATACTTTTGTTTATCTATCCAAGACATTGTCTATGGTAGATAAGAACTCGATTGAAGCCTACTTAGAATCCTGTTAATATAGATTAGTTACAAAATGCCTTTTAAATTATCAAGATATAAATCTTATATTTTTTCGTCAGCTGTTATTGTTTTGTAGAATAAAAAATTTGTAAAACAATTCTTGCAAAAGTCGAATAAGTTTATCTAAAGTTGCATGCTATGATATATAACTATCATTGCTCGATAGGAAACTACATATTTCAGATACCTACTTGTTATACTAACTATAAAATACCCTAACAAAGGTTTATTTTATAATGTAAGCATGTGCTATAAAAGGATTTTTTGAAATTTTCACTTTAAGGGAGGGAGGGGGAATGGGGGGAGGAACTTGGTATGAAAGTCCTTGTTCTTTCAAGTTAGAAACATGAAAATTTTAATTACAGCGACTGAGCATAAATAAATAATGACATGTATCACATTTTAAGGGGTGGGAAGGAAACGAGGTGTAAAAGTTTGTATGGGAGTATCGTTTTTTTTAAGCATCACCCACGCGTTCAAAGCTGCTTGTAACAGCATGGTATTAAATGAAACAGAGGTCTGAAATAAGATTATGAACTCTAAATAGCTGATCTGCTGTATTTTTATCGAATAGGTACAGCTATTTAATTATTTTTCAGTGAAATTACGTCGTATGACAATATACATATCTTAATAGGTTTATAGATAACTGGGGCTGCTTCAGATTTAAATAAACAGTTTCTATGCATTGATACTTAGACCGCGTTGAAAAAAACAGTGAATGCATTTAAATGAATGCATTCACTGTTTTTTTTTCGATGTTTTTTTTTAATTTCTGCCATGTTATAGGGAAATAGGTATAGATATCATTATATTTTTGTAGATTATGTATTATTAAGATTTATAAACTGTATATTAAACCTTGAAATTATTTCCGTAGCTTTCAATTATTAACATTATATTTGTATGTTTGCATGATTTCAAATAATTTATTTCAGTCAGAACTTCGGAGGCTTTTTTGAACTTTTAGCAGTTGTACGAAAACAAGAGGTTTAAGAGGTTTTTGAAATGTATTATTCTTCGAGTGTGGTTGTTTTTTTTCGCTAGTGATTATTCTTATATTTATTTTAGCACTGCGACTTTTAATAAGTAATCTACGATCTACCCTACCTTCTGATACTTTTTGCAGGACCAAATTCTACTTAAAAATCCAAATTTAATCCGTTTCTAAGTATGTAACTTGTTCGTCTAGATGATTTTATTTAGCAATTAAATACGTAACACGTTTCTCTTATAATGTTTTTATGCTTAGCTATCTGTCATGAAAAAGTGCAATATCATGAAAAAAGTACTTACTGGGGTTATAATTTGCAATTATTAAAAAAAAACCTACTCTTTACATTGTTACATTACATTGTGTTAAAACCATCTAGTACGCAGAAAAGTTCGTTTTATCAATAAAAAATTGGTCCGTACTCATGTCGCAGTGGTGCCATCTAACTGTTTATACATGAATAAAAGCCTAACCTTCAATGTTTTGATGATTCAAGACTTCGAATAACACCAAACTGGCGTAGCGTAGTGTTTGAAGTATAGACAAACTGGCGTAGCGTAGTGTTTGAAGTATAGACAAAAGATCATAGATGGCAGTGTGTTGCACAAAAACAAATCAGTACATGTGATTAGGTACGTTGAAGACCTTATCTTTGAGATAAAACAACAATATTTTTTTTACACCTACGTATTTTAAAATAAAATCTTACCTGCTAAAGTTAACATTAAACTGAAAATTGGACGTAAATATTAGTGAATTAATTAATTAATTTTGACCTTTATCTAAGGAGGTACAAATGAAAATGTGACTAGTGGTTAATTAAAGTTTAAATGGTCTAGTCAATAACGTACCACCGTACGTAATTACCATTTTGTTTCCAAACGAAACAAAATTGCGTGATCATCATTCGACTTCCAAATTGTTTTTATTATATTTTGATATTACAAAATAAGAATAACAAACAAAGTTGAGAGTAGTTCAACATGGCTCCCCGGGACGACGTCGTTCCAGCATCGACAATAACACAGGAAACGATAGTATATCTCTCAATATTCGGGACATTGCTTGTGATGTCGTTTGTAATAATGTGCATGAAGATGGGACATATCAGTGAGTACATTTACTTCAAATAATACTGTTACGAGCTAGGGTACGGGATAAAATAATGAAGTCCACTTGAACACCAAAAGAACACTGTATTAGTCAGGTTACACTATAAAATTAACTTTGACACTAACAGCACAACAGAATTACACCACTTAAACAAAAGCACTAAAACACTGAATTACTAGGTACAACACTATAACACAAACAGTCACTTTACTAATCACTGGGTATCGCTTTTTTATCACTTTTATCAATTCACTTCCAAGTCTCGATCGGAACTGTCGCTACGGGCCGCTCACCGCGCTTATAAATCCCCCTAAGACGATACCTCGATCCTTCCAGAAAGATCTCGTACAATCCCGTCCTTTCTAAGCGCGCACTATCCCCTTCTAACGCATTTGCTATCTCTTACTAACGCGGTTAATGACCGTTCTAGTAGGTTCCATAAAGGGGCGGGGCGTCCGCTACGTGCGTGCTAGTTCTTTCTACGCGATACTAGATGGCGGTAGAACGAGTAGTGCGTCCATTTGATAAGAGATGGCGCTAGCATACCGTAGTTAGCTAGCAGCGCACGTCACACTGCCCCCTCCTTAGACATGCTCGTCCCGAGCATTGTCAGACCCGTAATACCTCGCCAAACGGTCAACATGAACGATCTTAGGGGCTCCTCGCAGACCCTTCTGTATCCGATAAGTGACATCGTTAATCCTGGTCATAACACGGTACGGTCCGTCCCATTTGGGCTGTAATTTGGGAGACTTTCCTTTTTTCCGCACTGGATTATGCAACCACACCAGTGAACCTTCGTTGAATCCCAAATTATTCAGTTTTCTGTCATAACGGGTCTTCATCTTTTCAGACGTTTGTTGGCTGGATTGTCGGATGTTTTCATATACGTCGTTCATTTTATTTCGTAAGTCGCTCGCATAATCTGTTATTGTGCGTGGAGAATCAGGTGGAATGCCAGTTATCAAGTCCGCAGGTAATCGCAGTTCACGTCCAAAGTTCGCAAAGGCAGGGGTGACATTTGTGCTCTCGTGAACTGCACTTCGATATGACAACAGAAATGGCTGAATGTACTTGTCCCAATCCTTCTGATTGGTCTCCACCACTTTTGCCAGATAATGTTCCAACGTCTGATTAAACCTTTCTACCATTCCGTCCGATTGTGGGTGATAGGAGGTGGTTCTGGTCTTATGAGTGCCCATTAAACGACATGTCTCCTGAAATACCTGGGACTCAAAATTCCTTCCTTGGTCGCTGTGAATTTCCAGAGGTACTCCAAAACGACAGAAAACTTCGTGTACTAATTTATCCGCTACCGTCGAAGCTTCTTGGTTAGGAATTGCGAAAACTTCCGGCCATTTTGTAAAATAATCCATGACTACCAAGAAGTATTTGTTCCCGTTTTCACTAACAGGAAACGGTCCAGCAACGTCCAGCGCTATACGTTCCCACGGCGCTCCGACATTGTATAACTTCAATGCTCCTTTGCTGCGCGTGTGGGGTCCTTTTACGGCTGCACAACTCGTACATTTCCGGCACCAGTCCTCCACATCATCTCGACAATGGATCCAGTAAAATCGTTCGCGGATTTTCAACAATGTCCTTTTTATTCCCATATGACCACCCGAACATCCCTCGTGGTAGAGCTTCAGAACGTCAGATATTTTGTTCCTAGGGACAACCATTTGAAGGTGACAATGATCTCCTCGAGCATTTTCCCATTTACGGCACAATACTCCATTATGGACAACCAGACTGTCCCACTGTGCCCAATAACTTTTTGTAGTTGTGCTCATTCCAGCAACATCACTCCACTTAGGTTTGGGGCTACCAGCTTTGATCCGTTCTACAATTGGCTTGAGATCGTTATCCTCCTGCTGTGCTTGCTGCAGGGTTTCCTTCCACTCCTCGCTAAGGTCTGTTCTCAGCATTCTTATGGGTACTGCTTCTTTGGACTCCTGTTTGACACAATGCTTACAGTTTTCCAGGCAAGGTCTTCTAGAGAGTGCATCCGCGTTACCGTGAGATTTTCCACTGCGATGTTCAATTTGAAAATCAAACTCCTGTAGCTGTTCTATCCATCTTGCCACTTGCCCCTCGGGGTTCTTGAACTGTAATAGCCATGTTAACGCAGCATGGTCAGTTCGCAGATGAAATTTACGTCCTAGCAGATATTTGCTGAAATGCTGCAAAGATTTTACTACTGCCAGCAGTTCCCTTCGTGTGACACAGTAATTTCTTTCCGGTTTGGATAAAGATTTGCTGAAGTAGGCTATCACCACTTCTTGATCTCCTTTGCGCTGAGATAATACACCACCAATACCGGTATTACTTGCATCTGTGTCCACAATGAACTCGTTATCTAGGTCAGGAAAGCCAAGAATAGGTGCCTCACACAGACGCTTCTTTAGTTCCTGAAAAGCATGGTTGCAGTCTTCATCCCAGAAGAATAGTCGCTTCTCCTCGGTGAGCTTGTGCAAAGGCTTAGCTACATCAGCAAAGTTCTTCACAAACCGTCGGTAATAGGAGCACAACCCTAAAAATGCTCTGACTTGTGTCTTGTCCATTGGAATCGGCCAATCCTTGACAGCGTCTATTTTCTCTGGGTCAGTTTGTATACCGTTTCGTGAAACTACATGACCCAAGAAGCTTACTTGCCGTCTGAAGAACGAGCACTTTTTCGGACTTAACTTTAGATTTGCTGCGCGGATCTTTGACAACACGCGTTCCAGATTTTGAAGATGTTCTTGAAATGTTCTTCCAATAATGATGATGTCATCCAAGTAGACAAGGCAGGCGTCTCCGATCAATCCAACAAGTACTAGCTCCATTAGCCTCTCAAAAGTCGCAGGGGCGTTGCATAATCCGAACGGCATGACTCGAAATTGCCAAAGTCCCTTTCCCGTAGAGAATGCAGTCTTTTCCTTGTCTCTAGGGTCTATTTCTACTTGCCAGTAGCCACTTTTCAAATCCAGAGTAGTAAACCACTTCATTCCTGTCAGTGTATCTAACGTGTCATCAATTCTGGGTAGTGGATAACTGTCTTTCTTCGTTACTTCATTGAGACGACGATAATCCACACAGAAACGCATAGTTCCGTCCTTCTTCTTGACTAGCACGACAGGCGAGCACCAAGGACTGGATGAAGGTTCTATTACACCATCCTTCATCATTCCCTCAATCATGGTTTCTACTTCTTTCTCCCGTGCTACTGGTAATCGTCTAGGTCGCTGGCGGATCGGTAGCTCATTACCTGTGTTTATCGCATGCTGTACTAGTCCAGTCTTTCCAATATCAGCATCATTCGAAGAGAATACATCGGCATACTGAAGTAACGTCTTTTTAGCCATTGCAACTTCTTGTTCAGAAAGATCCTTGCGACAAACTTCCAGAAACGATGACACATCATATTTTTTCTTTAGGTTTTGGCCACTGGGCAATTCTTGACACCTTCGCAAGCAAGCTACTTCCTCACAGGTTCCCATTAACGTCCCTTTTTCGATGAGGTTTTCTTCACTACTCAAGTTCAATATTCGCACTGCTGAGGTACTCGTAGCCTTCACTAGAGTTCGTGACATAATCCATGGTTGGACGGTATCCAATCTCTCTATCAGTACACATCGATTATTTCCCGCAGTGTGTGGCAATCTTACTGGTACAATGGTTTCCGACCTTGGAGGCAGAACAGTTTTCTGTAGACAGTAAATATTCCCTGGTGATCCACCTTCCATAAAAATTTCCTCCGTTCCACATTTTAACACTCCTTGATTCACGTCGATCTTGCAGCGGTGCTCTCGCAAGAAATCCAAACCCAGGATACAGTCGTCAACCACGTCGGCCACGATGACGTTATGCAGGAAAATCCTTTCACCCAGCTTCACCTCTACCCGCTTCTCGCCTCGGACGGATATGTGCTGACCGGTTGCTGTTAAGAGTTGGACTCGGTCACTGTTACGGAAGAAGTTCCCAAGTAAGCGATTTGCAAGTTGGGAACTGACCACTGTACGAGAAGCACCAGTATCCAATGTGATCTTGCAGGGTGTTCCATTGATTTGGCCATTGATAATCAAGCTGTTCCCGTCGTGTGCTTGTGAGATCGAAATTCTTGGGACTTTTTCACTACCAGCCAGCACCCGTTCCGTAGTCCTGTCGTTTACTCGTTTCCCTGCTGCTTGTTGGACGGAGGCGCTAGCCCCCTGTTCTCCTTGAGGCCGATCTTCCCCTCTCGAAGTGCGTTTTGGGCAGCTAGACCTCAGGTGACCTTTTTCTCCACACTCGTAGCATCGAGGACTAAATTTAGGGCGGCTGAATCTGTCACTGGAAGGAGATGCCACCACTTCCCTGACGCGGTGCGCTCGATGGTCCTGACGTACGGCCTCTACCTCCAAAGCATGGGCCAAGGCGTTCTTCAGAGACTCGTGGTGCCCAAGCCTCACAGTAGCTCGTACTTCCAGGTCACGTATTCCATCGACGAACGCCTGGATCAAGATTCCATCAATGAGCGCAGGTGAAGATTGATACGCCTTCCGAACCAGCTTTTCAATTTCCAAAGCCCACTGTTGTAGGTTCTCGGTGTTCCGTTGGCTTCTGTCCTTTAGCTGAGCACGGAACACGTGCTCCAGGTGTGCGTCGCCATATCGGGACTCCAAAGCTTCCAGCAGTTGCTCGTAGCTGACTTCCTTCCCCAGGGCTTCTAAGATGGTGAGCGCCTGGTCACGAAGGCCTAGTGTAAGTGCAGTCATGGCTTGCTTCTTGGTCCATCCATTTGCTTCAACAACAGCATCAAGCTGGATCTTGTACGCTGACCACGAAGAACTTCCATCGAAAGGTGGGACCTTAAAACCTCGAACCGATGTAGAAGTTACTACAGGAGCCACGTTGCCTTCGCCAGATTTTAGTACACCCAGAGCTTTCTTCACGTCGGCGATCTGAGTTTCGGCCTCTGAGATACGATTCTCGTGGTGCTTCACCTGCTCCTTCACTTCTTTGAGGTCTTTTCCAATAGTCACGTGTAGTTCCTTCAGAAGGTGAGCTTGTTCCTCCTGTCGACGAGCCTGGTCTGCTTCCAGCTGACGGAGTTGCTCCTCCTGCCGACGTGCCTGATTTTCCATCATAGTCATTAAGGCAGCAAAATCAAACGAAGCAGGAGATCGGGCCACAGTCGATGATTCTGGAGATGATCCAGCAGCTGACTCCATCTCCGGCTGAGGTACCCGCCCAGGTTCTTGTGATGGGGAACCTCCGAAACGCCTTCCATCGACTTCTTGCTGTCGTTGATGTCTCGTCCTGACACCCTCCATACTGTCGTCCTTTGGTAGAATCGGCATTATTTTATCCCACTTCTGACACCAAATTGTTACGAGCTAGGGTACGGGATAAAATAATGAAGTCCACTTGAACACCAAAAGAACACTGTATTAGTCAGGTTACACTATAAAATTAACTTTGACACTAACAGCACAACAGAATTACACCACTTAAACAAAAGCACTAAAACACTGAATTACTAGGTACAACACTATAACACAAACAGTCACTTTACTAATCACTGGGTATCGCTTTTTTATCACTTTTATCAATTCACTTCCAAGTCTCGATCGGAACTGTCGCTACGGGCCGCTCACCGCGCTTATAAATCCCCCTAAGACGATACCTCGATCCTTCCAGAAAGATCTCGTACAATCCCGTCCTTTCTAAGCGCGCACTATCCCCTTCTAACGCATTTGCTATCTCTTACTAACGCGGTTAATGACCGTTCTAGTAGGTTCCATAAAGGGGCGGGGCGTCCGCTACGTGCGTGCTAGTTCTTTCTACGCGATACTAGATGGCGGTAGAACGAGTAGTGCGTCCATTTGATAAGAGATGGCGCTAGCATACCGTAGTTAGCTAGCAGCGCACGTCACAATACTTATTAATTTAAAAAATATAGATTTTATTTTATTTACTGTAAAAAAAACATACTCTTCATAACCGAATGTTGATAAACAGTCCAAAATAAATTTGAATACCCCATTTTTTCACCTCTATCGGGTGGGATTTTCAATTCACCAATCACCTTAAACAATTTGACGATGTAGTTATGCGTATTTGTTGTTTTAGCAGATTTTAACACCATTTTTAATATATATTCTGATGTTTAGATAGATAGATAGAAAATATATTGCACAATATTATTGCACAACTAAAAAGTACTGTACATATGCGAACTTAATGTTATATAGCATTCTCTTCCAGTTAACCTTTGTGTAAAATGAAAACAGTCCTAAAGTAGTGCGTGAATAACAAGAAAAGTTATAAATGATATGCTAGAGCTAAACCTACTTTAATAAGACACAAAAACTGTTCCTTAGATAAATTCATTCCTTCGAATAAAAACCTCATTTCATTTCACACAAAATATATTCCGTGAAAACACTCCAAAATGTTACCTAATCAGTAGATATTGTCACTGTATCAAACGATAAAAAGATAAGGTCTATCTATCAATGGAAAGAATTTAGCAAAAACCATTTTGTGATCATCTGTGTACGTCTAAGCTGAAAGTGAACAGGCAAAATGAGAAGAAATTTTTTTGTGAACTCTTTGTCATATTTTTGACCCCAAAATAGTTTATAATTACATTCCAATAGTTTGTTAAATCAAATTGTTTGTGAGTGAAAATTAAAAAGTATAAAAGTGCTCACCTAGTTTGTGACGCAAGCAAGTATTGAGTGGTGCATTCAAAAATAATTATGGGACAAAGAAAGGAATGAGCTAAACACATTCAAGAATATGACCTGCAAAAAAATATTCAAATCTACATAACATTAATCAAAACTGCCTTATGACATAATTATAAATAAAACAGAATGAGCTCAACGGATTAAAGAATAAAATCTGCAAAACATTATTCAAACTGCATAACATTGTTCAAAACTGAAATAATTGTTCATGCTAACTGCAAAAATGCCTCCAATGTACGGATACCCGAACTATGAGTTTTCTGATGAAGATAATTTGGACGACGTTTTTGACCACGAAGTAAACCCACGTAATCTCACGGAGATGGCGTTCTGGTACATGATTATATTGATTGCGATGCTGCTGCTTTGGTTGTTCATTTTCTTTTGTCTGAGGATCATCGCACTGAGTAAATATATGTCTTATCTGTTAATCTGTTAACAATTAGGTATGTGTTAAGGGTGTAGCTACCTCGGCTTTCGATCCGGAAATCGTTGGTTCGAAGTCAGTCCTGCAACAATGGATTTTTAACTCGAAATGTTATGTGCGCATTAACGCGTGCCCAGAACGGTGAAGGAAAACTTATATTTTTAAGGAAATACAAACTGTAAAGTTTTTGAAATCTCTTTATATGATAGTGCTGAGTACAGACACTAGTTTTAGTGCATTTCCTAGCACTTTCTTTGTACAGCGGCTAAGAAATTGAGACTAAAATTCAAAATAAAAAAAAACGTAGTTTTTCCATTTCCGTTTAATTCATACAGATAATAACAGTGCCTCCGTCCGTCGTTTAGTTAACTTTAAATAAACGCAGAATGAAGAAAAAATTACAATAGTATTCTGTCGATCTAGTGACAATGATTGGATGCATGTTGTTGTGTTCTGAAGATACTGTATTGGAAGAATTGATAATTATTTTATTGATTGAGATAACTCTTTTGTTTGTGAAATCCAAGATAGCAATATCATCGCATCATATATATCTTTAGAAACTATCAAACTACTGAACTAACTATTGCCGGCTAGGGAAACTCTTGAATAAAAATAAACAATTTGTGAAGGTAATGTTGACCTTCGAACAACTGCCCAGATAAATAGTTATCTGTGACTTAATGATATGATCCATCAAAAAATAATTTCAAGCAAAGTACAAAATTATACAACGACTTTTGTAGTCAAAGGTTATTGACGTATTAACAGTTTTATAACGTTTCCGATAAATAGTATAATTTTATCTCGTCTACTAATCCAAAATAAAGATTAATTAAACGGGGGGGTTTAGATAAACCAACAATTACTATCATTTAGG
This sequence comes from Perizoma affinitatum, assembly GCA_961405105.1. Lineage (NCBI taxonomy): Eukaryota > Metazoa > Arthropoda > Insecta > Lepidoptera > Geometridae > Perizoma > Perizoma affinitatum. Next base: position 15,229,409 of record OY560190.1, on the reverse strand, counting down.
TACAGTTTTTAATCAGATAATTATGGATTTGTGTTATTTTTCATTCTACTCAATAATAGTGCCTCGAAGAGATTGCGCGATAGAAGTCTAAATTGTTTTAAAAAATACCAAAGTGAATTTGTGCAGTTTTTTGAAAAAATATTGAAAATTATTATTATCAGTGAAATAGAAAGTTAAAATTTTATATTTTATAATATTAAAATTTTAATTATATGGTAAATTGTATGTTGTTTTTATGATCAAAATGGAATCTCAAAATATGCTAGAGTCGGACTTGTCTGAGGAGAGCGCGGTGGCTGAGGTCGGCGACGGTGACGCTATGGCAGAAGTATTTTGGACAGCTCTTAGTTTAAGCACAGCCTTTGTGTTAATAGTTTTTGTTTTGACCTGCATAAGAGTACTTATTATAGGTAAATATTTAGATAAATATTTTTTTAGATATTTTGGTTAAAAATGTTATTTCAAGTTTTTTTGTCAAAAATAATATATCTATAAAGCTTTAATAAAAAATGTATGTAGGCTCATTTCTATAACATTTTTTTTATAATTATAACCATCAAAACATAACTATTCTGAAGCTTACGAACAATTTTACGCATTATTTTTAAGTACCTACTAACCGGTGCATAAGAAGGATTCTTTATGACCATTTAATCGGATTTTATCATAATTTTACACATTTATCAGATAAATTAACAAAAGCAATTTAAATTCAATCATTTGCATTTAATTACTTTTATTATATAAACGTTATCATAACTATCATTTTAAAGTACATACGCACTTAGTATCTAATAAAATTGAATAATAATCTAAAATAGAGTAAAAAAGAGTAATACCTATTAATATTCACAATCTGAATTTTCGTTTATAACCGAATGTTGATAAACAGTCCAAAATAAATTTGAATACCCCATTTTTTCACCTCTATCGGGTGGGATTTTCAATTCACCAATCACCTTAAACAATTTGACGATGTAGTTATGCGTATTTGTTGTTTTAGCAGATTTTAACACCATTTTTAATATATATTCTGATGTTTAGATAGATAGATAGAAAATATATTGCACAATATTATTGCACAACTAAAAAGTACTGTACATATGCGAACTTAATGTTATATAGCATTCTCTTCCAGTTAACCTTTGTGTAAAATGAAAACAGTCCTAAAGTAGTGCGTGAATAACAAGAAAAGTTATAAATGATATGCTAGAGCTAAACCTACTTTAATAAGACACAAAAACTGTTCCTTAGATAAATTCATTCCTTCGAATAAAAACCTCATTTCATTTCACACAAAATATATTCCGTGAAAACACTCCAAAATGTTACCTAATCAGTAGATATTGTCACTGTATCAAACGATAAAAAGATAAGGTCTATCTATCAATGGAAAGAATTTAGCAAAAACCATTTTGTGATCATCTGTGTACGTCTAAGCTGAAAGTGAACAGGCAAAATGAGAAGAAATTTTTTTGTGAACTCTTTGTCATATTTTTGACCCCAAAATAGTTTATAATTACATTCCAATAGTTTGTTAAATCAAATTGTTTGTGAGTGAAAATTAAAAAGTATAAAAGTGCTCACCTAGTTTGTGACGCAAGCAAGTATTGAGTGGTGCATTCAAAAATAATTATGGGACAAAGAAAGGAATGAGCTAAACACATTCAAGAATATGACCTGCAAAAAAATATTCAAATCTACATAACATTAATCAAAACTGCCTTATGACATAATTATAAATAAAACAGAATGAGCTCAACGGATTAAAGAATAAAATCTGCAAAACATTATTCAAACTGCATAACATTGTTCAAAACTGAAATAATTGTTCATGCTAACTGCAAAAATGCCTCCAATGTACGGATACCCGAACTATGAGTTTTCTGATGAAGATAATTTGGACGACGTTTTTGACCACGAAGTAAACCCACGTAATCTCACGGAGATGGCGTTCTGGTACATGATTATATTGATTGCGATGCTGCTGCTTTGGTTGTTCATTTTCTTTTGTCTGAGGATCATCGCACTGAGTAAATATATGTCTTATCTGTTAATCTGTTAACAATTAGGTATGTGTTAAGGGTGTAGCTACCTCGGCTTTCGATCCGGAAATCGTTGGTTCGAAGTCAGTCCTGCAACAATGGATTTTTAACTCGAAATGTTATGTGCGCATTAACGCGTGCCCAGAACGGTGAAGGAAAACTTATATTTTTAAGGAAATACAAACTGTAAAGTTTTTGAAATCTCTTTATATGATAGTGCTGAGTACAGACACTAGTTTTAGTGCATTTCCTAGCACTTTCTTTGTACAGCGGCTAAGAAATTGAGACTAAAATTCAAAATAAAAAAAAACGTAGTTTTTCCATTTCCGTTTAATTCATACAGATAATAACAGTGCCTCCGTCCGTCGTTTAGTTAACTTTAAATAAACGCAGAATGAAGAAAAAATTACAATAGTATTCTGTCGATCTAGTGACAATGATTGGATGCATGTTGTTGTGTTCTGAAGATACTGTATTGGAAGAATTGATAATTATTTTATTGATTGAGATAACTCTTTTGTTTGTGAAATCCAAGATAGCAATATCATCGCATCATATATATCTTTAGAAACTATCAAACTACTGAACTAACTATTGCCGGCTAGGGAAACTCTTGAATAAAAATAAACAATTTGTGAAGGTAATGTTGACCTTCGAACAACTGCCCAGATAAATAGTTATCTGTGACTTAATGATATGATCCATCAAAAAATAATTTCAAGCAAAGTACAAAATTATACAACGACTTTTGTAGTCAAAGGTTATTGACGTATTAACAGTTTTATAACGTTTCCGATAAATAGTATAATTTTATCTCGTCTACTAATCCAAAATAAAGATTAATTAAACGGGGGGGTTTAGATAAACCAACAATTACTATCATTTAGGTACAGTTTTTAATCAGATAATTATGGATTTGTGTTATTTTTCATTCTACTCAATAATAGTGCCTCGAAGAGATTGCGCGATAGAAGTCTAAATTGTTTTAAAAAATACCAAAGTGAATTTGTGCAGTTTTTTGAAAAAATATTGAAAATTATTATTATCAGTGAAATAGAAAGTTAAAATTTTATATTTTATAATATTAAAATTTTAATTATATGGTAAATTGTATGTTGTTTTTATGATCAAAATGGAATCTCAAAATATGCTAGAGTCGGACTTGTCTGAGGAGAGCGCGGTGGCTGAGGTCGGCGACGGTGACGCTATGGCAGAAGTATTTTGGACAGCTCTTAGTTTAAGCACAGCCTTTGTGTTAATAGTTTTTGTTTTGACCTGCATAAGAGTACTTATTATAGGTAAATATTTAGATAAATATTTTTTTAGATATTTTGGTTAAAAATGTTATTTCAAGTTTTTTTGTCAAAAATAATATATCTATAAAGCTTTAATAAAAAATGTATGTAGGCTCATTTCTATAACATTTTTTTTATAATTATAACCATCAAAACATAACTATTCTGAAGCTTACGAACAATTTTACGCATTATTTTTAAGTACCTACTAACCGGTGCATAAGAAGGATTCTTTATGACCATTTAATCGGATTTTATCATAATTTTACACATTTATCAGATAAATTAACAAAAGCAATTTAAATTCAATCATTTGCATTTAATTACTTTTATTATATAAACGTTATCATAACTATCATTTTAAAGTACATACGCACTTAGTATCTAATAAAATTGAATAATAATCTAAAATAGAGTAAAAAAGAGTAATACCTATTAATATTCACAATCTGAATTTTCGTTTCAGACAAACAAATAAATCAGAGTTTCATGGCAACACCTTACATTAACTTGTTTTCACAGACAATACAATAAGTTTATTTCATTTCATTTTCAATTGAAATATTGTAATGAAACTTTTCGTTCAAAGTATCTGGAAGAGAATCTGTTTTGACTAAAATACTTTGCTAGTCTTTAAATTCGTATTTTAAGTTTAAATATCCTCTCTATCCAAAATTGCAGTAATTGTTCATACAGTCTGCGATAAGTTTGCTTTAGTAATTACATTACTTGGGGTGTTTTCTATGTATAATATGTATGTATTTACATAAAATATATATCAGTCATGTAGTTCCCATAATACAAGCTCTACTTAGTTCGGGGCTAGATGATGCTGTGTGAAACTGTCTAGCATTATTTATTTTATTTTATCCTTCCTACTAGTATTATAACACGAAAATTTGTGTGGATGGATTTTTGTTACTCTTTCACGCAAAAACTACTGAACGGATTTCGATGAAAGTTACAGTAATATAGCTTATACATCAGAATAACACATAGGCTACTTTTTATCCGGGTATAAGGCGTGCGAAGCCGTGGGCAGAAGCTAGTACTTTATAATACTGTCCTACAAACCCGTAGCTTGACAATGAAAAATAATACTGGACATTTTCACACAGCACCATCTAGCCCCAAAGTAAGCAGAGCTTTTATTATGGAAACTACATGACTGATATACTATTTATATACGTTTTTTTTTGGAATGACATTCATATTATACATAGAAAACACCCAGATCCCGAGTAATATTTGCAGATGCAAACATTTGTCCCGAACCCGCAACTTTTCTGCGCCACAGAGTTCGTCAAACAGTGCCCTTCCTATTAAAAAATGTCGATTCCAACGAATTGTATACTTTTTGAATTGGAAATACATTACACCCTAAAGAACCTTTCCATCGATTTCCTGCAACCATCATAATGACCAATCAATATGTAAATATGTGTCATTGTACTTTCAGGGCAAAAAACGCGCAATCCGCAGCCGAGTCGGATGTTCGTGGGATCTCGGCCGCGACAGTCCCTTGGGCCTCCGGAGACACCTATCTACGTCAGCCCATCCAACTTACCCCCACCGCCAAAGTATGGTAAGTGACACATTCACTATTTTTTTTTATTTGTATATGGTTCACAATTGGAAATTTACACATAACATTCATAAAAGGATACCATTAGTGATTTCCGGTGTCATTTCTCAAAATAGTGAACACAGCTAGCAAAGTGTGGACACTGTAGATATTAAGTATTTAAATAATAACTATACAGTTAATACAGTTATTTTTAAAATAATAATTTGTAAGCTTATTTTTAAAATAATAATTTGTAAGCAGAAGTACATTGACAAAACTCACAGACTTTAAAAACTAAAGATTTAAGAACTTTAAGTTAACTAAAAAGATTTAAAAACTAAATACGGAAGTGATAGTTATATGATACATAGTAATAATACTACCTTTTCGGATAAGACAGGGTTTTCGTTGCAAACTATACATACTTATTTTTAAAGTAATTTGTAATTTTTACATACAATAATAAGGTTATAAAATATGTACTTCCCTTTTTAATATTGTTAGTCTCTTTATGTGCCGACGTTTAAGTAATCTGTAGTTAAGCCTAGCTATAAGTAGCTAGGCTTAAACACCTAATAGATAGATGCATAAGTACGTTGTAAATGAGTAATTTTTACAGATAAAAAAACAAAAACAAACAAACACGCTCACGACTCTTCCCCATGGTGGACATCCTCAGATACATACTCAGTGAGTAGATCTTTGAGGATACCAAGTAGGGAAGTAGGGGGTAGTCAGAGGCACGTCCAAACATTACATTTGGTACATGCCCGCGTTTTGCAGATAGGTATATAAAATGACAGAAGTTTGTTGTGTTTTTTTGTGACAGAACGTTGGCGACGATACATAAATAGGTACAAGGTACCAAGTATCTACATATTTACTTATTCCTATAATAGTAACCATCGATATAATAAGACTTTATCCATCGATAGGTTATATTATATAACCTGCCCCCTATGGACTGACTTGTCAAAGATTTTTCAAACTTGCACGATCAGACAACATACCTCAAACTTTTGCAGGTCTTTAACGCGTTTACCTTTTTGTCAGACTGATTATTAGATACCAAAGACAAACAAAAAAATATTTTCATAAGATTTTATAAATAAGGTTGTGGTGAGAGAATGGACGACCTTATCGTTCAGATCTGATAAAATAGAATATATACTCTCCTCGGGTTTGCACAATATTTTCTTGAAGTTTTCTTATATAAATCGTTCTCTCTTTTCAGAATTCATGGCGCCACCGAGCTATGAAGAGGTTGTAGGCGTTCACTACCCCCAATTCAACGCACAGCCTATCTCGCAGCCAATCAGCGCAGCCCTAGAACAAGGCTCGTCCACACAACCCGCTACCGGCGTTAACGTAACGTCAATAACCGTTATCAACGAGCCACGGACAACGTCAGTGAACGTTGCGAGAACGTGAAAATAGCATGTTTCTGATAGGTTTCAGCTGTTATGTGTTGGGTTAAAATAATTTTATAATAACGGAGCTCGGTTATGAACTTACTTTATAACGAATGTCATGTTGATGTATCTACTGTTTCATATGCTACGAGAGAGGAAAATAGCTATATTTTTTATGAATTAGCTCTGAATATTATAAAATTATTTTATCACGATCACACTATTTAAATTGTTATTCCTGTTGAAATGGCAGGTTTTATTGTTTTATACTGTAACTAGTCCAACAGTTCTGAATTAAAGAACAACCTAAATGGGGATAAAGTTTTTTAAGCTGGTTAGCGTTGCGAGCCATCACGTCACTATAACGGGTATACCTACTGTCAAATCAGATACGTTTACCATTTGTTTTTTGTACTGGTTGGTTTTAATAGTATTATTAGCAGATATTTTACTGGATTACTCATGAAATTTCCAAGGTCTCTCCTCAGGTAGGATTTTTCTTTTTTACTGGGCGTGGCAGTGGAGATTTACTGAAATGAATATCTCAGAAATCCCTACAAGAATTATTGGATATTATTTCAGTATCAACTGAAATAACTGCTAATATATCAATAACAAAAACTGTTAATTTAATCTGTTAAAGATTTATAAATTTTTGCCTTTTGTAAATCGGTCTTAGAGGACGTAGGACTGATTTATCTTGACAAAGTGAACACAACTTCAATGGTTTAGAAAAAATATCTTTCAAAGTATTTTCCGGGGTATTTTTACAAGTTTAATATCCATTTGCACTAAACTTTGACAGCTTTAGAAGTTTTGACAGTTGAACATTTTTACCTAAAATTCCTAGTTTTTGCTTTTAGTTTAGTGCAGACAGAATTGAAAATCTTTATGTAATTTTAACTTATTTAGGTTGAAATCAACCCTAAATGATTTTGTTAAATGTGAGAATTCACGAACAGGTGAAAATGCTTTACAGTACTGTACTTTATATAGGTATATATTAATTATATTTAATAAATAACTTTATTAGAATTAAGTATTATACGCTTTTCTTTACACAACCTATATTTATATATATCACCAATTAATTTGCAAGTATTACCGAGTTAGTGGTTTACATTAACACATAATAAGTAAGTACTTACTTAAGAGCAGGTATTAAAATTAAAATTCAACAGCTTATTCCTACTGAAATTATTATTTTATTAGTAGTTAGTGATATTAGCAGATTCAAGTTCATGTGTCCATACAGTAGCATTCCACACTCTCCGCATACTATTTCTAATGCAGTAGTAATCTGATCGCCACCGCCACCGCCACCGCCACCGAGACACGTCAGAGGCACGACCAAACATCATATTTGGCAGATGCCCGCCTTTTGCTGGTAGTTAGTATTCCACGTGACAGTTTGCAACTCTATCGTCGCTTATTGGAACACTATGGTGCATGCCTTAGAATTGTTGTTTCTAGGACATGCCGATTCCCTAAATTATTTTCATATCTTTACTGAGTAATTATTCAGCTCTTAATAAATAATGAAGCCGACATAAAGATCATCTCTTAAGGTAGCTTACACATTTGGATCGCTATTAGTGTACTTATAAAAAGTCAGGCATTACGCTCATTAATGAGTGCCACCTCTGTTTTTATAAGATTTCTGATAAACTAGGTAGGATTAGGACATAGAGTAGGGTAAAGGTCTAACTAGTGCAGTAAGTTATCTCAAATTTGTAATAATCCGTTGTATTTCTTACGAAGAGTTCCTTTTCTACTAATGTGGCAAACAAGCAAAAGGCTCACTATTGGTAAGCAGTTACTTATTAATACAACTCTATGTACAAGTAGCTATATACAAAAAATACAGATGAAACAGCTAGCTATCTAAATACCCTTGCAAACGATCTATAGATAGCTCAACTGATCCAAATCACTACCAGGCAGAAGCGTCCCCAAAATACTGGCCGCAAAGCTACGCTCTTGGCCCCGGTTCCCCACGAACCTAGAGTTTCAACCCCAAAAGTAAGCTCTGTCGAGACTTCTATATTTGCGCCTCTTGAGATCCTCGGCCGAATCAGCCGCTGCACCGGCTCTAACTGATAGTTGATACTAATACTAAACTTCCGCACCTTGAGTCCAAACTTAATATTTAAATCGATCCTTTTTCAAAATGGAGTATCTTATAGAAGAGTAGTAAATAAGAATACTGTGTAATGTGGTTTTTACAACGATCTCAGCTATAGTTCCTTCAGATGGACTATTACCTAAATAATTCGTGGTTACACTACAGAACGTTTTTTATTGCATACGCGTAGCTCCATCCACATTTCACACGAACCACACGTGTGGTCTACGCAGCCACATCGCAGCGTCTTCGTACCCCTCTCCTTATTCCGCTACATCGTCAGTCTGTCTGGCTGTCTGTAGTTGGAAAAACGCAACCACATCTCAATTGGTGGTCACGACATACGTCATACTCATCGTAGAAACTTCACAGTACACTTGGTTATGTCAAATTAGTTAAATAAAAAATATTACGGATTAACAGGCAGGCAGCCGGACGTCATTTTTGCAGCTGGGATGTGGTTGTAGACACGTCCGTTACTCTGACCACGTTTTATACGGACAATAAACGCTAAGAAAATAAATAATACCCTTCTGCTTTCACTACACTATGTCACAGAGGTCACTTAAGGTGCTGCGGCCGATCGATCAATTGGACCTTATAAGGTACAGAAAATTGGCGACACGCTGCTAACCTGCTGGTAAATAGCTTGCATTATGATGTTTGTGTTCTGCCATGTTTAGTTAGAACGCTTGTTTAGTTATGACCCGCTTCAATAAAATGTAAAAAGAGTCCTTTAGAGCAGGCGTCGGACGTTAACCGTTTTCAATCAAGTGGACGTATGCCTGTCTGTCTCGTCATAACATAGTTTTTTTTATTATTTAATTAAATACCCAACAGATATCAGTATTCCTGACCCTAGAATTCCCTGTGCCAGGGACTATGATCGTTGTATCATAACACCCAGACCCGGAGCAAATATGCATTGAAGAACATGCAAACATTGCAACATGCGGGAATGGAACCCGCACCTCTTACGTCACTGCCGTCATGGTCTTCGATAGTTTAATATTCTTAAATCCATATTGGGAGGATAACTTCATTTGTAAGTGATTTGCACAATTTTTAAAGCATCATACAAATTGGCACTGAAGTACGCCGCCATTACGTGTTTCCAGTTAAACAGTTTTCTACAAAAAACTTTATGTGTCTAGTTCAATCTGTCTTGTTTTTTAGACTAGCTTCCTGAAATTTATTAGCAACAAACAACCAAACTTTGACATTTATAACATTAGTAATATAGTACTCCTAGGATTATAATAATACAGTTGGTAAATATTTTTTGTAGTTTAAAGTTTAGTAGGTAACGATATAAAATTGATTGTCTGTAGGTACCATAAGATAAGTAATAAATAAATAATGCTGGTCATTTTTCCAGCATTATTCATCATCGTCATCACATAATTAATAAGTCATTAAAGTTTTTGAGACCACCCTTGAAGTACAAAAAATATATACAGACAAATTGATAAACTCAATTTTACAGTTGGTTGATAATAATCAAATTGCTATATTCGCGACAGACACGCTTGCAGTCTCTAGTTTACGGTTTCTATTTTGCAGGTACTCTAATAACATCAGATCCTCACGTGCCCACGTTATTTTCATTACTATTTCGAATAAAATGCAAAAGAAATATCACCCACAAAAAATGTTTGGGCTAGTAGTGATTCCTGATATCTTCGACAATTGTTCCGATTAAGATATTTTTTTTTGTTTTTGTATACCTACCTAGAGACTGATTCCGAGGTAGTCCCATAAAAGTTGTATTCAAATATCATTAGATCTATAATTAGATAATAATTCATCAAAATCGGTTAACAATTGTCGAAGTTATCAGGTAACAAACACACGTCAGTCGAATTGAGAAGGAACCTCCCCCTTTTTTGAAGTCGTTTAAATATGCACAGTATAGACACATAGCTCAAAGAGTAAGAATAGGTCATTGGTATTTATATCAGTAACTAGTCTAGATATCGAGCGGATGTGGTTACATCAACCTTAGCACACATGCCTACCCTCATGAATAATGCTGACGTTTCTCGTGAGGTGGTAAACTGACTTGACAGCTGTCAAAGTGGATTTAAATTGAGCCGTCTAATCGCTTGTTGGAATAATTACATACACACGTCAAAAAAAGTTTGCGATTAGTTTGAAAACTTAAAACATATTTAGTTAAGAAACTGAAAGTTGGTACGCCCGCACTATTGTATACATAGTTTTGTAAATATTATCTGTGAACGGAATAGGAACATCACTATACCTAGTTTTTTTTTTTGCTTTTGTTTGGTTATAATGCAATTGATTTTTCTTTCAAACAATTTTGTCTATTGTATCTATTGTTATGTATACGGTTTCCACTGATGTGCGGCCGATTGTATGTACATAGTTGTATGAATAAATGTACTCTTAACAAATAGTTTAAAAAAAAGTTTATCTAAGCCAGAATATTAATTTTTTAAATAAATAATGTTTTCATTATTATATTTCAAGGATACAGAAATAATAAAATTTGTTCGCAAACTTATATTGATGGTGTATAAAAGTATGGTCTACCTACCATAGATCTCAGAGATCATACAGAAATTTGTCCCGCGGCGGGAATCGAACCGCAACCGAATCTGCGTCTCAGGCGGGCTTTTGCCCATTTAAACTATTTTATAACAAATTTATATCAGGAGGAACGACCTCTGTGGCACAGCGGGTGAGTAGACAGCTGCGATGCAAGAGGCGCAGGTTCTATGCAGGCTATGGGACAAATTATGTGTGTATGTTCTGCAGATAATTTGTTCCGCGCGGGTATTGTGGAACCACGGTACCAATAATTCCTGATACCCAAGATACAGGGAATCTTAGAGTGGGGTCAGGACTAGGAAAATAAATTGTAGAATATTATTAAGACTATACCACTTACTTTACTATTCTTCTGCTGAATTGATCTCTTGAGGAAGTCAAAGTGACTTTGTAAATTGTATTAAATAGGAATCAGCTCACGCGATCGTAGAATGATCACCAGTTCACGGCTTCACTTTCGGCGAACGCGTTGACCAATCACGTTGGTCTAACGTGTAGAAGACATACTCGTCTATGCTTAGCAATGATTCTGCATGATTGTACGTGATCGCCTTGCTGTCTGTTTCTCGCGCAAACATCAAAGGAATTCGTGCGTACCTAGTTGCATCGAGGTGCCCACACGTTCGCCGATCATTCTGAAGATGGATCTAGAAGCACTTTTCTACCCTCGGTTGTACTTAGTAAAACAATGCAGCAGATAGGTACCAAGCTGTCAGACTATTTATCTTCCTACCAGTTGAATTGAATGAGTCTAAGAACGTCAATAAATTAAAATCGGATCTGAGGCAACTTTAATTTTGCTGATGGGATGCTTTTGGTCAATTGATGACTTCATGAATTTAACTGGCAACTATATTTTTTTGATTAACAGAACTTCACAGAACACTGATTCTGATTTTGATGATATCGATACTAATCAAGCATAGGAGGCTAGAATAACTCTATCAGTAACTAAGAAAATTATTTATTATTAAAGAAAGCACAAAATAACACAGTTTCATCATTAGTTTATTAGGAAACAACTTTTATAATATTTATCATTAGTGACCGTTACTGTATAAGGTAGGTACAAACATTCAATAGCGAAAGTAACAACCAAAATTCATTTATTAATTGAAATCAAAAGGATCGCTCTGAGTCAATTTACCAATTGCCTGTTCCTCCGCGACCAAGTCATGAAAGAAGGGCATTAAACAAAGCATTTCATGACGTGATGTACTGGATATAAATGTGTAACAAGGATTTATCCCTGACGGAGCCAGAATCTATTACATATCTATTGTTAACTAGACATGAAAAGGTAGTGTTTTCCGTAATGAATAGATATACGTACTCAATACCACTATGCCACTTGTCTCTGCATCAGCCTTGGATGTTGGTAGCGGCGTGTGACTGACGGAGCGTGACCGGACACCGTCACGGACTCATCACGGCACTCTGAACAATTTGATAGGTATATCTAACTACTTATAATTATACTAACCTACCTATTTTACAGGCCTATTCGTTCGAGATGGCCAAATCTGGTGTCGTTTTTAGGTTGCCTAAATCTGTTACTATAATCTTTGGCCCAAATCTTCATTGTGAGAGAGAGGGTGCCTCCCGCCCAAATGCCTCCGCTGATCTGACAGATGATTATGAGCTGAACAGTTTTGCCATTTTATTATTTATTTCCTCAAAGGAAGTGCACAAAAATAACTTGATATAATGTTTGGCGCCAGGGAGCTGTATTGAACGGTAGATTAACGTTTTAACCCAGTTATACGAACCTACAAAATAGTGAGCTTATATCATGTTAATTTATGTGCAATCAAAATAATTTAAGTTATTTTATTACTTTGCTTAAAAAAACAATGTTAAGTTGCGCGAATAATATGAAGTGAGCAAATTTCGCTAAACTGCTGCGAAATTTGCTCAGCAATGAGATACCTTGGTTGGTAGATATTAAATTCAAGATCAGATGCGTTTTTTTACTGATCACTGTGGAAAAAAAATCTTAATAATTTGAAACAAACTTGCAAAAGAGCCGTACCTACTTAGGTACCTACTTAACAAGCTATTCAAAACTAGAAATAGGTACGTTACCTAGTAAAGTAATTTATTACGTACGTAGGTATATAAATATAACAACCCTGTTCTTTTGTTTTTATTTGTTATTTGACAATACATCTTGACAGTAGCATAATGATGACTCTGAATGACTGATCCAGATTTATCATGTAGCTTTATTTTAACTAATTCTACAAAACCAAGTATGCTGTGAAGTTCTCAGGGTGAATAAATGAGTAAATAGGTAAGTATAAGTCATATACTATAGGGTTAGTTATATTAGTTATAATTGTGTACGTGCTCAAGTTCGGCAAAAATGGTAGATGCGCCCGTATAGGACGGCGGAGCAGTGTTGTACCAACCGGCTTTTGAGTATGAAAACACACCACGATGTAGGTAGATAGCTACCTGTGCGTGGTCACGCGCGGCCGGGACTGCTGAGCGGTCCTGTCATAACTCATAGATACCACCAACGTCAGTCATAAGTTACCATCCGCGTCGGACGCACGTGTGCCCTTCATACATTTCAGACTATATTATTCGTAAGAGGAAAACATTTTACACTATCAGTAGTATTATCGTAGCTGATATTTTTCATGAAAAATTTATGAAAATCAGAACGGGATCGTTGTTTTTGTGTTGTATTGGAGTTGTGGACTGTTTATTGTGAAGTGGTAACATTCAGAGGTTTACATTTACATCTAATTAGTGGGAATTCGAAACGGTAATAAGGTAAAGTTTATGATAATTGTATTAAAGTAACTCATGTAGGTAGATACGTTATTATATTAAGTAACATAAATCCTGTCCGATCCATTAGAGGCGTAGATATTTGCTACCTAATTCATTATGAAACCCTGCATGTAAATTCATAAATATTTTATAGGAATTACATGAATTAAAATTATCGTGGTTTGGTATAACGTCAGCAGGAGAATATTAAAGTACATACGTGGTATTTAATTGTATGTACCTACCTACATAAAATTAAACTTATAGTTCTTTATTGCGTAACACAAACACAAAATTAAATAGCTTTAGGCGTTGGTGAATCGAATTTCCCAAAAAAACATGAGAATTCACAAACAATAGGTAGGTACTACTTATTTAAACTGGCTGTCACTTTGATAACACTCGGTACCACTTATCAAGGTTCGGAATCAATTATGTAAACAAAAACTCGTCCGGTTTGTTAGCGCTTTACGCTATCGCTAGAGTGTAAGATGGTCGCAGATATTAAAGGCACCGCTAGACAGGCCGTTTTCATCCGTTCAGTAAGAATCAGCGGACACACGCGCTCTTTCCGCAGACCTCCCGCGGCCCATTTATAAGTAAAGATTAACCATTGGTAATAGTTCACTTTACAAGTCAAACAGGTTTTGCTTATAATGTTGTACCTAGTTTAAATTAGGCATGACCAATAAATAGTTTAATGTATAGTATTATAATATCTGTGGCATTAGTAAAAAAAAAGTCATACACCGAATGTTAGGTATTTTGTCGGCATGTCTCTCATGATAAGCTATTTATAAGAATACTTTAGAGCTGGCATTATAAAAAATAAATATATGTACGCCTGTTTTAAATTCGTAATTGTACCAAAACTGACCAATCCAGGCTAAAATGGTGTGTGCTTATGCGTATTTTTGACTAGCTTCTGCCCGCGGCTTCGCCCGCATGTTATGTTGATAACCCACCAACTTTTGAGTGTATCAAACCATTCAGTTTTCCATACAAATTTCAGAACTTTATTGCACAACTCCTAGGGGTAGTATTGAAAAGAAATACTATTTTATATTAATAATAATTTTATTAATTATTTGAAAGAAAGTATTTAAGTATTTTTATTATATAGGATATAATATCTAAATACGCCTGTTTAAAATTATTATTTGTACCAAAACGGACCAGTCCAGGCTAAAACGGCGTTTGTGCTTACGCGTATTTTTTATTATACAAGTACTTATTTCAATTCGTGATAAGCCCGTTTTTCAATCTAACCCTTACCGGAGAGGACAAATCCGGGCTAAAACGGTGTGTGACGGCGCCTTTAAGCAGTGCATCGAATCCGGAAGAATGCAGTAATACTTTCACTCGCGGTCTGCGATCACATCACACTTTCCAGTTACCATCTTACGATATCAGTACCTAGCCGGTGACGTCATTTTAATGACGACACGATTTACTATGGTCCGGGGAAACGATGGGTTTATCCGTACGTAATAAATTAAATTTATCTGAACACACGTTTTACCCTGTAGGTACATTATATCGTTATACCGCGTGTAAGTATTGTTTTAAGGAAATGAAATATACGTGTTTCATTCTTTTTTACTTACAACTATAAAGCGTAAAAAGCATACGACCCGCCTGTTGGTAAGCGGTTACCGTAACCGATGGACGCTTGCACCTGGGGCATGGCACGCACAAAAATTAAAGAGAGTTATTCGTTTATAAAGAACAGGTTTTTTTTTATTTGTCTTAGAAGGTATCCCTAAATAATATATCATTTACTTTGATTTTCAATGTAGCCTTTATTTGGACAGGGCTTTGACCACATTCTGAATAAACAATAATTTTACATAATTTCTGGCTCGAATAGTCCGTGGGTCATCTGCAGGCCCACTTGCGTGTTTCATAGTTAGCAGTATAACCCTAGGTTACGAATCTCGATTATGGCGCAGTACTTGGAGACTGAGTTAATTTGCTAACTCTGGGTTTGACAAGTGGACTTTATTAAAATGCCTGTTTTCATGACGGAGCCCATTATCAGCGTTTTTTAAATAAATGACCTGCTTCTTAAAGGGGTTCATTTTAAACTGGGATTGTATTTCGACGAGAATATAAAATGGGATAGGATGGGAACTGACAAGACGTGTTGGGAATTTTGAACGTGACAAAACTCAAATAGAGCTTTTCTTATACCACGGTTAATTATATTTGAACAACATAAACATCTCAACAACAAAAAAATTACCAAACACACTGACAACTGTGATTCCCATGATGGAGATCTGCGAGTATACCAAGTAGGTACTGAGACACCTCCAAACAAAATATTAGGCAAACATCCACGTTTTACATATTAGTTACCGAAGGCATGGTTATCTTATGGTATGCAGAGCATGCATCAATTCTCAAAGAAAACTAATCAAAGAGACATTTTTCATGATATCATTTTTAATTGTAGGTTCTAGATTAAATTTGTCAAGGTTCTGATCAACATTTATATCCATTTGAATTCCTCTTCTTAATGTCACTTACGTTATAACTTTATAAAGTTATCCTATTACAGCAAATTTATAAGAAGCCTTATTACCATTTCCATAAACCCTATTAATAAGAACGTATGATATATTTACGTCTGATTATGTGTGTCGATTGGTAGTAGGTATGGTATAAGGCATATTGTCTACAAAAGCATTGATCTTTACAAATAATATATGTAGATTTAAACTACAAACAAACACGCTTACGACTATACTTAATCCCCATGATGGACATCCTAGAATCAGTAGGTTCTCAATTTGTAAATTCGTGAGATACCAAAGCAGGGGTTGTCAGAGGCAAGACACAACTTTTTAGCACATGCTCAAGTTTTCTATTATCTCAGTATGATAGAAAACAAGGGCATGATTTTAGGCTTAGATAACTATTATAAATATGATGAGTTTTCTCAGTCTTCTAATTTTTTTTTAATTTCTACTACAATCAAATACATACTAAATTCTACAAGATTAAAAAAAAAACGATTTTCCATAGTCGGGTGCCAAGTTCACAAATCTATAAAATGTTGTACAGTGATGTTAGTGGGCAGATGCCTTTATTTTGGAACAGGTTAATTGGGTACAAGATTACTTTATAAGGCTGTATAATATCGAGTATTTAGTTTAGCGATATGTCTTAGCTAAATTGGATTATGTCTTGTAGATCGCTATCATAATCGCCCTATTTGCCCACATGTGGGCATTGGCCTCTGTCAAGGTAACTATTAATGTTAAACAATTATAATACCTACTTATGTACACTAGAATGTTATATAATTAATATTTATTCGAATAAAAGTCATCATCATCAAAAACCCTAAAGTAATGCTCGCATTGCTGTGTTCCGTATGTGCCAGTGACCGGCACATGAGATTTTTCACCCGTTATGTTTCAGGGCTGGCAACGAGCCACTGTTGCAAGTGGACGCTTGCAACAGGTTACGGTTACGGTAACCGCTTACCAACAGATAGGCCGTATGCTTCTTTGCCACTTTGGTCGTAAAAGTAAACTTCGAGTAACCTTTAGGATATCATCAGTTCATTGGTGGTGGTTTTTTCTATTCTGCGTCTATCGGTTCGTTGATGACATTCCAGAACCCTTGTGTCCCAACTGTAATAACAGTTACAGTTCTGCGAACAGTATTATAATCTTGATTGTTTGTAAAAAGCAGATAATTGTTTCGCGTGATCGGACGGTCCCAAGTCCCGGCGGTCCCGGCGTTCTGTCATCCATTAAGATTGCTCATTCTCGTGTCTCCATCATTCATATCATCATTAACATCAATCATCAAGATGTTTCCTTGTTGTTGACGCTAACTAAATATTTTAGAATCGTAGGTGCGATTCTAGAGGTTCTATAGTGGTTACACAATCACACAAAATTAACAGATCGGGGGGATCAGTGTCATCAATGCCCCTCAAAAGGTTGTCTGGAAGACATTGCTACTAAGCTATCCCATTTTACTTTCTTAAGAATAGGGTTTTATTTACTTCATAAAACTTGTACAATTTTATTTTTTCCGAATGTTGACAACCCCTGACGTTATTTCTATTATCGCCTCCTAGTGTCTAGTGCATGAAAAACACACAATAAGAACTATCCTTGAATATTACCGAATCTTTTTCAAATAAACTGCATTGAAATTAAATAAGCCGAATTTTAACGGATAAACAGAAAATAAACATCCGTTTACATCAAACGCATAATATACTCGTCCTGACTACGGATTCTGACGTCGGGTAATGAGAAAAACGGAGGGATCAGTCATTATTATGCCCTTCTGTATAAAAAAGACTGAGATAAGAAAATGTTTCATCCACAGCGATATTCAAGATCAACTTATAAGTGTTTAATTATATTTAAAAAAAGTGTTTATTCTTAGTAGAACATTTAGTTGTTGGAGAAGGTTTTCTTCCACTTGAAATGCTACAAAATTAACTATTCACAACCTACTCGTAGGTACTTTATATTTAAGTACATTATCCAAAAGTTGTTTTAATTTTATATTTTAATTTAATATACTTGTTAGACAAACTAGTAATATTTGCCTTGGAAATTCGTATTACAACTTCTAACTAATTATAGAAAAATATTATTAAATAAATATATCAAAATAAGTAACCTATCCCAATCTAATTTTAAGCTAAACATAAATTGGGATTGGATAGTATTAAGTACAAATCCAACTCCGTAATATTGGAGTATGTGATCTGTTGGACCTTTTAGAAAAAAAACCGAGATAAATCATTTTCATGACTTGGTCACGTGAGTAAGGTTTGTACGAGTATGATACTATTGTATGATATAGAATATATTGAGGATTTATCAATGATTTCAATGACGCGGTTGCATTGTACAAATTGAACAATCACGCGAAAGAAAAACCAACAGAAATCAATATTTTTCTGGGCACGGTAAGGTAAGGCTACCATTGGTACAAATAGTTCTACACTGGTCAAGAAGCTTCCGTAATTTGAAACTTAAAAGGAAAAACAAATAATTATATTGACAAATAGTCTAAGGTGTTGTATTTTTTTATACAACTTATGTGTCGCACAAGCATAGGTCCCTTTTAGTAAGCGGTTACCGTAACCTATGGATGCTTGCAACACTAGAGGTATCACTCACCCGTTACCGACTCTGAGACATAAATCAAATTAAAATCTTTTTAATAATATTTATCTTTCAAAATTGTTAAATAAACGAATGAATCTTTGTTTTTATGCAATGTCAAACATAGCTAATGTAAACTCAGATGATTTTAATTCAGGAACCTCGTCTCATTGTGAAATAAATTAGTTTATTTTTTTAATGAGTTTTATTCGGTTGAGTGGAGTAGCCCATTCGATTCATTTCAGAAGTGCTATGAATCGCAACAAAATTTCTCGACAATTTGACAATGAACTTTTTATGTTATCGAGGCCATAAATATAATAACTGTAAATATTATAACTGTAAATGCAATGTAATATCAATTACTTTGCCTTGATCTTGAGTTTTATTGCTCACAACAATGATCGAGGGAAACGGAACTGGAAAGTAAGTTACAAATAGTTCTACAATATGACCTAGCTCAATCTGCTTTATCATTATGTACCTAGGCCATAGATAGGCTTGTACGACGTCGTAATTATATATATGTATTATAGAAATATGAATTAATCCAATGAGATAAACAAACTGGGACCTTTTTCTCGATTATAACTCTACATACTTGCAGGGTTTTATTTGTTTGAAGGTACTATCTTTATGATGTTTCGCATGTCTGTCTGTATGTATGTCTTTATAATTTTAAATTCAATATGAAATTATTGAATTCACTTATTTAATTATCGATGGTAGGTCTACATGTACTGAGATAAGTTATACTTAATTAAAATATATATAAAAAAAACATATCCATTTACATTTTTATGGATTATTGATTATTTTGAATCAATTTAGTTATGTTGTTGACGTTTTATCATGCCGAAGTGTTATTTTTGTATTATATTTAGTATTTTATAAGTTACTGTTAAGACTAGGTCACTCAGATTTTTCCTTCTAGTATCTACTATAAGTAACTACCTAGATCGATAATACCTATAAGGCATGGCCCACAACTAAAACCTTGGTTTCCTGAAAACTTGCAAACAGAATAAAAGGCCGTCATACCTATTAATAGATTTCTAGGCCGTCATACCTATAAGAAAACTCAATTGGATTTTTTGCCCCTAAATTATTTCCGTTATAAAACAGTCACCGTTTCTCAAGAAGCAAAGGTTTGACTCATTATAGATTCAACTTGTACGTTGCGAATTATCGGTCGAAATAATTATTCTAAGCATAAACCGTTTCCAAACGACATTATTACGATAGGTACCCAATTAGGTTCACGAAAGGTCATAGACTTTGCAATGAGGTGCCCTTGGGGGGTGTAGCTGTAGAAATTAGCCAGGTTTACGCCATCAGTAAATTTATCAGTAATAATAACTTGTAATTTGTCTGTATTTATTGTTAAAAAGGAGGTAGTTTTAAATAAAATCAATATTTGCGATAAATATTGATATAAATAGATAAGTACAATGTAGGATATTAAAAAATAATTTTGTGTCTTATCTACTCTATAAACTATTTAAAATTAAAACCGTATTTTTTTTCGTATTTTTTTTTATGTAGTTAATTCTACATTTATGATGGATCTAGTGTCGTATGCATCAAGCATGTAAGGGGTACAGTGCTTGATGGCTGTATGCAACTTTAAGATTGTACAAACAAAAAATAAGGCTTGTATTACATCATCAATTGACTTTATCTATAAGTGTTCTATTCTCGTTACAAGACTTGAGTATTTCCAAACATGTCTCATGGGATCAATATTCTGTCTTGTCGATTCCCATCTGCTCCCAAAAGTCTTTACTACCCGAGTTGAAATGTCCCTCAAAACAACTATAATAAAAATACATCAATACCAAAGGCGGAACAAGGAACTATTTAAATAGGCTCCACCCACACGATCATACCTTCCGTCAGTTGTTACATTGTAACATCTTCCTTCCTCTTTCTAATTCGACAATCGAAAACAGAATACTGATTTTGTTTAGTTCGTACCTAGGCCGAACATAAAGAGTAACAAAACCTTTTGTATTTTGTCAATGCCCATGAGAAATAATCTATATCCTATCCTACTCATATTATAAAAGCCTGATGTTTGTTTCTAATGAGATCCGTAACAGCTGGACCAATCTAGATGAAATTTTCGTGTTTGACTTAGAACACATAGCTACTTTTTATCCGGAAACAAGCGTGTGAAGCAGTGGACAGAGTTTTATAGATAATTGTGAAAAGACATCCTACTAATATTATTAAATAATTTAAATGTTTGTTGCTAATAATTTCCGTAACGTCTGAACCGATTTAGACAAAATATGTAATCATAATTATAGATTCCGAGAAATTGGAAGTTCCTAAACGCGCGATAAATCGGCGTAACTACATTACATATGATACTTTGTTTCCGGTTACAATGCAGACGAAGCCGTGGACAGAAGCTAGTAGATAATAAATTACTGTAACGAATTACAAAATTTATAAAATAGTACAATATACTTACTTACTAATAATATTCATGAGTTATTGATGCTTTGTATGATAATTTACATAAATCTTCAAATATTGGCATTTGTTTTATATTATTGGAGTATGGAAACATTCTGGTGACCTTAAAATCAGAGCCCGCAGTGAAATATTTCGTATTGTTTTTAGAATAGGTATTCTATGTCAGTTGATGGCTGTCCGAATTGTAATAGGATGTCAGGTTAGCATACTAACTATCTATCTATCTAATCCGCCTGAGACGCAGAGGGTTGCGCGTTCGATTCCAGAAGTGGGATTTTTTTTGTATGATCTGCAAATTTTGTCTCAGGTCGAGGTGTATGTATAATATGTATGTATTTACAAGAACAAATATGGTATAAGTAGTAGGTATATCAGTCATGTAGTTTCCATACTACTTTGCTTAGTTTGGAGCTAGATGATGCTGTGTGTAAATGTCCAGAATTACTATTATAAAGAGCAAGCCCACATTCACCCACTGCTGGGTGAATGTACCTCCTCTCTAGCAGGCCTTTCTTCCCAGTTTTGCGTCAATCCAGCCCAGTGCGTTTCCACGCCCTTCACAGTATCATCCGACCAACTGCTGGTGGTCTGCCTCGTGGTCTATGCCACTCGCGTGCCCAACATTTGGTCACTGCATTCGTCCATCTGCCGTCTTCCTTTTTTTTCCTATTATGATTAATGAGAAATAAACATATTATATTATTTGGCAAAACATGCAAAAATTGGTTACCCGCCCTAAACATGAGAATCTCAGCAGGAGAATAGTAAAGTGAGTAG
Source organism: Perizoma affinitatum (assembly GCA_961405105.1). NCBI lineage: Eukaryota > Metazoa > Arthropoda > Insecta > Lepidoptera > Geometridae > Perizoma > Perizoma affinitatum. The sequence goes on along the minus strand of OY560190.1, from coordinate 15,207,202 downwards.
TATAATAATAAAAAAATAAAAACATATATTTATTTTCAATTGTAATGATACAAATTCTTTAAGTTACCTATGTTATTATAATCTAGAAAACTTATGTAATAAACAGAGTTGCTCTGGTCTTAACGTTTTTATGATTTAATAAGTAGTATCATATAAGTCTATGTCTTAGGGTAGGTAGGTAGGTAGGCTATCTATTTTGCTGATCCTACGCAGTGAAGTTATAAACGTAGAATAAACACTACTCTCGTGATTATTTATTCCTAAATATTAAATTATTATTAACATTCATTCCACGATTATTTCTGAGTCAGCCTAGCCTGTCATCTGCGTCGTGTAAATTACACAACATTACGAGAATTCATTTTGTTTTTACCATTGCAGATGCAAAATTAATTTAAAAGTGAAGGCCACTTCATTAAATCATAAAATTAACATAACAATTGGCTTAAAACGTAAAATAAAGTAGAAAAATAATATACGGGTCTGACGTCACTTAGGTCGTTAAATTAGCTCCATTATGAATTTGATGAGTGTAGAAACTTCGTAGAATAATCTTGATTTTATTAAGATAATGTATCTTAACTTAACTTAATGTATAGTATAAACTATATAAGTCAATACCTTCAATAGTATAGGTATAACAATTTAAATATTTCAGTTAGTTAATCGAATATCTAATAGGAACAAATAAAAAAAAACACGCCCTTACAGCTTTTATCTCGAAACGAGATAAACGAACTGAGGATCGGATCGAGTGGAACACACGAGCGAGCATGACGTCCCATTTTCACCATTCCGCAGTGGAGTCCTAAGGCTAGAGTTCACCAACAAAATAAAAGGACGTACAAGTGTAACCATTGATTTTGATGGCAGATTCCTGTGAAAACATGTTGTGTCAAAAAGACTTAACCACCCGTTATTGTGTTGGCGAACTCTGGACTAAATCACCCAGGGAAATGAAGGCACCTCACGAGAGTAGTAGTGGAAATGCTATCGTGGTGAATCACACTGTGCTGTGCCGTGCCGTGCCGTGCTAGGAGTCACATCCACAGTCGCACTGTAACAGCACGGCCGTGCGGACCGAAATTGAAAACTGACATTTTTCATAACAAAAAGTTTAAATAGTTCGTGCATTATGTTGAGATTATGTTTTAATACTTTATAATACCATTCAAACTAGTGAATAATTATAAAAGTTTAAAGTAAAAGTGCTCGTGTTTTTGTTTTTAAATTAATAATATACCATTCAAATAATAGTGCGTGATGTGAATTCTGCACATTTTTTTTTAGATGTAGAAAAGTGGATTTTTCTGAGACTTTCGTAAGTATTTTATAATGAATCATTAATAACTGTTAGGCATTTGACTATTATTCGGTACCGAAGATTTTATTATACAAAATGTTAACGCCAATATTGAGTTCCTAACTTGATTAAGGTCATAGTAAAGTTATTCTTTCATAATAGGAATGAAGGGTGGGCTTTGTCTGCAGTGTTTTATGATGTAACTAGACATTCCTATCTACTTACTTATTCAATTATTACAAAGTAGATAGGTATGTATATGAACAGAACTTCTTATTTAGCTTATGTTATTTTTTATACTAAATCGGTAAACAATCTGCAATACCAGAGGTACTAACGCGTTGCCGACACTCAGATATCAAGACGCGTAAAATGTTGTGTGCATCTGCAATTAGGAAAAAACTTAGGCTTCTATGAAAAATTATCTCTAAGACAAGCTTAACCATTTGCCTTAAGTGGTACAGACGGGCCTTAAATGACTAACACGCTACTTAATTAAGTATCAACTTTCTATCGCACTTTAGAAAATGATCAGTTTTATGCGGAAAATCATGATATTAATCGAAATCGAAATGAGGAAAATCAAGTCTAATGTTGATATGACGTTAGTGGCCTAGTGGTTAGGTTAGAGACAACCGTCTGTTAGTTCGAACCCCAAATTGTGTACCTACAGAGCTTTCACTTACCTAATTGTGAGGCTTATTCTATCCTTTCACTACACTACTTCATTTTCAAAGCAAACGACTAGTTGGTGACCTAAACAATATCTTTTAATTTACCTTTAAATAATTTAATTAACGTACGGAAACAAAGTAGGTAGGTTTGTTTTGGACATTTTTATGACCTGCATTTTCAAAAGTATGTCATAGGGTAGGTATGTACATAATACAATCAAAATACCAAGGAAGGTCGTTGGCATTTACTCGACTTCAAAGGAAGTGATGATTTCTGATTCATACACCGATATTTGTAAGAAATGACGCATTAACTGTTTTAAATTTAGCTAAGAGAAATTGTCATTTAAGCTAATAATGTACCTATTGAATCCACGTTGGCCTAGTAGGCGGTACCTCGGCTCCAGATTCGGAAGTCGTGTTTTCGAATCCGGTCGCGCACCAATGGATATTTCCAATCGAAAAATCTTTGCATTTAACTAACACATGCTCAAAATGGTGAATTAAAACATAATGACCAAAACCAAACATTAATACATCGAAGGCACGTGCGAACAGTTAGTGTTTCACTAAGCACCGATAGGCTTTGTAACCTGTCACGTGGAATGCTAACTACTTGTAAAACGCAGGCATGTGCCAAACGTTAATGTTTGGTTGTGCCGCCGACTGCCCCTGTTTAGTATCCTCAAAGATACACGCACTGAGGATAGATCTGAAGATGTCCACGTAGGGATTACAGTCGTGAGCGTGTTCGTTTGTTTTGTTGGCACCATACAACAAAAAATACACAGATACCTATAAAGAATGAATGCAATCGATTTAATGAATGAATGAAAATACTTATCATACACCATAAAAAAAACTTATGAACGTACATAAGGTGCGATCTTATTGCTTCAAAGCGATCTCTTCCAGACAACCTTGGTGATTTGTTGGTGGTAAAAACATTGGTTTTAAATACCTGCATGCGACCGATGACAATCACGTTTATTGGCCCAAGAATGTAAAGGTAGTTTCATTATTCAAATTAATAATATTCTTGGCAGTCAATCAAAATAGCATACTTTGCCGACCGCACCGGGGAACCCCGGTTCCGTAATAAAGGAACACTAAGTTGCACAAGTTTATGCAAATCCACGCGAAGTTCAGCGCTGAATCACACGTCCCAGGTACTAACGAAGTACGATTCTACAGATGTAAACAATTAATTTTATTGAAAAAGGATTTACTAGTCAATTAGAATAAATTTAAATCCGTTAATTGGATGTATGAAAAAATAATAAGGCTGTGTGACTATGTACAAGTACCTAGGTATATACTAAAAATACAGATGAAACAGCTATCTATCTAAAGACCGTTACAAACGATCTAGAGATAGCTCAACTGATCCAGATCACTACTAGACGGAAGCGTTCCCAAAATACTGGCCGCATTGCCAAACTGAATGGCAATGCTAATGCCTTAACCCAGATAAGAGCCAGCTCTCTTGTCTCTATTACCTATGTATAAAATATAGGTCCAATAAAATCAAATGGTTAGATTAAAAAAGTGGCAATCACAATAGGCGGCAGTGATACTAAAAAAATCGTTACACACATTACAGCATTCCGAGATGGCTTATACGATTGAAATGCAATTATACGATTGAAATGCAGTTATACGATTGAAATGCAATTATACGATTGAAATGCAATTATTTTGCATTATATTTGTCACTAGGGGGTGAAAATATAATAAGAGACGGTGAAAATAAAGCGAATTACCATTTTTTTGCAGATATTAAATATATTTGTTATATTCTTCTGGTTACATAAAATAAGGCTAAAGCCACATACAAAAGCTTGTATATCTACGGATAAGATGATAATGTGATAAGCGGTTTATAAGATAGCACTATCAGTGAGTTATCAGCGACCGCTCCGTCTGCATCTACCCAATTATTTATTGATTTATTGTGATCATACAAATTGCTGCAAAGATTAAAGTGATAAAATTAATTAAATGTTTTTCGGAAGTGAAATCAATAAAATTAACAAATTGTGAACGTTTAATGTAGTGTGAGAGGAAATCGTAAAAAATAATTTCAATATTTTACAAGGTGAGTCACTTGTTTTGAGATACCTATTCGATATAGAGATTAAAAAAATATAAGAAAATAAACATTGATATATATCAATGTTTATTTTCTTATATTTGCCTCGAGAAGAAACCTTTACTTAGGAGTGGATTTTACAGGCTGATTAGATAGGTACTAATTAAATACCTAATAACTAACTATATTAAATATTACAAAACTTAAAATCAGCGACGACTAGCTAGTCTATTAATTGTATGCTTTCAAATAAATAAAGATTTGATTTAATATAAAATGATTAAAATCCATTAATTCGGATCTAAACATATTAAAATGATGTAGGTACATTTTTTAAACCAACTCCTGAAATAATTAGGTACACAAAATTTGATTTCACTAGATCTTAACTTTGAGTAAAAAATCAATCATCTTAACAATAGATACGTAGGTATAAATACTTTTATAAGTAGATCGTTTTATGTGATGACTACTGATGACTGATGATAAGACAGACTTCACGTCCAAGGCCACACCACAGATTATTAAGATTGGGAATCCCATCGTAGTCGGTCAGACCAGCGAACTCACTAAACCGGTAACTCCCTACCTACCTACCTACCTACTTACGCCAGTGTAACTTCACAACAACTATGACGTGCTGGAATTGGCGACTGACGCCAGCACCGAGCTGGTTTCTACTTTAATCAAATTGAATTTTTATTGTTTCGTGATGAGCATTTTACATAGATTTCTAACGGGACACTTATCAAAATAATTTCTATAGATAAAAAGTTTTTAATTTAGCTAGGTATAATTTTTATAACACGTTTATTTAGCTAGATATAACTTTTATAACACATTTATTTGAATGGTGTAAACATTTATTTTCAGATAATAATTTTGTTTGACTCATAGATATTTGGTTTTAGTTTCATTCTCAGACTGGTTTTTATGCCTTTGATTTCATTCGCGATTATATTCTTTGATACTTCATCCAATACAAATCCCTATCAACCCCAAATACTCATACGTACTCCTACAACCCCTTTAAATACCCCTACGACCTTTTCAATAGACTTTCAGAGGATGGATTTTCAAAAACTGTTATCATTTTGAATCCTCTGTTTTCTGCATCATATTAGGAAGATACCCTCATTTCATGTCTCAAAGACTTCCTGCTCCGACTATGCGTTAATTCACTTAACTATTTGAAAAAAAAAAGAAGATTTTTTGCTGTTTGGCACCTATGCAATTATTAATTAACTAATTAGGTACTTAGTTACGTGCTTTTAGATTTTTATTTGTTTTATTTTATTATCATCTGATAATGAAATTACCTTCAACTTACCATAGTACTTATGTAAATAAGTGCTAGATAATAGATAAGGAATATATCCTTTACATTTATCTGAAGGAAGTATTAGAGTGAGTTTTATCAATTTGTATCATAATCGTAGGGAAATTTATAGTATATTATATACTACTTTGTGAGTCACTATTGACTGACCTCCCATTATATACTTACTTTATTACCAAGATACATGCATATACATCACACGATAACAATAAAATAGGATAAGATAAGAATTACCTAGCGTTAAAATATTTTAAGAGATAAGATGGGACTTTGCGCGTCTTAAGATCCGTGGGAGGAAAGCCACGCAAGTTATTCCATAAAAAAACCATCCTTGACTTATGGTTCCTCAACGAAACCTATTTAGATCAACAATGGTAATAGTCCGCGTATCTATTAATAGAGTTCATTTACCTTGTCCTTTACGAACGCCTGCCTGAGTACCTACCAGTAATGTAGGTTGTTCTTAAGGCTTCATTAACATACAATGGCCAAGATAACTATCGTTCTGAATCCAACTGGTACAAGGAGGTTTTTTCACCTATTGCTAATTTTACCTACTACAAACGCATAACTACCCTCACCTTAAATAAAGACACACACCACCCCCCACACGTGATTATGTCGTGTTATTGTCAGTTTTAAACACACACATTTTGCTCGAAATCACCGACAAAAGTGGACGGGCACAGACAAAGCGATCTAAAACTAAAATGATTCAATACAACACTCCTTAAATATTCAGTTCTCAGTATAACAATGTGTATCCATATTTAGTTTAAGATGGGTTTCTTACATGTATTTTAAATCAGATAACTAAGTAGGTAACTGTGTTGTATTTGTTATAAATGATTTTGAATTTGATTTTCTTTTTTTGACAAGAAATATCAAATCATTTACTGTCAAGTTTTTCGGAGAAGTTTTTTTTTGGCTTAGTTTCGGTTAATTCCTCCGTGTCAAGTATTTATTTTGAGGAAAGGAGTATGAAGCCGGCTAATTAAATATTTATAGCCGGCTAAATATTTAATTATAATACCTTTCAGGCTAAATAAATGTTCCATTAGTTTCAGGAGAAAATTGTCGAAGCCAGTTTAAAGGAGTTATTACAGACTAACAGTTTAAGCCTTACATATAATTAGAATTTACTTTTTAAAAGAATGCAGGAATTAATAATGATCTCTTCAATGAAAACAAGCAAATGTTTGTGCTGCGGTTCACTATTGTTGTACAATGTCAATAATGTGTATGTACATTGATAGTACAACAATAAGCGCTTGTATATTATGTGTTGTCTCACGAACAATTATTAACAAGAAGATGTGACAATTATAATAACATTACAAATACATTTATTTAACCAAAATATAGAAAACAAAACAGTTGGTGTTGGTCCCAGCACTAGGTCGACTCTGTATCGCGGGACACTGGTTTTCAATCTATTTCCATAAAACTAACACAAAAAGGGCAAAAGACAAAAAAATATTAAAGATATACATTTGTAGGGTTAACTAATAGACGTGATGGGCCGTGCACATTATCCTATATGTATGTATTGTCCTACAATCGGTTGCGGTCCTAAAGCAATTTCTTTGCAACCTATACTTTTTTTTTCTTTTAGCATCAGCTAGCCCCAAAGTAAGCAGAGCTTGAGTTATGGGAACTACATGACTGATAGACTACTTACATAAATGCATAGAAAACACTTAGAACCGAGACGAACATTTGCAGATCATACAAATATTTGTCTAGCGGCAGGAATCGATAGAGCAACCATCTGCGCCACCCCGGGCCTTCGCCCACCGCACCACAGAGGTCATCATATATGTAGATACCATAAAACATAATATACCATAGATAATTTAGTCAGACAGATATAGTGCTCTTTAAGTTTTCTCGTGAAGACATCGACTGAAGAAATGTTTGTTTGTTTCAGAAATGGTTCCATCGGTCAAGGTGTTGATGAGCTGATGTAGAGGCTGACCTCCTTCATAATTTCACCGGCACTATGTGAAGATCCCAAGATGCTGCTGAAGTTCTCCAAATCATGCCAGTAGTGAGTATCTTCAATAAATAGATAGGCACACATACATAGAGCTGACCCCACACTAGGATCGCATGTGACCTGGGTATCAGGAACTACGAGTCAATACTCGTAGTTCCTGATACGGATACTGATAAAGAGGTACCACGATTGGTACCTCTTGTGATGTAGCCATAGTCAAAATAAATAAAAAAGACATGTTTTCAAGTGGAAAAATCCATTGGAGCCGTCAACCAACTATCTTCGGATGGAAAGTTGGAGTCTCTAGCATCACCAGTGTTCTGTACACATAGCTTCTTCAGAATGTATATTATCTATATACACTAATATTATAAAGAGTTAAAGTTTGTAAGTTTGGATGTTAGAAGTAATATCCTAATCATACGATTTAAAAAAAAATTTCACCTCCAGAGTGGACACAGGCTGTATATTATCCAGTTAAATAAAAGAAAGTTACGGAAGACGAGGCAGTATGCTAATACGACTATAGCCAACCTATTTAAGGGTAAAAGGAAACTAAAAAAAATATCCAGTTAAAATAAAATGGCTTTTTCGTCGAGATCAATTTTGAAAGTAAGTCGACGAAAAAACGATCGAGCGAATGCGTTTCTTGCGAACGCTGCCTTAACGGAACTTCTGTACTACGCGGGCGAAGCCGTGGGCAGTAGCTAGTCACATAGATAAATATGTGCAAAATTTCCTTTCAATCATCGAGATAAATATGCCAGCACTTGTCAAGATAACCGAATACGCTTTGTACTTACCAGTTCCTGAGACAAGTCGTAACAACTTATACGTGGCCATGTTTATGTCTCTTAAATCATTAAAAAAAGTCATGTAAATCGGAATTGTTTAAAAACTTTAAACAAAAAGGGACTCACCCTTTTCATAGACTGTTGATTTTTTTTTTTTATTTATTGACATACATGATTTCTATGGGACGTTCAAGCATCAAACTTTAAAATATCAAATAATATCTTCATATTAAAAAAAAACCATCGTCTTTATTCACCCTAGGGGTTGAAGTTTATAAAATACTTTCATAGTGAAATGTAATACATTAAAAGGATTAATTACCTTGAAATCTTAGGTCTTCTGGTTTTTAAACACAATTTAGAAGGTCTGACACCAATATTCAAATTAAAGAAGGTACGTGTATCTTTTTTTTATTTAAAAAAATAAGTTTTGAACTTGCAACACCAAGGCACAACGCGCGTGTTGTTTCTTGGTGTTGCAAGCGTCCATAGGCTACGGTAACCGCTTTACCTTATATTGTATGACGTATGGAAAAAAAAACAACACAATAAACAATATGGCACATGCCCGCGTTTTGCAAGAAGCAAGCATTCCACGTGACAGGCTGCAAGATCATTGCCGCCAAATATATGCTCTCTCTAAGAAACATGAAATCTTTTTTTTTAGTTACTTTATTGTAAAAGTCGTTAATAATGTTGTTTTGAATTAAATTTCAGCTGTCTTGAAACGATGTACTGGAAATGCTGCGAAGAAAGGTTTTGCTTTGACAAGAAAATAGCAACTTACAAGTAAGTACCAGTTACATACAATACAAAAAGGTAGATATCATAATAACTAGGTCTATTACTCGGGACCATGAGTAAATTATACATTTTGAAAACACCCAACTTGATGTCCGTCGCTTTTGTAGCGGCCTCTAGTGAATTGTGGCAGAAAAACCTTGCAGTCTACTCGATAGCAAAAACGACTACAATCGAATAGACCGTTGGAGATAATGTTAACAATTATACAATCAGACAACATCTTCTGGCAAGAATGGTTGATGGTAATTGTGGCCCTGAAAAAGGTCTTTGTTACCATCATCATCATCCACAGCCTAACTTCGCACTGCCAAGTATTGGCCTTCCTTCCTCTACGTTACTGCTTATTCCTTTGTGCGGTGAAAATTGACCATTGAAAGCATCGCACAGAGTTCATTCAACGTTCTAAACCTAGTGGTCGCGCACTAAAAATACTTATTTGTTTTTAAATATATATTTTTTTCATAAATTTAATTTAGCGTGGCAATGCAGCGTTTAAACAAACACGTTTTGTTTGTTTGAAATACTGACATGTATAGACATCTCAGTCTGTGACAGCCCGAGGGCGATATTATTCTAAATTATAGTTATTGTTTACTTCCCATTCATCAAATCCTTCAAACGATTTTGCAATGAAATGTTTTGCGTTTTGATCTGTGCTAAAACTGTGTACCAAACCAAACCAAAAATCCGAAGGCATGTGTCCACGACAGTATTCCAATAGTAGTTGATGGTCTTATAACCGTGACGTCGAATACGAAATACTTGCAAAACGCGTGCCCGCGCCAAATATAATGTTGGGAAGTGCTTCAGACTACCCCCTACTGGACAGAGTATAGTCATACTTCCCCCTACTGGACATAGTGTAGTCATACTTCCTCCTACTGGACATAGTGTAGTCATACTTCCCCCTACTGGACAGAGTATAGTCATACTTCCCCCTACTGGACAGAGTATAGTCATACTTCCCCCTACTGGACATAGTGTAGTCATACTTCCTCCTACTGGACAGAGTATAGTCATACTTCCCCCTACTGGACATAGTGTAGTCATACTTCCCCCTACTGGACAGAGTATAGTCATATTTCCCCCTACTGGACATAGTGTAGTCATACTTCCCCCTACTGGACAGAGTATAGTCATACTACCCCCTACTGGACAAAGTGTAGTCAGGAGAATAGGGATATCAATCATGGGGAATATGATATAGTGAGGGTGTTTGTTTTATTTAATTTACCAACATCCTTAAACCTAGTGTCTTACATAGGTACAACATAGGCTATAATATATATTTCTAACTTACTATTGTTACCTACTCAGTTTGTTATATAAATAAATCTAATCTATGTGAGTATTAACAAATAGGTATACGAGTAGTATATAAGCCGTAATTACTATAACGATGGCTAGATGGTGCAGTGTGAAAATATCCAACATTATTTATATTATTATGACACTTTAATTTTAAACGTCTTTAAAAAAAGAATATCACATAAAAGTTTCATTCTCGAGGGATTGCAATTTTTCCCGTAAAACGTCATCGTCGTCGTCTTATGGAATCACGATTAGCAGAAAATTTTTTTGTTTGGCGACTATTCTTTTGTTTATTATTCGAAAGAGTGTCATCCCGTGTGAGCAAAATAACGTAAGCACGAGAATATCTGATGATAGAGTAAGGTAGATAAACTTGAGAATGCAAACGTATCGCGAATATAGCAATTTAATTATAATCAACCGACTTCAAAAAAGGAGGTAGGATTCTCAATTCGTGTTTGTGTAAGCGATATGTTAGATAATTGTGAACCGAATTTAAAAATTATCATTTTAATGGGTAGTGTATACTTCAAAGGACCACCATTTAATTTTAATAAAAAAAACCCACTGAATTCGGAAATTTCATATTGGTACTTAATATCTACTTTTTATAAATTTCCCGTTATTTGAAGTCGGTTTTCTGACATTTCTGACATTTAATATCTTATAAATCAATTTATAATGATATCTCTAAAATAGTGTATCACTACAAAGTAAATATCATTAAAATATAATATAATATAATATAATATACTGAAACATTGTAGTTAAAAATATTAAAAAATGGAGAACCACTGAGCGCGGGGCGGCTCCCGAGCGGTTGGTGGCTCGGGATGCAGTGAGAGGTTACTTTTATTATTATTATCTAATCTTAATTTAACTCTATTCCAGGCTAGAAGAGGAGAGTTACACGAATGGGTACACCAACATGGGGGTCAGCGTGGAGAGCGTGGTGACCGTCCAACCGCTGAACAACAACCATCTTCCCCCGCAGGCCATCACGGGCAGGGAGCTCAACGAGGTGCCATTGCACGCAGATAAACTGTACGAGGTGAGCATACTCCATTACACGCAGATAAACTTCATAAATAATAATAATAATGCTAGTCAGTTTTCAAGTCATTATCTAACTTCAAACTAAGCAGAGCTTGTATTACGGGAATTACATATCATGGTTCCCATTTTTTCCGGGTGGAATAATGCCAATTCATAATATCGCTGAGAAGCGGTTTTTATGAACTTGGCCCCTACTGATTTGTGGCGAAAAAACCTATCCAGGAAAAAAAAACCGTATTACTATATCTCATTAGTATTTTTGGGATATACATATACACATACAAACAAACAAATATATTTTAATTGTATACTTTATATTCCAGGTGTTCTCAAAATCCCTGATCTTCAGGGACGACCATGAGCTTAAATCGAAGAGCCAGAGCTCCCTCGATGAGCTAGAAACCAAGTCGGAGCCAGACTATCTCTCCGACAAGCCGAATAGAACCAAAGTCTACTTCGAAGATGAAGTAGATTCACCAGTCACTGACTTTGAAATCATGTTCAAAGACGAACTTCTAGCTAACTATGACATGTTTAACATCGAAGAAGAAGAAGAAGATAGGAATGAAGGCACAGAAGAAGGACTAACCATGAATGTGTCACTAAAAAAACAAGACGTTATCAAACCCAGTACGGTAACCATCAAAGACGAATCAAAAATCACCATACCTAACCCGACCTATAACTACGACCCTATATCAGTAGTCACATTACCCTCGACGCTAGCTTTACCCAGAGTAGAAAGTGTTAAAGGTATTCTAAGACAGAAAGGTGAACTACCACGAAGTAACAGTACTAGGACGTTAGAACGCGTAGACAGCAGCAGTAGACTAAACAAACCAATTTTGAACAGAGTGGAGAGCCTCAAGAACATGGACCCGAAGAAAATCAACAAAGTCTTAGCCCGAATGCCTCATAGAAGTGCTTCCTTCTTAAACATTCCTGAGCATCTAGTTCCAGAAAAACCTCCGCTAGTGAAAAGCAAGTCTATGTTGGGCGGTATGTCTGAGGAGCTTAAACTCAGTCAATTGCCAGACACGCCTATAATTAAAAGTAATAATCTGCCAAGGTTCTTCACTGATAAACCTATAATTACCGCCGACTACAACAGAGAGACGTTACAAAGTATAAAGCAGAAGTCAGCGCTGATGTACCAAGAGAACGATTTCAGTATGCCGAGGTACTATGGCACTGTGTCTAAAAGCACTGAGAACTTGGCCCTGAATGAGAGTAAATCGATGCCGGATTTGAGGAATCCGACGTCCACGGGCAAAGTCAGCAAGAGATTAGTGAAACTGCGGGGGCGATTGAAGCCTTTAGTTATAAGAAAGAGCTCTGATGAAAAGCTATAGGTTAATCTACCAAATAAACGTAATCGCAGCCTTGAAAACAAAGAAAGAAAGAAAAAAAATATTTTGTGTTGCCACGGTACTCATAGTTCCTGATACCCACGACACAAGTAATTCTAATGTGGGGTCCGGGCTATGTATCTCTGTTGGCAGTCTATTTATTTTATTTACGCCAATTTTATCTACACTTGGTTAAATTTTAAACAATCTTTGAGACAAATTTTAGTTAAATCAGAGTGACCATGTATAATATTACTGTTATAACACGTAAATACATTTTATAATTATTATTTTTGATAGTGACATGACGGAAATGTTTGTCGACCTCACAGCGGGTTTACCTACATATGTTAACTAATTTTATGCAGTATGATATAAAATGGTAGTAGATGTTATTTTGTATGTTTATGATTAACTGACATTACTTAACTATAATTAATATTTTGCGAATAAATAGTTATTATTATTCTTAGGTATTTTAAGATTATATCAGTATTGGATGCTCAAATAAGATTGTTTTTGTGATTTAAAATTGTAAATTCAATCGGTAAGATAGTTAATCAACTCAAGGTTAATTTAAAAAAATGTGTTAATAAGTACTTACCTATTTCTAATAATTAAATATTAGTGTTCCTTAAATTTGAGCAAAGTTGTTGCTTCTAGTCATTTGACATCACATAAATGATGCAGTTGGACAAAATAATAATGAATTAAAATTACCTAGATCTGTATTATTTAATTTTTAAAACAAGCTATAAGTAAATATACCCATCGTAAATGTTGTTATTTTTTTATAATATACCTCCATCGTAAAAATATTAAAGTTAGTTGCGTATTTTTTTCAGTCTAGATTTTATAACATTAACTAAGATAAAATTCGATATAAGAATGGTTGGGCTCACATAAAATAAGTTAACGAAAATATGTATAAATCTAGCCCTCGCGTACCAATCGGGAAGTCGCAGGTTCCAAGTATTTGATATTTTTAAGATAATATAAAATTCTTCAGATATACGTCCCCATAGTGTAGGTAAGCTTAAAAAACAAAAAAATATCCACTATATATAAATAAATACTGGGTTACAACAATGGGTAATAAAACACGTAAATAAAAAAGCGTACATTTTAATAAAGTATCACTATTATTATTCCGTACACTTGAAGGTTTACAATAATTAACGGGTAACACAAATGAACCTACCAAATTATTATCTAAATTCGCTAGAAAAGTATGTAGGAAGCATTTACTGTAAAAGCCATTCATTATCGGGAGATAACATTTTAAGCATACAATGCTTATATTTTTGTCACTTTTTAAGTAATTAAAACACAGGAATATAATAGCATGAATAAAAACACAATATAACTGAAATAAAAATATGTAATTTTTCAAAAACTTTGAGGGAACACATTGTCTCCCTATTTCGAAAGTATTATTTTGGTAAGTTTTTGAAAAAATAAGTTAACGGGATTTTACATTAAAAGAGTAGATAGATTTTATTACTAGTATATTACTTTGCAACTCTAATTTTATTCATACTGTTTTTTTAATAATTCCTAATAGCCACTTTTAAAATTGCACTATTACATTATTTTATGTAGGTAAAGGACAGGGCTAAATTAGTAGAGTCAATAAAGATATAGAGTAATTAAAAGGGTAAGTAGGAATACAATTGAAGTGGCTTTTATACTAAGCACCTACTGCTATCATAGAAAGGCTTTTAATTTTATTAAAGGAGCAGGAAACGGGAATCATCGAAATTAGAGTTTTTAGTATCAAAGAAACATACCCTTAAATTTATATAGGAAGGTCATCATTTATTTAAGTTGGTCTAATTTTCAATTAAGTAGGTATATCAAACAATTATTTATAAAATACACTAAGGTTTAGAAAATTTTGGAAACCCGAAAAGAGATTTTAAGTATATTAGATAACGTTAGATGATTGGACAAACACCAAACCGAAAACAAACTCTGTTTATTCAGAAGTTATATAACAATGAAAAAATAATATTAATTTATTCACACACTCATACAAGTTTCTCATTACCAAAAATTGAGGCCGTTTGGGTTTCTAAGAAAACAAATAACTTATACAATATAATTTTTCTAATTAGAATAATATTACACTTTACAAATATTTAGAATAACGCTACGCAATTCATATTTTTAAATTATAATGCTTTAATATTAACATTATTATTATAACCTATGATATAGGTGTATACAGTAGGTCATTTATTTAAATTAAGTCATTTCGATTTGATGTTTATTTATAAAAAATTATGTGTTTAAATTATTGGTATTTTATTGATAAGATTGGTTACGTTTAAAGCAAGTGTTTATTATTATATAAATATACGTTGCATAGTTAAATATCTATTGGTAAGCCAAGGGTTGGTTACTGTCCTTTGTATTTTCGTGTAACCGAATATCGGGTTGCGTGAAGTTTGGAGTTTCGCGCGCATTGTCTTGTGTGCAGTCTGTACATTTTTGACGTTACTAAAAAATGTACTCTGTGGACATTACGTTGGTGACACTGGCCACGATCGCATCGCATATCGTCGCTGTATCTTCTAGCAGTAGACGGAGTGGAAGCCTTCTCTTCCATTTCCAGTGACGACTGCGCGCGCGCACGCATCGCTGAACAAACCGCCATTTTTGGTCTTGGTCATATTTATGTTATACCATACAGGTGCAGTACTCTTAATGGATCAATTTAGAATAAAAATAAATGACTCTATGACCCTCGTTACATTCTAAATGTTTCGAATCTAGCCTTCTACTAGAACTTAACTATATCATGGCCTATATCTAAAAGGCATTTTTAACAAGTTTTTATAGAGGTGGCTCATTTAGTAAAGTGCACCAAATTTATAAATTTTGGATAATCCAATTATCCAAAATTTATAAATTTCCAATCATTTTCCAAATTGATTCTACGTCTATTATTAAAAGGAGCAAAGTTGTAATATCTTATGTGAAGAAAGCTGAAACACTACATACTTTAGTGACGACATAACACTATTATGTACAACAACAAGTTCATTAAATCTAAATAAGTAGGTAATTAGAAAAAATACAGTAGTATCGATTTATAAAATTTGACACTGCATTTTTTTACAAATTAATGAAAAAACACTAAAAAATTCTAAAAAACTTTCTGAAAATTCAAATAAATAAAAATTCTGACGTAAATTGTTACAAAAAATGATTGATATTTGATATTTTTGTCCAAAACGTCAATTAAAAATGCCTACCTACCTTCTACTTAAAAAAATATTATTATTTAATACATTCTCGGGAAAAGTTGGCAACTAGCTATTAGCTAATAAGGTAAGTGAATATAGTTACTCTAAAATACTGAATAGATTCAACTAAATCCTACAGCCAAGGGTTATTTCGGCCTTAACTTAATTACGCTATCGAATAAGTTTATGTAATGAAACATAAAGACGCTGCCTGGGGTAAATAGCAAAGAACATAATAATATAATTATAGACTTAGGATAACAAACTAGCCCACTCACATATAAATATATAATACAATTAAAAATGCGTTGAAATTTGAAAATAAACAGAACATACTTAAGTTGGTATTTTTAGTTTTTTTTTTCAGACATTTTTAATTTATTATGATAAAAGGATTTTATATTCTGCACTTTTACCAGGGTAATTTCATATATTTAAATTATGTTAAATAATTTAACTCATTTGAAATTACACAGATTTCTACATAAACTGAAAAAAATGTTAAGTGATTGATTATTTATTAACCTACTTATAGCAGCTATTACAAATAGTTACGTATTTTATTTGGCATTCAAAACTATTGCGAAAAATATGAAGGTAGGTAGAAAAACGTTTTAGAAAATGTGGTTTAATTTTATTGTCTAGTCACTTACGAATTTAAGTTTTTAATAGTGTTGACAACACCAATTTTGGCTACGGATTTTAGGTCTAAAAACAAAAATATCTAGCTAGGAGACAATGTTTTATGAAGGAATTTAATTAATTAGACTAGCTTTATATTTTTTACTGAGTAATACATATTAAATATTATATCTTTATATTCTACGTCCATTTTATAAAGTACAATACTTAAGAATAACAGGAATTTGGGCCAAAGAAAGTATTGACTCCGTTATCATTGTATTATTGAAATCTAGCAAACATCACAATTACTTTAGTTCTAAATTTTCAGAAATCCAACCATTTGTGTTAGATGATAAAATCAGGTTTTTAAAGAAGTAATTCAGTTTACCCCTGAGGATTTTCCATTGTAAAATTTTACAAATAGGGGTAATTTTTTTTTTATATTATACCTGCCAAATTATTAATATTTTTTTCCAAACCGTATACCAAACACGGATGTGTAAGAATATCATTATAATGTCACTATATTATAATCTAAATAAAATTATTAAAAAAATGTTTAAAGGCATTTCTTCATTTTCTTCAAACATCTAGGCAAATGTGTTTTTCATGAAACTTCTGGAAAAATAGGAATCAACACAACTAATCACAACTAATCACTACAAGTATTGGCATACTTGTAGTGGTTAAGGTTGAGGTCTATCTTACGGTCTTTAACTGTTTCATCTCGATTTTAACTGTGTATCAAAACAGTCTGATAAAGAGGTGCATAAAAAACATCTATACATTTTCTCAAAGTACTTTTCCCGACTGACCTCCAACTTGGGGTAAAATGAGAACATTGTTAAAATTTACGATACAGGTTTTGGCAAGAAAGTACATTTCTAAAACCATAAATACGTTTTTATTCATCAAATTTATCTAAACTTCCTCGACCAAAACCTTCTATCTACAGATAAAAGTAACTTTTTTTTAGAGTCTCATTATAGGAGTTAAACCCTTTATAGGAATGTCCTATTTTATGTCGAACCCTGTACAGGAGTCTACAAATAGTCTACTATTCCCGACAGACCTCAAACTTGGGGTGAAATGAGAACACGGTATCACTACAAAGGAGTCCACACACACAAAATCATCAAAAGTATCACTGTCTATCTGACCGTCTTGAACCGTTTAACTTTGATGTTGACCTTATTCCCGCACAGCTTGAAGGCCGTAGCGGCCGCCATTAGGTCAGCTGCGGTCAAGTCCTTGCCGTCAACAGACACCAGGAAGTCACCTTTCTGCAGTCGGCCATCCACTTCCGCTGGGGAGCCTGTCAACTGGAAAACGTAATCAATAAATATACCTAAATTACGAATTATTATTACTTACTGATAAATCTTCACAACGGCCTGAACACATTTGAATTAAATTCAAAGACTAATGACATGCAGTCTTCTGACCTCTGAGTTTCTTAAGCAGAGTAGAGTTAGGTATCTGGTTGCTATTGGGGTATAAGTCATTTATTTTTAGGTACCTTGAGATACCAGTTAGATAGTTTCAATAGTGGAGAACATCTTCTAGGCAAAAACACAAAAGTGAGGTTGATTCGAGAGGACTATATCTTGAGTTGTCTTAGAATACGGGGATAATAAACAAATTTATCTTACCATATCTCCGAGGTACACCCCCGGTGCGGAGACAGGCGTCATGCAGGTGATGCCGAGGGGCTTCCCCGGCTTGCGGGCCAGCTCCACTTCCACTTGGTCGAACTTGTGTGGGTCCGGACGGTGGACGAGCATTCTCAACTGAAATACAAATAATCTACATAAGCTATAACTAGAGCTTCATAATCAATAAAATCTAAATGGCGCGGCGGGCGAATAGCTGGTAAGAATAGTACGGGTTCGATTTCCGCTGCGGGACAAATATTTGCATGTTCTATATTGCATGCATTCGGGCCGTCTCATCACAGACCCTGAATTACCATTTGCTATCACAATAGGCCTGTTATGGCCGTGATACAAAAGTGATAAAAAAACTGTAAGCACAGAGTGTTTAAGAACATTCCTGTGACATTCATCGTATCAGTCAAAGGGGCATAGTAAAATAACTAGGAGGTATTGAAATACCGCGTTTATATATACGTCATTTGTGTTGACTTCTTGGTGCTAATCGGAATACCCATACATTTTTTACAGATTAGTACTAAGTGTGTAGTCAACATTCGTATGACGCATAATGTAAATACTGTATAAGGGGACAGTGTGCTTCGCGGAGTGACCGGACGGACTAAGTCAAATAAAAACGTCAGAGTCTTACCTTCGCTGTTTTCTGCTTGATGCTCAAACACACTCGTTCGTGAGCCATCTCCTTGGTGATAGGCACTCCGTTGCAGTCGAGGATCTGGTCTCCGACCTTCAGCCGACCGTCCTTGGCAATGCAGCCGTCTTTGTAGATATCTAGGATTATTGCTGCTGCACCCTGAAAATGAAAAAAAAACAATGAAATTCTCAGTTTGACCCAATTAAGGGTACTAAAACATGGAAAATGTTTTTTTTTTCTATGACCTTTGACTAACTACAGTCTAATAAATTGAAAACAATTTGGGGTACAGTGAGTTTATATGAACGTACATAAATGCAGTTAAATGCTAATTATTTAATTAGTTCTTCTATACTCAATAAAAACCAAAATATTTGCGATTCAAACTCGCGCACTAAGGGTTCCGTACCGACATACAAATTATTGTAATAATTCAATGATATTTGTTTACTAATTTTGGTGATCGGAATTTATCAGATCTTAAGAAGTAAGAGCTTACATTGATGTGTGTATCGCTTCCTCCCAGCAACACGATTCCGAGCACGGAACTGCCCGACGCAATTTCTATCGTCATATCCGTGTTGGGGATTATCGGCGCTACTGATGGATCGGGTGGGGGCTCCGCTGAAAATAACATAGATTTTAACATAGATTAGCCAGTTTAATGAAATGTTATTCGCTTCTTTGCAAGCTTACTCAGTAACGGTAGATAGATAGAAAATGATTTATTGCATTAAATATGGTAGTGCACAGAACGATAGATGATTGTTAGTAATATTTAAATACTAAGGACATATAACATAAATAAAAGAAAATAAAAAATATATATACACACAATACATACAAAAATAAATCACTCAAATATAGGTACAAAAGGCAAATTGCGCAATCTTTTCGGTAAAAGTAGAATTGATATAATATTCGATGCAACATGAAATGTAACTTAACAAAATAAAGAAACATGATTCGTTTACTTTTCGTCCATTCCACAAGTCTAGAAAATATTGATAAGTGTATTATAATGTAATTCTTACCTAAATAATCAGTACATATTCAAGGTTATTATAAATGAATAAACAATATTCATAAAATATCTTAGAGACAATTTTCTTCGTATTTTTCATTTTCGTGTGTAATACTTCCGTCTCTTGTAGTTTTGCAAGAAGCGAACATAAAATACGATCCAACTTACCTTTGACGGGAGAAGGTGCTGGTCGCGGCGTGACGGGGCGTGACGCACCAGCCGGTGCGTTAGGGTCGGGGGTTTGATTCCGGCTTGCTGGCCGAGACGGATCTCCTGAAGATTCAACACCACAACCTCGTTTTAGGTACTTATTCCCAATACATAATGAACCATAGCAATGAAGCTACACCAACTAGCGAGGACGATACGGTCCTAAGTAAAAAAAAACTCACTTTGCCCTATTTGAAGATGACAGAATTTACCCACAAAATTATTAGTTTTCATACGGTTCTTTATTATTTCTCGACGGTAGCTTCATACGCTTCAAGATAGGAATTTATTAAAAAGGTAAATGCAATTAAAACCCGTATGAAATAAATCATATTTAAACTGATAACGAAAGTTGATAAAGCTTTTAACCCCAAAGTATCCCTTGGTACAACATATTTTGTATTGTGTCTGGAATTCCAGCAGTAATAAGGTTAAATAGGTAGAACTAGGTAAGTGCATAGCTGCTAAACTAGCTGGGAGTATACCCGGGGCGGTGGGCGTACCAGCACCATCCTCAGGATCCTTCATGTTAGGGCTGCACACGGTGAGCACCACTACACCCTCAGTCTGTTTTAGTTTGGCTGCAGCCTGGAAACATCAGAAAAGGTTTTGATCAATTATAAATTCAATGTGGTAGGTGATGACATAATTATTGTAATATTTTGTGTCTAACAGTAAAGTTTGATTTGAAGGATGCCGGTGAAATTACAGGCACATAAGAACTTAAAATTTTGTCTTTAGATAATTTAGGTAGGTATGTTCAGTTGTTGCAGAAGTAAGACTGTACTGAAGATATGGCTGTTAGCCTCCAAATATTAAAAACCTAATCAACCCCTAGACTCGGTATAGACTAAAGATGATCGTAGATTAGGTATGTAAAATCAAACGATAGAATCGTGCGTAGATGATGTTAAGTAATCAAATTTAAGCTATCTGATTTTGAACAGATGACCTTTAAGACCATATTTGGTGCATACCTAGCCTTGTGTTAAATGGTAATGGTAATGGTAATGGTAATGGTAATGGTAATGGTAATGGTAATGGTAATGGTAATGGTAATGGTAATGGTAATGGTAATGGTAATGGTAATGGTAATGGTAATGGTAATGGTAATGGTAATGGTAATGGTAATGGTAATGGTAATGGTGGTGGCAGAAGGCTAGTTGTATACTTACAGCGTCATAGCTACAGTTCAGCAATGAGTCACGATTCACAGCAAGCAACATATCACCGATCTGAAGTCCAGCCTGAAAATGAAATAGAACAAAATAATGTATAACTAATAAACAAAATATGAACACATTCTGTATAAGAATACCGAGGTATCGGAAAAAAGTAAACCAATTACCAACCAGTAGGGCATAAACTCTTTTAAATTTAAGTCTACAAAAATTTACTATAAAATTTATTTTTCGTTATAATCCCCCATAATTCGATGTTATTTTTGAATAAAAAAACATTTAGGTAGTTTTAGATTAGGTTAGCAATAATGCACGGAAGAAATCGCTGTCAGCGATAGAACCGCCATTTGTACGACCACGTACCTAAACTATGTTCCTCAATAAAGTGCTCTTTAATTTCATTTCAAACTAATAAATGGAAATTCAACAGTCACATACATGTCCCTGAATCGTGGGTATGAGGAATTACGAGTACCTTGGTACCTTGGTATAAGTGTTGGTTGTACCTGTTCTGCCGCGCTCCCTTCTTGCAAGTCCGATACAAAAATGCCCCGCCCCGCTTCCGTGTGCCTTCCCTCTATTATCATGATTCCAAGACCAGAAGGACCCTGGAAAATTACAAAAACACATAATGTACTTTAAACCAACTGTTATACATGCTAACTACATGCGAACACGCGGGCATGTGCCCAATGTGCCTCTTAACACCCCTTGGTATTAGTCACGAATGCGCACGAATGTTGTGCGAGAATGACGCATATGTAAACGCGTTATTAAAGATTTAAACAGTTGTTCAATTAACAGTGAATTGTTTTCTTATGTTGAATTTGTAATCCTATCCTACCTACTAATATTATAAACGCGAAAGTTTGTGAGGATTAATGTTTGTTACTATTTCACGCAAAAACTACTGAACGGATTTTGATGAAACTTTACAGTTAGCTTAGACAATAGAATACATAGGCTACTTTTTATCCGGGTACCACGCGGGCGAAGGTGCGGGCAGAGGCTAGTAACAAATATTATCAGAAAGAGACGAGGCAGTGTTTGTTTAATCGATTTTACTTTTCACTGGAGTTGCAGACAGAAGTTAAGTTAAAAAAAAACACGCCCACGACTGTAATCCCCAAGAAGGACAACTTCTGAGACATACAAAAAGATGTACCTACTCAGTGGGTAGGTACATCTTTTTGAGGATATCAATTAGGGGGTAGTGTGAGGCACGTCCAAACATTACCTACATCTGGCACATACATAACGTCGTTTTGCAAGTAGTTAGCATTTCACGTAACAGGTTGCAAGTCCATCGCTGATATAGTGTCTGTTATATTTTAATTTACCTGTCCCATTTTTGCTTTGTTATTGTGAAAAAAAAAAACAATTTATTTTACAGCAATTTATTTTAAAATGCATAAAATAGTTTAAAATGCGCCAAATTCATGATAATTATGCATTTTCTTATATTTTAGCTAAATACTCACCCGTTCCTAGCACCCATTTAAATACACAATGGCGTCGATTCTCTGGTACACAAACTAAACTTAATTTAAATTATCGCTCTTTTTCTAACGGTAATAAAAGAGATTTTAGTGCTGCAAATTAGTCAGATTTAAGTTTCCATAAAAAATCAGTCGTGATTGCAAAACATGCCGACTATAATCACGAAGAATCACACGTAAACCAATTTGACAGGAGTAAAAATCTTGCCATCTCTTTCTTGCGTGCACTGACAGTGAAGGAGAGCGACCTGAAATTATTAATAAAATAAAATTATTTTATTAATAATTTCATAGTCGTAACTAAACGTGCGTGTATGTTTTAAGGTTTAAATGAATATGCGTAGGTATAATTACCTTTTTGACAGTTATATCTCGAACACCCTTGTAGCCGGCGAAGCGGTCTTCCGACTGAAAAAAAAAGACAAAATATTATTTTTTATTAAGGTTCTAGTCCCTATTTTCGAAAATGTTGGTCGTATTTATTCAATATATTATATAATATTCACTTTATAGTTTATTTGTAAAAAAAACTTAAATAACTTTGGCAAACACATTAACAAACATGTAGGTAATTCGCCAATAATGGCAACGAGATCGGATAAAGACAATAAATAAATTTATAGCTGAATGAAGGATCATAAAAAAACCAAGCAGTCTGTTGCCTGATTCTTCTAGACTTAATAACGAGCTAAGAAACAGCGTAAATTCACTTTAAAAAAATACACATAGTTCTTAAGTTCTATATCCTTGTGATTTCAATGATTAAAACTCTATTGACTTTGACATGCTTTCAACTCAATAAAAAAAAACAAAATAAATGAAATGAATCGTAAAAACGAACTAATAGACAACTTTCATAAACATTCGAAAACAATAACCCGCTGTTTCATAATCACTCGCTAACTTAGCAAGTCACAAAGCCCTGTCCTTTTCTAACACTGAACAAAGAATAGAGACTGACAACTTTTAGCACGCTGCTGAAGTTGGCGAGTGATTATAGAATATAGGGAATGTATCTAAATACGAGGTGTAGGATACAAGTGCCTTGTTTTTTGCGTGCTGCTTTTTGCCGATTTCGGCCTGACGAAGCTATTAATGAACCTCTTTCTGTCGCTTCACTGGTTTTTTATGATAACTGCATCAGTTCGATAACCAACCTCCGTTACACTTAGGTACAACAGAACTAATATTTTGAAGGACTTAGTAATGTATGAATCTTCCAAATTTTGAAAATTGTCGCGACTTAAACTTTGCAAATTTCAAGGTCTTCATAGTGTCTCGTTTCCATCATAGTAACTGTCGATTCTCATTAGTTTTAAGTCACGTCACTATTTCGCGATCGTCTATAATTTTCTCCCATCTCTAATTTTCTATTCAAAATGGCCGCAAGTGTGTGATACCGTAGAATACCGTATTTATTAAAATAACTTTTGCCTTGAAATTGCATCATACCCTGTTTAAAGTGAACATCGTCGTCATTAAAAAGCCTACAACCATATTCATATCATCCATGCCTCAACAGTTATTAAGGGGTGAACACGTTATCAGACACGTGGGACTGTCACACCTGAAAAAGGTGCCACTGGATGCAGCTCCAAACACACAAAGGTTGAATATAACTCTGTCGACTTAGCATGAATATAAAATAACCCTTTCGTCTACGGAAGAGAAGGCAAAACTTACTTTAATTTATCTTTCCGTGAGACAATTAACAAATTTAATTTGGAGTTGCGCGCTTTGCTTTTAAATTTTACGTTCTAGGTTTATTTAAAAGAGTTCTCAAAGTTTGCTGGTTATGCTTTTTCATTAATTTTATGACGATTCTGATGTTATCAGACAGGTGGGATTGACCAATAAATAAATGTCTAGTTTAGGTATGTATTGTTTTTTATGTGTGTCACCAACATTAGCTTTCAGTTTTTAACTGTAATAAATACTAACAAAAAGTATGGACGAATTTGTCTGAATTAAATCTATTGAATTAAATTGATTTTAAAAAGTCACGGATCTGGGTACTGAAGTCTGAGGATGTTTATCTTGGGGATTGAAGTAGTGCGCTTGTTTTTATAGTGTTTGATTAATTACCTTCTTCCTTTTAAAAGACAACTTTCGCTTCCATATTGATCTGAACAGCACACTGGGAGCGTACGCCAGGGGGCGCGAGCGCGCCTCCGTCATCACAGTCATCACACTATGACGTCATCACTTTGGCTCAGTTACATAAATTATATCATCACTTTTGATTTTGTGTTAAATCTTAGTTAGCACTGATTCAGTTGTAGAAACATTCATAATGACGTTATTACTTTTGTAGAAATTTTCATCAAAAGGTCATTACTTTTGGTTCACTTCTTGTACTATTTATAGCAATGTCATCACTTTTGGTTCACTTCTTGTACTATTTATAGCAAGGTCATCACTTTTGGTTCACTTCTTGTACTATTTATAGCAAGGTCATCACTTTTGGTTCACATGTTGTACTGTTCATAGCAAAGTCATCACTTTTGATTTTGTGATAAGGTTATCACTTTTGGTTCAGTTGTTAGACAATTTCTAAAGACGTCGCCACTTTTGGTTCAGTTATTGAACTATTCTTAACCTGTCACTGGTGACATATGTGTCTGTGAGACACCCGACCGAACCACCGGCACCGTGCGTAAATTTATTTTTGTTAACAGTTTGTTGCCTAAATTAAAAAAAAATGTTTAGGCCACTCTTTCTAAAGAGTGTGCTCTCATATTCTGGTTATATATCCTCACATCGATCTTTCTTGTAATGGTCGAAGTTTATTTATTTTTATCTAACTCACAATAATTAAACTCAAATAATGGTGGGTTTTTCATAATTAAATAATTTATTTGTAAATTACATCACAATGTAAGCACCAACTGCTTTTCACCAAGCATGATGTTTTAGATCAAAATATTCGTGAATTTTACTATGTATTATAAATTGATTGTATTATTTGTGTGCCAAAATAAATAAACTTTGAACGATATATATTTTTCACCCGCTATCGATTAAAGTTGTGATTTCGGGTTATTCCACGTCCGCCACCGTGAGACTATTAACCCCGCGACGCGACGCGACGGTGACGCGCGCGCACATTCTGGAGTTTTAGCGCAAACCCGGTGCGTGAGACCGACGACGCCGAGACGCGGCGTCACCAACTACGTTAATCAAACATTATAGCTAATTACTGATTTTAATATGACAAAAAGAGTGGAGATTTTTGTTTTTTTAGTAAGAATTCATAAAACGAATACTTATCTAAACACTGTTAAGGCTTATTTAGGCACAAAATACTTAAGATAATTATTTGTTTTTAATATTTTAAAAATACATCTGAACAATCATTCTCGACTGTAGTGTTCTAAAGTAAAGCTTCAGAATTATTAATATAAGTTCAAATAATTCTGAAATTATATATTATTACAACTATGTCTGATTATATCTAAATAATGTACAAGAACGTAGACGGTTTATTATTGGAAATTATCTCAGCTTAAAAATGACGGTACGTACCGTCATTTTTAAGCTGACCGGCGTCGGCGTCATAAACTATGCAATACATATGCGTCACCAGTAGCGGGTTAAAAACGTCATCCCCTTAACTTCGCTTGTTAGACTTATAACAAAAACATCATCACTTTTGGTTCAACTCTATTTCAAATAAATTTACAATGTAGAGTGTACGTTCATCATTTTTTTAAATTCATTGCCATTTTTAAACATTTAGTTTTGAAGATCAAATATTAATTGATAAATCAATGGCATTGCTTTGGTTGACTTCAATACGAAAAGTGGTTTAAGTTTGATTAATAATGATACATTTCTGGTCAGTGGTTAGTTTAAGGGTGAGTTGTTGCTAGTTCTAGATTTAGATGGAAAATTTCGAGGTTTGCTATAGACATTCTATGCACTGCATTGTTATGAGAAAGTCTTGCGATGCTTTTTTTAACCGTCACACAGGGATTTTTTAAAAAGAACATAACTGGAGGGGATGAACATTACGAGAAGAGTATTAAATATGAATGTGGATGGAAATAAAAGCGGGGGTAGGCCAAAGAAAAGATGTATGGATTGTGTGAAGGATGACATGTTTAAGAAAGGAGCGAGTACTGAGATGACGGCTGATAGAGGAGAGTGGAAGATGAAAACATGTTGTGCCAAAGCTATATAGGGCAAGAAGATGATGATAACTGGTTAGGATTCAAATTGAATTGAGATTGTATGAAGTGTCAGGGTAGCCCCCCTGGTCCCACATGCTTATTTATCTGTGTAATTATCCAAACCGACTACCACGGGATGCCGGTAGCTGACCACCTACACTCGCAGAATGCAACTACTGATAAGCTAAGTGATAACAGTAATACCTACCTATTAGTGATAGGATTAGTAATGTTTGCTCAAAAAGCTTTTATTTGACCCAACCTGCGGCACTCTGATAACTAGTAGATAAGTAGACTATATGTGGGTGACGCGTATACCTACTCTATATAGATAGATATGTAGATTACTCTTTATTCGGCGCTTCCTCAACGCAAACTTAAGTTCTGGCTTATTGAGCAATGTCACTATAAATTTAATGAACTGTTTGACATTTATAATTTTATAATTTTTTGTTCAATATAAATCATTTTATTATTATTCATACATTTATAATAGGTTGGGGAAAAAGTTTCTTCGCATTTTTTAAGAAAATTCAAAACATTTTTTAATATAGTTTATTTACATTTAACTAAAGTATGTAGGTACCATTTTGTTCGATAACTTTTTGCCATTTTGTAGGCAGGGACATGATCCCATTGCTATAAAAACTTTGGGGCTTCTGTTCAAAATACCGCGACAAGTGGTTTTGGCAGTCCTCTCGTGATGTTAACCTGACACTGCCTAAAGAATTCTGAAGAGACCGAAACAGGTGGAAATCTGAAGGTGCAAGGTCAGGACTATACGGCGGATGCATTAACACATCCCAGCCAAACTCTCTTAATTTTTGCTGAGTGGCTAAAGATGTGTGAGGTCTAGCGTTATCATGATGAAAAACCACACCCCTTCTGTTGATTAACTCCGGCCGCTTTCTCTCAACTTCTTGTTTTAATCTCATCAGTTGTTCGCAGTAGAGTTCAGAATCGATGGTCCTGCCTGGTGGTAACAGCTCATAATGAATAATGCCCTTCCAATCCCACCACACACACAGCATCACCTTGTTGCGAGTTAACCCGGGTTTCGCCACAGTCTGTGAAGCCTGACCGGCCTTTGACCACGACCTTTTTCGCACGTTCTTGTCGTACGTGATCCACTTTTCATCACCAGTTATCAGCTTCTTCAAAAATGGTTCGGTTTCATTACGTCGTAATAAAGAATCACAAATGAGAACACGGTTCATTAGGTTTCTTTCAGTGAGCTCGTGAGGTACCCAAATATCGAGCTTTTTTGTGTACCCAGTTTTTTTCAAATGCGCCAAAACTGTTTTGTGGTCAATTCCCAGTTCTTCAGCTACGTCGTAACTACTGATATGCCGATCTTGCTCCACTTTTTCAAAAATGGCATCCATTTTATCCGTAATAGGGCGACCAGAGCGACGTGCATCTTTGACATCAAAATTTCCGGATTGAAAACGCTTAAACCAAATTTGTGCTACTCTCACAGACACTGCACTAGGTCCATAAACATCGCAAATTTTTTTCGCGGCTTGCGTTGCATTTTTACCTTTTTTGTAGTAAAATTTTAAAATGTATCGAATTTCTTCATTAGATTCACTCATCTTGACAGTACGAAAAACAAATAAAAATCACACATTTTCCTAATTTGAATTTGGAATTATCTTCTTTAAAATTTAAACTTTTAATGATACCAAAACCAGCCAGATACAAATAGTATAGCCAAAGAGATTTTATTACAAGTTCATACATACAATAATGCGAAAAGACTTTTTCCCCAACCTAATATGTAAACTTATACAAATTAATTAGAATTAAGAACATGACATGTAACTTATAAACGTTATCAATAAATAAACATAAACATATTGCATACACCAGGATTAAAACACTTTACAAAGGATCTTAAAACTGGGTTGTGGTGATACAATGGCCTTATATCGCTAAGAGCCATCTCTTCCAGGCAGCCTTTTGATGGACTTGATTTAAAATAATGTGAAGGGAGGTGATGTAACTGAAATACAAATATTTAACAGTACAAAGTTTAAATGAGTAAAATAAAGATTTTAAGATTCTGTATCATTTTTTTTTTTGTGTTTTCCCATAAGTGTGGATTAACACTTTATAAACCAAATCACCATTATTAATATCATTACTTGTTTAATTAATTTTAAGGTAAATGTTTGCTCCAGAAAAATAATTAAAATGTATATACCTACACCTTTAAACCGCAAAGGGGTAAACAGTAACGCTGCATGTATTATAAAATACAAATATGAATTAAAATCTGAAATAAATAACCAAGCAGAATTTGTTGGCTGATTCTTCTAGTCTTGGTCGCGAACGAGGAACCGGCGTAGATTCACTTTAAAATTTTAAATTCACGTAGTTTTTAAGTTGACGTTTCTATATGATCCTTGTGATTTCAATGAATGAACAACCTATTGACTTTGACTTTGATATAAAACACTTTTGACTTTGACTTTGATTAAAAGGAAAACTTGAGGAAACTGGCATGCCAAAAGCTCGACCTAACATTTAATTTGGCACATATTTGTAGCACAAAACTAAATGAAGCTATACCAATTTAACTGTGTAAGTAAATGTCGATTTCCCTGGCAACGTTTCTATTGATTTCGAGTACTTAGCTACAATGATAGGGGTTGCCGATAGTTCTAGGAAATGGGGTTGAAACTACCACTTATCATGAATAAATGCCCTATTCGTGTCATTAGTGTCACTTACAATGCTAGACCCCTTTTCAAGGCATTTCAAATAGGTTTCAATTTTACCCCATTTTTAAACGGGGTATAGTTTAAAAATGGGGTAAAATTGATACGTCTACATAGTTGGAAAGTCGCATTAAATTTCATTAAGGGTTCAAAGGTTTTGTTTTTTGTTAAGGGCTTGTTTGTAAGAAATAAAAGACTTGCGTGAAATCTTTAAGTAATGAGTGTAAAGAAAACAAACACGCCCACGACTGTGTCCATCATGATCACATCCTCACATACATACTTAGTGACCATGGCGGGCACTATCAGATTATTTGTTATCAATAATAGTGTCCAATTTCACAGTTTAAAATATATCAAATCGTTGCTCGACTGATTGTCTGGCTGGCAGATCTACTTACAGCTAGGAGATATTATGCGTTTAACGTAAGAGGTTGTTAATTTAACCCGTATATTTCCAGCATATGTTTCCAATGAATCAAGACTCATGTATTGATTTTTGAAACAATTTCTTAAAAATTATCAAGAAATCTATGTTTGAGTCTACATTCCGTTTGAGATCTCACACAAGTTGCGGTCAATTTTTCCATAGTGAATGCAGTGGGATTATTTTTTAAACTTCTATAGTGGCAATCAAGCAAACAAGCAAACGGACCACTTGTTAGTGAGCGGTAAAATAATGTAGGTAGGTATGGAAAGAATATAAGACGGACGAAGTCGCGGGATAAGTACTATCACAGATACGTTTTAACTCAATCCATCACGTGATACATCATTTTATGATCCATTACAGCATCCACAGCTTCCGTAGCCAGGACAGATCAACTAGGTAGGCAACGTCGTTAAGATGAGCGACCTTTGTTTCCATTTAACGAAAAATATACGACAAAATCAAATAAAAAACTGTGGCAGTGTAAAGAGCTTACAGCGTACTGTCTAGCCGGTTGTAGCATTTAGAGCTTAACGCTCATGTGCTTCGGAGGGCACCGTTAAGTCACATCTTGCCCCAAATACTCATACCGGTTTTAGCAGAGTGGGTTTTTTTTTATAAATTTAAAGGTCTGGTGTTTTTCTTTGTCTATTGCAGTGCCTCGTCGCAATTAATCTAAATAAAATCTAAAAATCATATCTAAAAATCGATTACAAAAAACCGCATAACAATCTGATAAGCCGTTTCTGAGATAAATGCGTAACAAACAAACACACAAAAATAAAAATAAATAACTCAACAAAATGACCTTAAATAAAGCGGTTGTTACGGAAGCAATTTACGAATACCCTTCGCATTTCCTGACCTTTTAACTTTTCCCTACATTTTGTTCGTCAAGTAGTTTTTCTGGCGACATGTGTTGGATATTGGTCGGTGACTGATGGATGGATCGCATTGATCGATCGTGCTGGAGTACCAACAGTACCAACAGTACCAACAGTACCTACAGTACCAACAGTACCTACAGTACCTACAGTACCAACAGTACCTACAGTACCAACAGTACCTACAGTACCTACAGTACCAACAGTACCTACAGTACCAACAGTACCTACAGTACCTACAGTACCAACAGTACTAACAGTTCGCGCAATACTTTATTGCCGGTCCGAATATTTCACTGTAGGTATAACAAGTTAATCCGTTGACGTGACCTTGTAACGAGGTGTTGTTAAATAAAGATAATGCACAATGAATTAAAAATAATTTGAATACCTAATTTTATCTTTAAAATTAGGTATTCAAGTTCTTTTTATTTGTTTGATTTGGGAAACAAAATAGTTCGAATTATTATTATAATTTTATGACACAAAATCCACAGCCCTACTTCTCATATCTTACGGCCAAAAATGTATGCCATTATTAGTTTAGGTATCATAAAAAATAGCAAAGTTAAGCTTAATATAGATTTTGGACAATCTATTGAATAAAATCATGGATGCATGATGAAATTATTAAAATTAAAATGAATTGTTTGTAACTTTAACTAATATTTATTAAGGAATTGTACTCACATTATGACATTAAGCAGTTGACAAAAAACATTGTTTGATATACATATATCGAAATGAATAAATCAACTATTATTATTAACGTACGCTTTCCCTAAAAAAACTCGTATTCCTTAAGAAATCTCAATTGAACTCAGGCATAGATTTAAGACAGGTTTTGGGAATTATGTCATAAAATCGACTTATACTAGATTTAGCCTTATTTGCATGTGATAAGTACTAACTTATCACATGTGAACGTGTACAACTACTAGACTTCTAGAAAGTGGTTTCATCAAATCATTTGAACATGTTTCTGACATGTTTTTGGCGGTATCCCCACGATTTACTCAACGCCACGCACGTGGCTCGTGTATAATTTTAGACATGTAATTATAATTAGTCATAGTTGAATCGATATACAGATGGAACAATTAAGTAAAACTAATTATTGATAATCTTACATCACGTTTACTTGCATATGCAGCGATTAGACATTCAAGTAAATAGCTCAGAAAGAGAGCAGCTGCATTATTCTACAGCATCCAATTAACTAAGAACTCGTGTTATCCAATTTATGTGATAATTACAATCTTCTGTCTATGATGTTACTCGTATAGTATCCAAAACTATTAGTATTTATGTTATTTCAGGTTACAAAATAAGTATATCTATCTCAACAGCCATTAAGATTTTCCAGAACAGTTCAGCCAGATTTTAATTGGTTGCTAAACAAACATTTTTTTCAAAAACAATCATAATCGCGATTGTAATCCACATGATAGGCATTCTCGGATAGGTACTTAGTACGTAGATCGATGAGGTTACCAAGTAGGAGGTAGTCAGAAGCACGTCAAACTATTATATTTGGTACGTGCCCGCTTTTTGCAACACTAACCGATTGCATATACCTTCGAATTTTTGGTTCTATGTGGTATGCCGGTTTCCTTACAATAATCTTGTCACTGTTAAAGGGATAGTGTATGCTCAAAGATTTATGTACTTATTAGTACTATGATTGTATTAAAAGCATACAAAACCTACTGAGTTGTGACATTCGTCTTGATCTCAAGCGACGATTGCGACAAAAGATTGTGGCTGTTCTCTACCTAAGCTGTGTTGTAATTGGATATTAAGAATGCATTAGTGGTAGGTAATTAATGATATTTACCTAAAAAGTCATTCTTCACCCTCAAAAATGTCTATTTCTGTTGCACATCCAACAATGTGTACGTTAAAACATTTTCCTGTACCGTTGTTGTACAATGTTCATGCACCAACTAAATAAAAACAAACCATTAGGTGTATTTTTATTTCTGTCTATAACTAATCATAGCTATTTTTGAAAATAGTTACCGCAGAAATATCACCGTTATGTTCGTCGCTCTACCGAGTTTTATGAACATGCAACTTTTTTTAAATCGGTGTGATTATGATAATCTCAATCAGGGTAACCACGAGTCAGTAATACGAGATTAAATAAGGTGAGCTACATAGAATAGTGTACAAGTAGTAGGTACATTTGACGCAACGAAATATAATGTTGCTAGCAAACCTAATCTTGCATACTAATCATGTATTCGACGAAAAACCACAACTTAATTATAATTTTAATTGACCAGAAACCAAAATATTTACCAGAACAAACAATTGCCATTTATGGCAATTAACGTAGGTATTTAAAAATGTTTTTACGCACTCACGTAAGTCATTAGTTTGAATTCAGAGTAAGGTACCTGGTTACAACATTAACAATATTAGTATCTCTAGCCATTATAACATGCCGACCAAATAGCTTGTAACGGATCTAAACAAAAAATCCAACACGTTTCCACACGAATCAAATCACAAAGACAACACTTTAGTAACATAACACAATCATTTCAGTATTACTACGATACAGTTAATCTTTAACTCATACATTTTGATTTAGAACCTTTTTTTTTGTAAACCGATTTCTCTATAACACCGCTCGTTAGAGGCTATGAATTGGAACTAAACACAAAAAGTCAGTGTTTGCAATATGACATTGCTAAAATGTAAGATAACACAGTCCAAAAATACACGCCGCAGTGCATACTATAACGCAAATAATTATCATTCGAAACCCATCTTTATTACTAAACAATAAAACACACAACCGATCCCCACTTTAAGCAAAGTAACGTCATTACAAAGTTAGCGCGTAAGATAAACACTGAAAATCCTAGCTCTTCCTCAAAACTTAACGGTATTCTCTTGTTGTTAAAGTTGTTATTTGCATGTTAATGAGTTCATAGGAAAACCGTGAGGAAATTCGTATATATTGACGGTGGCGGGTGCGAGCGAGACGGCGCATGGAGCCGACAAGGTCAGAGTTAATAAACATACACACAAAACACAAACATTCATATTAATATTATATCAGACTTGTTATAATTTTCTCATACCGGTTCAACTTTTGAAGTAGTTTTTATGATCTACAGTTTTTTATTGACGACTCTACAATACCGACGCGTCACGTATCTTTGCGGCTGTACCTACGTCGCCGTACCAACGGTTCTTTCTTGGTTACCCTGCGGTAGGTAGATCAATGTTCAGTCCCTTCATTATACTAACGAAATGGCTATAGGAAAATACTCATTTAACAGGCTTAGCAATGTGCACACCTTATAAACATTTCAATAATGTTCAATAATGACCATTTTACCCTTGACGTAAGTAACACTTATATGCGTTTGCTACAAAATGTTTGTGCGTTTATAAATTTGTCTGCTACCATTCTCCGAAATGGCTTATCGGGTGGTTATAATGCAGTTTTTATCGATTTGTATTATTTTTTTTATTTCCATTTGCAAACATCGTCCGATGAAAAAAACAATGGCTTTTTTTTTAATGTCTTAAGTTTAATTGTAACAATAATTTACCAAGAAACCTAGAACCCTTTAAACAAGTAGTCCTTCGATAGGTATCTACCAACAAGAGCTGTACAAGTAACGAGTCAAAGTACGCGTATTTATTCGTTACTAAAACAATCAGAACTCATTACTATCATATCGTTACCTTACTCGTTACTTTTGATGAAACATCGCATCGAGTCGCGTCGCATACAGTCGTACTTTGTAAGTATCACACTGACATCTATACGACAAATGCTAGCAATGAAATGTTTTTTTGAGTAACGTTCCGTCATTTTTTTGAGTAACGTTACGTCACTTCGAGTTAAGCGATGTTACTCGGTAACGAATATATACGGTTTGCTACAGCTCTACTACCAACTAGTTAAGTACTAGAAGACTAATCAAACTGGTCCATATCAGGTAATGTCATTGTATTTATTAATAAGAGGCTATCATTCTGCCGGCTACTACACGAACAAGCCGGTTTGGCCTAGTGAGCGGTACCTAGACTTCTAACCCGAAGATCATGGGTTCGAGTCCGTAGTTACGAGACCTACCTACGTAAAATAATAAAGACAAAAACTCACCTCTTCTTCCAAGGCCACTGGGAACTGAGTCGCGGTGAGTGGTTTCACTGCCACATCTTCCAGTGCTGATTTCCGTCTGAAACAAACAATACTTCCTATAAAATGTATATATATACCTATATACGGCAAGGCTTTCTGCCGCGAGAGTGCAGTGTCCGACATTTATTTCTGGCAACATAGTAAAGTACACCTACAAATAAATACAGGGTCCATATGATAGATACCTTAAAAATGAAAATACATCAAATGTTATATAACAAAACATAGGTATATCTCGAGCACGTGTTGGCTGGTGAGCACGACGTGGGCGCGGTTGGGTTCGGTAACCGACCCTGGAAACGTCGATATACGATTCCTTTAAACCACTTATCTTCCTTCATGAAGGTCGACAGGTGTTCTGTAGGAACTCTCACCACGAAGGAGTTGTAGCTGACCTTGTGGCGTGACAATAATCGTTCAGTCTAAGATCTATGGATGCAGTGGCTCCAATGTTGCCAACTTTCTTCATGAATCTACTACCAAGACTATTGAATTAATTATTCTTAAATGACAGCACCACACACTGTCCAAGCCTTAAAAAATTCCCTACTTGCAAATATTCTTTCAGCAATTCTGAACTGAAACAAAACAAAAGGCTAAACTTTCCAGTAGGTACCCTTAC
This sequence comes from Perizoma affinitatum, assembly GCA_961405105.1. NCBI lineage: Eukaryota > Metazoa > Arthropoda > Insecta > Lepidoptera > Geometridae > Perizoma > Perizoma affinitatum. Next base: position 15,171,383 of record OY560190.1, on the reverse strand, counting down.
GAAATAAAATATACCATAATAAAAAGTTTCCTTATAACGGCAACAATGTTGTCAACGTCAAATCTCGACCTTCTGTCAGTGTCATACAAACAAACTACAAGTACTAAACAACAGATGCAGGAAACGAGAAGGGCAAGAGCAAGATTGACCCTGCATCTATAAATCTTAGGGATACACATCCGAGCTTAAATTACATAGTGCATCACAGTCAACAAACACTACATCCTTTATTGTCCGATTTAAACCGACACTAGTCTCTATCGCCCAATTCTTTTTGCAGCTAAATTTCTTCGGAGCATCTCCCCTGAATATGTGAGCATAGCAAAAGGCTTCGGTGATTCAGTAGGCTAATAATTCTAGTAAATGAAAATATCACCAGGCGTTACTTTTCCCTACTTTATCTATATGGATTTTTTTTGCTTTTGACAGCTGTCAAAACAGATTGATTAGTTATCTAATCAGTCTGTATTGCTTTGTTTTCTGATCTAGGGAAAAGAACAGAACGTACCAAAGGGCGTTTTGGACATTTTGCTGACGTTTCGAGTATTTCTGAGGCTCTTCATCATAAGCCTGTGACCGCGCGTAGACTGGCTAATCAACTTTATGTACTATTGCCAACGGTTTCACCCGCGTGGTACCCGGATAAAAAGTACCTCTTATCGTTTAGGCAGCGTTCGTAAAAAACGCATTCGCTCGACCGTTTTTCGTCAGTTTTCGTTGCAAAATTGGTATCCACGAAAAGCCCTTTTATTTTAACGGGATTATGTACATACAGCTTGTGTCCACCCGGAAGGTCCATTATAAATAGATATGATTAGTTTCGGAGATTACCTCCTACATCCAAACTTGCACTCTTTACCTCTTTATAATATTCGTGTAGATTGTATAAATACCTATATTATTGTATATTGTATAAAAACCTACTGCTAGTAAGATATGCTAATCTGCACTAAAGTGAAAAAAGTAGACATGTCTTTAACACGTGCTCAAAACGGTGAAGGAAAACGTCGTGAAGAAGAAGGAATGCGAATCATAAATTCGACGACATGTGCCATCAGTTAGTGTTCCAATAAGCGGCGATGGGTTTGGAACCTGTCAAATACAATGTTTTGGCGTGTCTCTAACTACCCCCTTGATATCTGGATGGATCTGAGGATCTCCATCATGGGGATTATAGTTGTGAGCGTGTTTGTTCTGCCTTTGATAGTCACAAGTCATGAACTGTCAAAGCTGTAATTAAGCGCAGTTTTTTTTGATGATCCTTTACTCAGTCTAAGTAGGTATAGTGGTATTTTGATTATGACCAAGGTAATATAGACAAAGAAAGATAAGACAAAGAAAATGTTATAAATTAAGTTCCAAAAGAATAAGAGTCTTACGGAAACATTTCGGAACTAACCATTTTTCTACCAGAACAGAAATAACGAAATCCCAGCTACTAAAACAATCCTTCAGACATAATGAAGGTATCTCCTAGCAACCTTATACAGGGTGTAACAAGAATACTGCCGAAAATTATGCGCGCTGTGGCTAGGCTCGTTAAGTGTTTTTGACATTTATTTCAGGCAAAGATTTGCTAGTCCCGCTTTGCGATTTATAATAATAGTAAATTGTATTTATTGTACTAAAATGCCTCATAGTGCGAGCCTCGGTTCCATTTATGTCTGTAAAGGTCCCAAGCGCAAGCTTAAGATTCTTAATGTATAAAAATAAATAATTATAATAATTGCTGTTGGATTTGGCCTCAGTTATGTCTCACACAGGACTGAATACTGTATAAATGATAACAATACAAAAGTTTTATCATAGTCCGATAGTGCATATTTTGTTTGACGTAGCATCTAGGACTCTATAGCAGTATCCTTGATGATTGGCCCCAGCTATCTCTACAGTACCTACCCTTTATAAGCTTTATTTTGAAGGATGTTCAAACTATGACCGTTTTTTAATTATGAGTTCTTGAAAACATTTGCAAATTGGATTCTAAAAATATACGGAGCCCTGAAGGACCTCAAAGAAATCCATATGCAAGGGAGATACAGTAACTTTCATAAAAAATAGGGATTTTGAAAAAAGAAATTAAAATTATAAAAAGTTAGCATAAAAAAGGCCGTTTATTTTCGTTGCAAGTAAAAAGATGATAATTACGGTCCCAACGCCCGTTTAAGTTTCCAAGAGTAGTTTTACTACACCCTGTATTTACAAAGGATGAATGAAATTTGTAGCTGTCTGGCACGGAGTAAGGACAGACGTCACCCGTCGCCCGCAGAGGACAGACTGCGCCTCTTCATTACGCCCTGATTACAAATAAGCATCGTTTTGTGACCCCCTAGTACCCTGTACCCTGAGCTACGGAGACTGGAAGAACCATACACTTATACAAGAACCCTCTGCACTCTCCAAACTGGATGTACCACCTAACAATAAAATAATATTATATAAGGTATTGAATTCAAAGAGACAGCAGGTGCACTATGGAGAAGGAAAGCTCACGACCGCGAAAAGTCTGGGGGTGGCGTATGCTAGAAAGCAAAACAATTATTATCCCGGTGATTAAACTTATATTTTATTATGTACTATAGATTATAATCTATAGTACATAACTAGTATAAGTTGTTATGAAAGGCAATTGAAATTGAAATTGAAAAATATAAGCTATTTATTTCAGACACCAATAATAATTAATAAAAAAACAAAGTATATTGAACTAATTTACATTTTATTCTATTATCAATAACCTACTTTGTAACCTCCGTTTTTTATCACGAAGCAACGTAACAGAATAATAGAGAATCGCTGAGAGATTGACCCGTCAATTCATCATAAGCGTACGTAGAATCGGCACCTTTCAAAACTTCGCGCCACAAAATTCGAATTTACCTTTCAACAAGATTATCAAAAACCAAAAATAATCGTATTGGTGGTGCGTTTGAACAGGGCCCGGTTCGTATTACTGAGGTATTCCTAATGCTAGTGGGTTCGCTGATCCACAAATAAAACAAACCTACCAGGATATCTGAAAGCAGCGGTCGTCGACGTCGATGAGCAGTCCTTCCTATCAGTGGCAAATAGTACGATCTACATAGGTAGGTACTGATTTACAATTGGTTAAACTGGTGATATTCCGGAGGCACCGAAATCCGCACGGGCGCCGGACATGTCTCTGATTAACCTCCAAACACTACTGAATGTTCATCGGTGTGGGCAACAAAAGGGAGTTGTTTCGTCTGTGCCGAGTTGGGTCTTAAGATCGGGGAAAACTTGAAAGCGCCGCCCCGATGCTGCGAAGTTTTGAAAGGTGGACGCATAAGATAACTTGAGGGGTCAATCTCTCAGTGATTCTATTTTTCTGTTACGTTGCTTAGTGATAAAAATCGGAGGTTACAACCTAAAACATGATGTAATAATTTAATTAAATTGTCCATTTTTGTATTTGATGTACCACCTACGTGCTCAAATCACCTGTATACTTTACCCGCGTGATACCCGGATAAAAAGAACCTGTGTGTTATTTTAGGTACAAAATATATATATTACAATTTTCATCTAAATCGGTCCAGCTGTTACGGATATTAATATCAACAAACATATTTTCCTAAAATCCAAACACATGACATTTATTTGGATTGTATTTTAAAGCAGTTAAATTTAAACCATATCCAGTCTCCATAGTTTCTCAAGGGACCTATTTAAGGGCCGTTTGTCCGTTTTATAGGACTTATACGATTCCTATCGGGCGTTCTCTGTCTCCTGCCAACTCCACGGATCCCGAATTACTAAATAAAAACGGTAATTTATCTGGTTTATGAGAAGTACTGGTTTCGGGGCGGAAATCAATTGTGGCAACTCCTCAACTCCTCCAACGGAAAAAAGTTTCCGTTCCTTCGCCTTAGAAGTCTGAGATCAACCTGTCACTTGGAATGCTAATTACTTACAAAACGCGGGCATGTGCCGAACACCCCTCTTGGTATCAAAGATCTACGCACTGAATATGTATCTGAGGATGTCCATCATGGGGCATACAGTCGTGAGCGTGTTTGTTTTGAGCTGATGATGTCTGAGGATCAGCTTACCTCAGTAGGATGATCTTGAAGGTAGGCCCCACCAGACCCTTAATGATGGCGGAGGCATTGAGGTGGCATCTTCCGTGTAACACTATGCCATTCACCTGGGAACAAAATAAATTAAAGTTTATTCCAAATTATAATAACAATCTCTGCTTAGTTTGGAGCTAGATGATGCTGTGTGAAAAAGGTCCAGTTTTATCTATTTATTAATAATTATTTAAAGTCGTTATTTATATCACCTTAAATACTTAACTTGGTAATAGGTACCTATTATTCTCTTTACTTAATTTTGACATTGGTCAAGAAACTAAGTCATACTTTTTGTCAAAAATATTGGAATATCTACCTACTTCGCGTGTGTAGATAGATAGATAGAATTTGTTTTTCTTGTAGGTACATCGGTGAACTTAATGCTAGAAAGTCTCTTCCAGATAACCTTATTTAGGTATAGGTATTAACTGTAGGTTATTTGTTAATAAAATTTTTACATATGACGTTATTTGCAATTGTGTCTATTTCCCCCACAAAATAAATAAATAAACAGTCAGTAGATAAATACATAATCCTGTCCCACACTAGGATCACCGGTCACGTGGGTATCAGGAACTACGAGTACCGTGGTACCACGACACCCAGATTAAATTGGCTCGATCAAAACTATTTAAAAACCTTATTTATTTTTATCTTCACATAGTTGGTGTGTATTCACGTCAAAAGAAAATTTATCTTTTGAAGCCAATCATTAAAATGTAAAGAAATTATTTATTTCCATTGCTCGGCTCGGGTTGAGTATGACAGTTTTATGGCGAATTTAACCTTGGATTTGGTCTTGAGAAGAGCTGCGGAAGCTATGAGGAACAAAATCAAAGTAAAGATTTATTTCAGATGACGAAAATAGGACTAAATAATAATTATTATAAGTTACCTATTTAAAGAAGTATCTAAAAAAGTATAATTGGTTTTTTTTTAAAGGCGAGCTACTTTGCATGTTAAATGACAAACAGACAAACACACTATATCCTCAAACTTATGGCACCCTGCTTTTAAGTAAGGGTTAAAAAACAAATATGCCACAGACATACACACAAACAAACAAAGGCTTACACATATAACACATTTTTTACTCAAATAAAGTGGCAAACAAGCATGGGCTGTATGCTTGTAGTTGCTTACCTGTTGGTAAGCGGTTACCGTAACCTATGGACATTTGCAACGCCAGAGATATAACTCGCGCGTTGCCGACCCTGAGACATAACGGTAAAAAGTGTCATCTTCCTGTGGTTTCATTTCAAATAGGCATGGTGGTAGCAGACCCTTCCCCGGACTCGCTATCTCACAAGGACCTCTAATACGTACTTAATTTGTAAAACATCAACATACCCCACCGTTACTAACGCGAAACGAACAAAGAAGAAAATTCCCAAAATTTTCGCAGATGTTTTGATTTAATAAGTTATTTTCCCAGAATTCACAAAACGCCGGAGTTTTACCGGGTTCTACATCTCACGCAATAATATTGTGATAGGCGCTTTGTAGATATTAACAATAGTGTCGACAGGCGGTATGTATTCTCTGTTGGGGTAACACAAATAATTATAATTATTGGATACGGTTCGTGGGGTAAATAAAGTCTTAAAAAATTATTAAAGCAAAGAGCAAAAAGAAGCAGTTTCTCAATTCTTCTGTTTCTGGGAGTATGTTACGCAATATCTTCGCCTATTGTGAACTGATTTAATGATTCTATTTTAATGGTTCGATTGTAGTTCCATATAAATTTTAATACCATCGGGATTACCCCTGCTGTGAGTGTCCACGTCTCGGCATCCTAGGTTATCACAGGTAGTACGCACTGGTTGAAGACTAGTCTTCAGGCATACCTATCTAGTGAGAAATAATAAATAATAATGCTGGACATTTTCACACAGCATCATCTAGCCCCGAACTATCAACAAACGGTCCATACCAACCCACTTTCCGCGAATTTATAATCTCATCAGTCCATCGGGGGGAAGGGGACGTTCCACTACGTTGTCCGATTCGTGAATATTGAGAGCTATACAGATAGCAAACAGCAAATTAAACTTGCTTCCTAGTAAGTAGTAAGTTGTTGATGTTCTAGTGTACTGGAGGCAACCGCTAATGTTTCAATTGAATCCGCGTGAACTAGAATAGATGGCCTGTGTTTTAGGTAATCCTAAGGAGCGGTTTTGTTTACAAGCGGAGCGGAGCCCGTTGCTAAAGTGTTCTTTATTTTGGACTGGCCTTTGCCTACCGTCCGCGCAGTATAAAATAATAAACAAGAAATATAAAACGATTTCTACGCCAGAGTTTGCTGGAAGAAAACTATTGTTGAGGTTATACTCGCCTTTGTACATGTCCTATAATTGGACATTTATTGTATGTACAATAAAGAATAAATAACTATACCTGTTCCAAACATCATCTGAATTTATTGCTGAATCGATTTAGATTAAATTTAGACTGCTATAGCTGCTTAGAAACAGAGATACAGCAAACAATATTTAGCATTTATAAAGTACTAATAAGCTGTGTGGTGCCGGCGGCGAATAGTACCAACCCATTTCATCCCGTGGGTGTCGTAAAAGGCGACTAAGGGAATAAAGGAACACAGAAGACGGGCAGCAGCGTCTCTGAACCGTTTGACATCTTACTGCGATCGCCAACCCGCCTGCCAAGCGTGGCGATTATGGCATCATTCATTTTTGGGGCATCATTGAACTCTTTCTAAGTCTATCTAGTTTCGTCAAGTTTTACAAATTAAATAATGAATGACCTGATAAATACATATATATAAAAACATATGTACTAAAGAACTTGAGTATGTGTTTAGTTTACAATCGCTCCGCTTATCGCTTCATCTTCTCCTCCAACCGTAGTTTTATTGGCCCCTCGCCAGCCCTATTGAGCGTCCCGAATCAGCTGTTGTATACAAATACGTCGATACATCGCTTCTGGAATTTTATTGTTGCCAAAAATACGTCTTGATTCATTCTTACGATGAAGGGTTCATTTGCAATACTTTCACTTGAATTTTATAATGCTCATTTGTTCTTTGACGACCATCTACGGTGTGCGAGTAGCCAGCTGAGACTCATGAGGTGCGGGTTCGATTTCCGCTGCAGGACACATGTTTGCATGATCTTTAGATATTTTATCCAGGTCTGGGTATTGTGGTACCACGGTACCTCGTTGTTACTGATAACCACGACAGAGAATCATAGTGTAGGCAGGACTGTGTATCCGACGGTGTTTATTGGATGTTAAAAAAAACATACACTGGATTACCATAAAATAACCAGTGGCACGACCAACGAACTAACGTATTACTATTAATTACTAAGTATTAATTACTAACTGTGGTTAAACCAAGCTTAATAGAAACAGATCTAGACGTCAGGTTCACATCGGTACCATCTTTGTTCCCTGGATCGCATCCAAGTCGGATGAGCGTAGCTTTTGACCGATTGCAAACGATAAGGGAGGTAATGCTCGTTTAGCCACTTTAAATGCCTATTGGAGTGGTATATTGCACTTGTCGTGGAGATATAAATAAATGCATGGTTATGAGAACAGAGAATACCAAAATAAAGCTTTTCTAATTTTAACCAGATTTCCGACACCGTGAAACGAGACGTGTTGTCCTAGTGGGCGGTACCCTGACTTCCAATCCGAAGGTCGTGAGTTCGAAACCCAATCGATTTTTCCTTAAAAAAAATATGTACGCATTAAATCGTGCTCAAAGTGGAAAATATTGTGAGGAAACTAGCATGCCTTAAAAACAACATTTCGAAGGCATGTGCCATCGGCCAGTGCTCGAATAAGCGACGATGGGCTGCAATCTGTCACGTGGAATGCTTACTTCCTGCATGCAACTCGGTCATGTACCAAATATAATATTTGGATATGTCTTTGACTACCCCCTACCTTGACTATGACCCCCGTATGACCCTTACTAATATATTTATGATCAAGACTAAAGTCTTCCAATAAAACAAGCTATAATATTTGCTTATGTGCTGTTAATAAATTATATTACTTTGGGAATGTCATCAATCATTATAATAATAATAATGCTGGACATTTTCACACAGCATCATGTAGCCCCAAAGTAAGCAGAGCTTGTGTTATGGGAGCTACATGACTTTTATACATTTTTATTGTGAATAAGTTCATACAAAACACCCATTAATCATTGATTGAGTCTCAACAACATTGGACATTTCCTACATTCATATATATTTGTTTCTTCTGGCTTTGTGCCATTTGTATTGGATGTACCAACCACTGGATTCGAGATTCGAGACCACGGTAATTCACAGAGAATACAAAGCCAATAGTAGATAGGTGATCAATTACAATCCGTATTTCGAAACAAATAACTTAACTGAAGACTAAATTGTGAGTGAATTCGACAAGACTGCTTCGTTTTACTACAAAAATCTTCATTTTTTAATAATATCTTAGCTTAAGATGGGCTGGAATACGGATTTAAATGCATTATTAACACAGATAGATATGCAAACTAGTAGTAGTAGATATTATTTTAGTATTAATAGAGGTCTTTGTGAAGGACTTGTCCGGGGAAGTACTACTATACCTACCTATTTCTGCCGCTAAACAGTAATGCCCGCATTGCTGTGTTCCGCTTGAAGGGTTTGGTTACCGGTGAAATTACTGGCACGTGAAACTTTCACCCGTTATGTCTCATGGTTGGTTACTTAAGGTGTCGCAAGCGTCCATAGGTTACAGTAACCGCTTACCAACAGGTGGGTCATATGGTTGTTTGCCACTTTAGTTGTATAAAAAAAATGCAAACGCATATAGTTCTAACCCTTGTGCCATTGCAAACAGAGATTCAAATTCATAAAAAGTAATTTACGTCATGGTTAAGCAAATATAATGTCTCGTGTTTGTTTCTTTTTCTTTCAAAACTAAATTAAAATAAAAAATAAACTCCATTCTCTCCTCTCCAATATAATAATAGAAGCACATTTAAAAGTGTTTTTTTTTTAAACTGCAAAACTCCAAATTTTTCCAAAGGTTATTTTGCGATATTATATCTAGGATAGGTAGTACTTGAACTTCTGTTCGTTTAACAATATGCTAAGTATTTTTCTCTTACTGTTCTATTATGGTGGTTGTTTAATATTTTTATATTACATCACACAAGATGTCGAAAGATCAAACTTTTCGCACCACCCCACCTTAATTAACAACATACATTTTCGAATAAGATATATTTAGTTAAAGGTTGTTTTTATCTTAATATAATAAAAACGTTGCATGACTCGTTGATTAACAAGATATCTGAAAAGAGACTACTCTTAATTTATAAGGCAAGCAAAGGGTATATAAAGTTTTTATTTCATAAAAACCTATAGAACATAACTTTACAACTGAAAACAAGTCAAAATTCCAAAATTTGTAAAACAAAAGTTGTTGGGTATAAATGCTCTGACGTGGATAAATTGTCTTAAACACTGTCTACATATATCCGAGCAGCACGATATTTTAAAAACGAACAACAAAATGCGAATACAAATATCGCATATCAAAGCAAATATAGCACAATTTTATGCGCATAAAAATATCGCTCGATAGACGATTATGGGTCGGATAAGATCAGGTGTGGATAGTCCTATTACCGCCCATGAATGAAACACGGAAGCGCTTATTATAAATGTTAGTAATCTAATCACCTATCCCTTGGTAAAACCATCTAAAACAAAAATGTTTGTGCAAACAGTTTGTTAAAAATTTACCTTATCAACAAGAAACCCTAAATCGAATCCCGTATTCTCTCCCGAATATTCCCGTTACTTTTACTCAGCTAACAAACTAAGCAAAGAACTTGCTGAATCACTATGTCAATACGAAATCACTCGCGTCAATAGACCAGCTTTATTGGGAACAGCTTTGGGAAATTATTCTGGAATATTCCTACAATGCTTGCTTGTAAGAAAACTTCGGGGTTGCTTGGCAAGCGTTTGTGTAATAAACATACTTTTGCGACTTCTGGTAAAATTGCTGACAACTTTCGGTTTCGAAAGATGCCAATGAACAGTCCAAACAGTATTCGCTGAAATTCAGAGGCACTGTAAGCGGAAACGAAAGAAGTCGATTAGATAATTATAAGTTTACCTCCAGAATCTCGTCTCCGACCTTCACGGCAGGAGATGCTTTAGCAGCAGAGCCTGCTGGATTGAGTCCACAGATGAAGACTGCCATGCGAGACCTGTCTCTATGCCCGGCCAGACTGAGTCCAAGTCCGGCTTTGGGGGACCGCTCAAGACGAACCACCACTATGCTGTCTCCAAGCGAGGAGTACTTCTTGCGAATTTTATCTGTAACAAGATAAGGCAGTTTTAGAGTTTAGATTTACCTATTTATCAAACTAAGTAGGCACAATAGTAAGTTAGTCGTTTAGGTAGGCATTGAGAAGAACATAATAGCACTTTCTTGGGCACTCTGAGTTTGATCTTTGTGAATATTTTAAGGTCCTGTAACTGAGGGTAGTAAAATGGTATCAAAAAGATTCAGTGCTCCTGACGAGACTTTCTCGGATAGTTACGAGTTTACCACTGTTAAATTCGGCTTATAACTTTGTGATGTGATAGCCACCTTGTAATTGAAGCCTGGTTAGATTTAAGGTAACTATCAGCAGTATAATGGCTTTTATCTCACGGGCAGCTCGTTAGATAAGAGCTATTACCAAAATAGCTATCGGAAAAAAATCTAAGAAGTAAGTAACATAAAACCATATAGTCAAGAGCTCTGCATAGTGTGTCAAGAGGTGGCTTTTAGTTGAAGGTGGTACCCAATCGAAACCACACTTGAAGCTATGCGATACTTGGCTGCACCACCGATCGTGATATAGCATGCGCGGTTGCGACTGTCTACATATATATAAGGTTAGCTATTGATAGTGGAAGGGTTGCTTTTTAACAAATTTTGCTTATTGATAGCCGTGTTGGCCTAATGGGCGGTACCAAGACTTCCGATCTAGAGGACGCGGGCTCGAACGCGGTCATGCACCAATCGATTTTTCCACTCGAAGTTTACGTACTCATTAACACGTGCTTAAAACGGTTAAGGAAAACATCTCGAGGAAACCGATATACCCTAGACTTAAAACATCGAAGGCATGTGCCATCAATAACTGTTCCAATAAGCGGCGATATGATTGCAACCTGTCACGTGGAATGCTTACCACTTGCAAAACGCGGGCATGTTCCGAATGTTATGTTTGGACGTGCCGCTGACTACCCACCCCTACTTGGTATCCTCAAAGATCTACTCAATATGTATCTGAGGGTGTCCATCATGGTTAATACATTCATGAGCTTGTTTGTGTTTTTTTTTAGAGTGTAAATTAGTTACTGGAAGGTGTGGTGTGGTAACTTTACAAACGTCTATAATGCAAGATTGCTTTAAACATATTGCCAAAACTACTCCGATACGTAATCGTATGGTACGTATGAATTATTTTAATATCTAAAAATATTTACCGCGACTCCTCTCCGTACGGCATTTCACAATATCTAGAGCTGAATGATAGTATGAGGTCGCAGTATTTCGATTCACAAAATGTCAAGCATACTCGTACTTGGCTATTACCGTGTGGTCTACGTAGCTTGGTCCTGACACTTATTTGTAAGAAGATTTGTAAGATATTTTCCATTAGTTTCGTGATGAAAACTCTCAAAATTCTGGATATCAAAGAGGTTGCTGTGAAGATTTAAACATGAAAATAGAAGTTCTATGGCGAGTTTAGTATAAAGATAATTTTATTTCAACTTGAAATGAACCCAGTTTCTTTGTAACTTAACTAGTGCAGTAAAGTTACTTATAAACTATAGTTTGTTATTATTATTGGTTTATTCGATGAAGAAGCCATGATTAAGTAGTTAATATTAAACAGATGTCTGATTTTATATGTAGTGATGTTGTTAGATGTGTCACTAATTATTTCTTGGTCACTTTACGTATTGCAATAATTATTTATACTTATTATTATAATAAGGTACATATTGTAGGTTGTAAGTTTGTACTTAGGAGGTAATTTCCGAAACAACTAATCATATTTTAAAAATTGTTTGAAGTCGGATTTGAATCGGATCTTTTGTATAATATCCCATAAAATAAAAGGGATTTGCGTGAAGACCAATTTTAAACGTAATTTGGTCAAGACCATTATATAATTATGATGACTCCATTGCCTATTGAACTAATAAAAGTGAATGATATCAATTTTAACTAAGCAACATTAAAAGAAAATATCTGACATTATTAACTAGGTAGGTATTTTTTTTATACTATTATAGAGGTATACAAACAAACGGCCCACCTTGCCTCCCTGAGATATCAAAATGGGCCTGTAATTTCACCGGCAACCATACCCTTCAAACCGGAAACCGGAATACAGCAATGAGAACATTACTGCTTGGCGGCAGAAATAGGCAGAAACAGGCATAAGCCCTTTCACGGAAGCTCTACTATTCTTAAAATTATCACTTTTTAATCACTTTTTTTGAGAATGCTCGAACCATTGACATTGACCCCGATCATTTTATTACTTGACAACTTCCCAATAGAGCAGCTATTTTTTCTTGTAACTGTCAACTTTATTTTTTGCCAAATAAATTATTTTTTTCTTCGTGGGATAATGCCTTTTCACGGCAGCAATATATCAAATTAATAAAATAGTTAAAAATGTTACTTAATTAATGATATGAACATTCCTAAAAAGTAATATAAAAATAGGGGTAGACCTAAGGAAATATGAATCTTAAAAGATGACGAATAAGATGGGTAAGAAAGGAGTGAATATAGAAATGAGGGCTGATAGAGGACGGTGGAAGAACAAAACGTGGTGTGCCGACCCCACGTAATGTGGGATAACGTCAAGAATAACAATAAAGATATTAAATAAGAATAATAGAAAGATAATAAGAATAATAAGAATATTAAGAATAGTAAAGTACGTGGTATAGTCGTAATAATATTCTAAAATGATACCAAACCACGATAATTTTAATTCCATAATTAAGTAAAATACTTGCCTGTTCCTAGCAACCTTCCATAATGTAAGTTCTTTAATATTTTAAAACATACATTGTATAATTTTATAACTTAACAAAGTGTTCTCTAGGTTCCTAAGGTTTACTTAAATAAATCAGTATGAGTATACATATACGAGAAAAGTTAAAATGTTTAGTGACACGAGCGGCGTCAGTTCTTAAACCTATCATCGTAGCTATATGACCTTCTCTTCTTCAGGATATAGCTATATGACCTTCTAGATAGGGAAGAACCGATACATTTTTGTGATAAAAATTCATTCCTATTCAATTTTCGCTCGCCGCCATCCCGAGTGCAATACGATGATTCGTTTTGCGGGAGATTGCCGAGCTGGCCGAGGACGACGGCGGTAACCCGATCAGCGACCGTGATACCCAACCAACCAGTGATACCCAACTAGATGGGAATGGATTTCAAGTTATAGTAATGCGGAGCTAGCTAGACGACTCTATAAAGTCCGAGTCAATAAAGTTCTATTCAATGAACACGTAATCTACAGACCAACAATGCGCTCACTTTACGTAACGCATTCACACATGAGTTCCAGCAGGCTGTCATTTTTTATGACAGCCCGTAATTAATAATTAATTCGTTAAGATTATATTTAAGTTTGAACCTAAGATAGTTAGCGTTTTGGTGTTATATTGTAATCTTACTATTTTCTGAAATAAATAATTCTAATAATTATAATTCTAATTGAAACAAAAGGATTTTGCTCGACAGAGTAACGTGAATAATATAATTCATACAGAGAAAAAATAAACGTGAATTTCCACGAACCGTTATTTCAGTACAACCCCTGCACTTAAAATACGAAAACAGATTTTATTACCTACTTCTATGAGCACTACATGCATATATCTATAAATAAAGTCACGCCTGTTTCCCGAAGGGGTAGGCAGAGACTACGGATTTCCACTTGCTATGAACCTGGCAGATTTCTGACTGTAGCTTCATGACAGGATCCTCGCGTCTTTAAGTAATTAAATTGATTTTCTTCGCTTTCATTTAAGACATCGATTAGTTTCGACACACTTTAAAAATCTTCACCAGAGTTTTCATCACGTCCCGACCGTGTATGTGAACGATAAAATATAAGTATTTACAATTTGAATTAAAAGGGCTATCGTTCTAATAAAAAAACAACAAAAAAATTATTTTTTATGTCGATGCCTCATAGCAACTAGATGAAAAAACTATACATACTTACTGAATAGATAGATATTTGAGGACACCAGTAGGGGGTAGCCAGAGGCAGGGCCAAAATATTTGGCACATAGCCGTGTTTTGCAAGTAAGCATTCCACGTGACAGGTTGCATGCCCTAAACTGCTTAGTATTTTTAGGTCAGGCCACTAAAATAGCAATATTTTTATGACGAGCCTTAATTATTAAAAATCTTAAGTTAAGCCACTCATCATCATCATTATCAGCTGTGCGAAGTTTAAGTCAAATTTAAATATAAATTACAAGGATCATAAATCGTTATTTTTAAACTAACCGAATTTACTTGGACCTCGGAACCGAATCTATGAAAACGAGGGCAAAAGCACGGCTAAAGGACAAACTATATTCTGTTACATACAAATCCTTTCTCATAAAACAGACATAAACTAGTGGTAGCTACAAATAGAGATATTCTGAGAAATCTCCATCAACGCCGAAGGGTTCCGTGCACTCTTTAATATTTAATGGGCACATAAAGAGTCATGATAACGGCCCTTAAGACCTTCGGCTCAATTGGATTCGGGCATCAAAAACCTCTTCAACGAGACTAATTCAATAGAGATGCCCCATTTTGGGTTATGTATTGATCTGATTCGAGTTGAATTTGAATGTTTACCATTTTGTGTTATACTGGTCTGGATATTGTGTTACCACGGGACTCGTTGTTCCTGATACCCCTTATACAGGGAATCCTAGTGTGTGGTCAGGACTATGTATGCGACAGTTGTGTTCTTATTTATAAAAAAAGTGTGCGAGAATCTTTCTCCAAGTATTTGTATTTTTATATACGACTAAAGTGGCAAACCGTAACAAATAGACGCTTGCATCACCAGAGGTATCACTGACGCGTTTGACCCTGACATCCTGACATCCGGACATAACGGATGAAAAGTCTCACGTGCCTGTAATTTAATCGGCACCAGTTTGAAGGGTATTTCAAACTAGAACGCAGCAATTCGAGCATTACTCCTTGCCGGCTCAGGGGGTCATTCTCAACAATGCCAAATCTATTGTTCTGCAAATTTGAAATTCCATACATGGGTTCCCAAGCAATCCCATGCCATTTTTAATATAAAAATAAACTATTTTTCTTTCCCAACCAATGCCACGAGTTTTAAGTAGGTTGGTAGGTACAGTTAACAGGAAATACCTAAGATTTTTTTTTTTTCGTTTTCTACCATTGCAGGTACTGTATCTACATATTGTTTCACGGTGTTTTTGTAAATCTCTGTTATTGGAGTATTAACATTTCTAACGTATTATGGTGGTAGTCATTACCCAGATGAGCTCTTTCACAAGAACCTCTACATACTTCGTAACTCATAGAATCGTGAGATAAATTCAATGGAAGTAATGAAGTTTACAAGTCATAGTTAAAGTGGTTCAGTAGATCTTGCTCGAGACATTGGAGACGGTCGAATGCATTTCCTACAAGTTTTGTAGGTCAGACAACAACTACTGAAGTTGGAGATCCATACGATTTCAGCATAGCTTTCTCCATTAAAATTATATTAAACTTTATTCCCCACTAGCAGTGCCACGGCCGCCCTCGGCCCCCGACCCACCGCATTGCTATTACTTCTTTTGATCAAGCGTGATGTTAAATAGTCTTATAGAATTGGGCTATCAAATGCAAAAAGATTCTCTAACACTTTCTAGGGTTCCGTATCTCAAAAGGAAAAAAAGTAACCCTTATAGGAACATTTCGTTGTCCGTCCGTCTGTCTGTCTGTCTACGGTCTCTTGGATCTGTAAAGATATGAAGCTTCTAAGTCAACGCAATCAAAAAATACAGCACTATTTGGATACTCGCAAAGTAAATCAAAATTTTCCGGGGTACTTTCCATTGACTTGAAAATTTGGCAAGAAGCAAGGCAACACAACTAAAAAAAAATCCGAAAATTGTTATTTTGTAGTTTTATCACAAAAAAAAAACGATTACAAACTTACATTTGTAGTTGGAGAAATGACCGTGACATAAATGGATGTATGGGCGAATCTTGGATACTACAAAGTAAAGTTGGTCTTTCAATCCGACTTATATTTTCGTTAGAGCAATGTTTGGTGCTTTCATATTTTATGAACTTGAGTAATGCCAATTTTGGTGAACATATGTAGTACAAGCTTGTACGGAAGCCTCGGTGCACGAGTCAGACTCGCACTTGTCCGGTTTTTTTTAATAAATAAAGACTCAGCAGACACATATAAAAGCGCTGACCTTAGACTAGGTTTCCCTGTATCGTGGGTATCAGGAACTACGAGTACCATGGTAATACAATATCCAGACCTGGAGCAAATAACTGCAGAATGTCCCGCTGTGGGAATCGATCCCGCACCTTTTGAGTCGCATCCGGCTTTTAGTCCGTCGCGCCGTCGAGGTCGTTAAGTGAAGCTTCCTTGAGGAAAAGGTCAAGCGTTCAATCCTAATAGATCTTTACTGCGTTTAAATTGATATGGAGCGCGTGAAGGGGACGTATTTCGATGTTTTAATAAGCATTCCTTTATCCGTCTCACAGGATTTTCTTATACACTCGGAATCTGATTTTTTTATTTGCGAAACATACATTAAATTAGTGTGTGGTAAAAAAATAGAGTAGGTAAGGCCATGTTCAACATACAAATTTCATAAATGTTACTAAAGTTATTTTCTAAATTAATAGAATAAAATTACTTATTAAACTTATTATGCATGTCATGCTCAAGAAAAAGCCTTTGATAACAATCGCAAAATAAGCGCCTTAAGAAATCTGGCAAAAAGTACTTTTATCAACAAGAAATAGCAAAGTAAAAAAAAAAGTTCCGTGGAAATGTTAAAGGTTGATGCAAAAATGCATTAAATAAAACACGGTTTTATGTACAGTCGCGTGAAGATGTGCCGGCGATCGACGTCACATCTTATCGTATCTCGATTCCATTAGTCGATATGAAGCGGTAATGGCGTAGCGAAAAGTGTAATGAAATATTTTTACAGAAATTTCCTTTGCTCCAAAAGAAATCGAGTTGAAATTTAAAACGTGACTGCTTCAATTTGAAGCCTTAGAATTATTATTTCAAAGTAAAAACAAACACTCGTTTCCGAAGAAGCTTTTAGAATAACCTAAGTAAAATATGTACAAAATATGATAGAATCACATAAAAAACCCAAGTGGTTTTCATCTAAAGCAAACATCTGCGATGCGGGGGCTGCGGCTTTAAGTAACAAACAGTTCAGTGGATAGAAGTGAGACTACCTTACTAAATTCAATAAATAAAATACGCACCAGCCGACCCTGTGCTCGTCACGTGATTTGCAGTCTACTTAGCTTTTTTCCCAGTGACGCAAGGAGCCAGTATGTGTTGCAAAGAGGTTGTTTATTTGTGTTATTCTGTTTGAATTTTTCTATGAAACTGCGTAACCAATTGTACTTAATGCACTTAATATGCTATTTTATTGTATAATTTTAAGAATGTTTCTCAAATATGTTTTATACACCACGTCACTAGCAGATCAAACAATACAAGAAACGAATTTAAAGTTTTGTAAAAAATATGTGTTTTGCAGAGTAGTCGCATCTGATGCATGACCAGCAGTGGGCTTGGCATCATAAGATGAATGTAATGGAATAAAATTTATATTTTTAGAGTGTCACTTCTATTCGGTGGTTTTAGTTTTTTTAAGGCTGCTGTAGGTTACTGTAATATGAAACTTTCTGCTCTCATTAAAAACTTTTAATGGTTTCAACCAACGTTTGAAAATGTTAGTAAAATTAATGTTTAACATTTTGCTTTTCATCTGACCCTTACGAAGTTAGACTACCAATCGTGTAAAGGTTGTTTGTGGTCTGTTTTATGTAAACTCTGAATTATTGAAATGTCCGCTTTCATTCATTTATTTAACACTATAATAACAAAATACAATACGTGAACTAAACGCTATTAGTGTCTACTAACCAACCGAGTTTAATGTAGAAATTGATGCGTTTATGTTTCACACAACTTCACAACACTTCCCTAAAGAAACGCTTCCGGAACTTAGAACTAAACCTAGTTACAATAAAACACTCCTTGACAAGCACTTTGAATTCCTCGCTCATAATTTTCACCAGCTAGAAGATACTCAATTACAATTCTCATAGTGTTATTTTATTTAACATTCATTCATTCACAAAATAAACTTACATGACCGGCGACCGCATAGTTCACGTCAACAAAAAACAAATTGAAAAGTCAGGTCGGGAGTCACCATACATACATACATACATACATACATCAATTCAATCAAAACTGTCGCGCGCATTCGCCACATTCAATCGAATTAATTGTAAGAGACAATAAAAACTTAAATTGATTTGTGTTTGCGTCAGTACCCATTGCGAATGCACCGCTGCAGCTCTCTCGAACAAGCCGTCAACACAACACCCTGTGGGTGAAAGCTGTGCATATTTTTAGTCGTTAAACTTATTAAGGTGGGTTTAGTCTAAACGAGCATGTGCTCATTCTATACCCTTTTATCAAAAACACTTTGTGTAAACAGAAAAAGAGCACAGTCTTGCTGAAGAATGAAAAAAAAAACACTTAAATATTTATAAAGATTCCGTAACTCCGGAGAAAAAGCAGAAGAGTGAGAGATTGTGTATTTGTGTTTGTCTTATCCAACTGAAATGCGTTACTTTTTCAATCGATATGTAGTGAAAAACTCGGGGTTTTTAAATTTTACAGAAAAATATTGTATTTATTTTTATTATTGCAAGCAATACGACAAATTGGATTTGATTTATGCGCACGCCAGTACTCAGCGAATGCACCGACGCCTCTCGAGAGCCATCAAAATGCTCAAACAACACCCTGTATGTACTCGGGTCGTTGAACTTTCTAAATTTATTGGATATCGTTCATAAACAATTTTTCTTGAGATATCAGTTAGAATTAAAATAAAGAAACAATTCAGTAGGGTGACAGACAAATCAATCATTGTCTTGTTTGTAAGCATGCATTGAATCCTTTCACCCCACAAGTTCATTTATAATGGGTTCCCTTTTATTCGCCACAATACCTCAATCTTCTCCTAATAAAACTAACAAAATGGCAATGGGCAACGAATCATTTTGATAAGATTTCAATATTAATAAAAATAGACACTTCTTGATTTCTTTCACATTTTCAAGTTTTGCAGATTACCAGACTGACAAAATGATTTATTTGACCGACGATACCGTTTATTCAACCTTTTAATACTAATCTAATTTGGAAGTTAAAATATAATTTGGTAGACAGGTTAAATAGTAATTTTGATTAGACAACCCTCCCTTCGATAGGCGGGGAAAAACAGTATTTCGCAAGATCAGTTCGTGGCAAACTACTAGTTATATGCCAATCATTTAAATTTTTCGTGTAACGAACGAAAATGATTTATAATTATTGACTATTGTTCTACTGCCTAAAAGTTAGTGACCAACATTTGGGTCACCAACATTATTATGAAACTTATACAGTACCACAAAGCTTTCAACTTTACACAAAATACTCCAAAATCTCTCACCAAGCCATTAATGACGTCAATCGCTGTAGAGTTGCTATTATTATTTCTGTGCAGATCTACGTCATAATCACAGAGATTTGATTTACATCAGCAGCTTTTTGTTGGCCGAATATCAAAGACACTGTCGGCGCCGACCGCTCAGCATCGGAAAAGTTATAGTCGACTCTGTCTAGAGTTGACCAGTAAGAAGGTAATTTATAAATTGTATTTAAATTTATTTTATTTAGTAGTCGTAGGCAGAAGTGTCATTTCAATTTCATGAACTTGAAGACATTGCTTAGCTGGCAAAATGGGTCGTTAACCATACCCATTTTGTAAGTGTAATCAATAAACAACATATTTACACTAAAACTTAAAAAGGGGACACTTCTTTCCCACAACATTCCCATTTTCAAGTTGTAAAGATTGTAAAAATTGTAATTAAGGTCACGTCACTAACTACAGGAACCAAAAAAACTAGTGACACGGAGAACGAAAAAGCACCTCCAGCTAAAAGCAGCTAAAATGTTTATGCTCTGTGGCACCGGCGCGGGCGCATCGTAAATTACAGAAATAACTCCTAGTTTAAACACCTGGAGTATAGGAGATGTGACTTTGACCCTGACTATTCATTCAAAGCAAAAGTTCGTTCATTCATTGTATATAAGATTTTTTTTAAATTTAAAATTTGATTATTTATTTGCATCTAAAATAAAAACAAGAGTTGTCAATAAAAAAGTAGACTTAAGAAAGTTTTAGTAACTAGTTTAAGTACTAATAGCCTAAGCTAGGATATTAAGATATTAAGCTAGGATACTAATCCTGTGTGATATGAATTAGCGTACTATAACTGGTGATTTTTAGGTTACACCAAGACCAATAGTGAATGAGCAAGTGTGGTGAAAGGATTTAACGCGCTTAGTAAGGAATACACGTTACATTTGAAAGAGCTTTACTGTATACAACAAGTGGGACTACGATCCCTTTTTTATCACACTCTGTATACTCTTCGATGTTAATGAACACCAGCTATTTCACTATGCTTGTAATATTTCAATGACAATCAAGTGTACCTGCTAATATAACGTACGCACACATGACCATACTTATCACTATTATAAGTATTCTTTTTCACTGCATATGTACACGTGCGACTATCGTTTTTATACAAATTCATGCTCGACCAGTTTTTTGTTACTGGATGAAAAAACACTTTTAGTATACCATTCACTTAATACGTACCAAGTTCAAGTTCCGCCTCTGCGTCCTCCGATATGGTCTCCATGGTGCATGGCTCATCGCGCGCGGGCGTGCCCCGCACTCTTGCACGCCGCGCGCACTCTGCGCACGCGATGCCCGGCAACGTGACGCACACACAACAACCACTTCACTAAACTTGTAATATTTCACTAGAAGTTGCCTCGCGCTTACGTAACGCACGCTACTGACTATCGTTATAAGTGTACTTCATGTGTACTATTTCACTAGGAGTGTACCTGCTTACGTAACGCACACAGCTGACTTATAAAATACGTTAGTATCATTATAAGTGTACTTTTTCACTTAAAGTGTGCTTGTGTACATCCCATTAAGCGATGACTCTTTATTCAAGATTAAATGTGCCAAGAAATGTTGCGCACACCACTGACGAGAAATCAGTGGTCAAACACTTTTTTAATAAATTTCCAACTCTTTAATTTCTAGTATCATATTAAAAAAAACATGTTTTTTTCACAACTGACTTTTGTACTGACAGCTTATTTAGGTAATATAATTTAACCGTTGTTACAAATTCTTAAAAGTGTTCTTCATAAAAATTCTAAACAATATCCGTTATGAAAACGTGGGCCGAGAAATTGAGAATACGTAGGAGAAATATTACGTTTCTACAAAGATAAAGCAGGTTGTGTTTTTACAGGGATCATAACAAGAGCTTAGAAATAATTTACGGCGACGAAGTTACTCATATACTTAGGTATTTTATTTTCCGATTTCTATAGAAAAAGGCAGAAGTGTTTTGGTTAACACGTCTGATCTCGTCACTCTTGAAACTAAGCGCGAAGAATTGGTTTGTGACAGACGGACAGACAGATATGAGGAAACTGTTAGAGTTCCGTATTCGCTATTTGTCTTCGGTTTCTTAAAAACTGTACATTTCATCGGGCAGGAATACTGTTGATGAAGGACTCTAAAGACAGATTTATCGCCCTCTTATTATTATCAGCCCGGAAACGGATCGACACCGCCTCAACTCGAGCCCATTAGTATTCTATGTCTGAAACTCTATGCTGCAACGCACACTAACCAGCATCGTAACATCATCGCTTCGCCTCGGCAGAAGCTAGTGAACGGCTAGCGGTGAGTGGTCAAATCGACGACTCGACTCCACACCGCTGATTCATTTAAAGAATAATTTCAAAACAAATAACCGTCAACGAACTTGCGGTCTCCCTGCGTAGTCACGCCGATACCACGGAGCTGCTGGCTGATGCACGGCGCGGCGTCGATGCGGTGTCGATCCGGTGCCAGGCTGATATGTGTACGACAATCTTTAGCGTGTGAGTAACCAGCTACTATGGTCATGTTGCAAACATTAATTTCCCTGTAATTGACAAGTGCCACTAACACGCTATTCAAATCCAGAAACACGTAGTGGCGTTGAGTTGTAATTACCTTGCAATAGTTAGTGTATGGTAATATCCCTATTTGTGCTGAGAACATTTTCAGATAATTGTTACAGTTTCTGACATTTGTTGTGGAACGTGTGGATAAAAATTATAATCGCGAAAAAAAAATGTTGATTAGACTATGCTAGAGCACCTACATTGTGTACTGAAAAGGAAAATAGGTTAAACAATTTTTGTGTATTAGGTTCAATCACTTTTTGTTCTGTAAATACGAAATTTCCAGCCAATCAGTAGGAGCTTGTAAGTTTAAGTGCCTTGTTTCGGTCTGGAAATAAATTGGTGTTTTTACTTAAAACGGGATATACCATGATTTGTGAGTTTGATTATAGCCATATTATTTCGGCAGAGTTTCATGTACCATATTCATGGGAGGAACTGAAGTTTTTGCTGGTGAATATTGGTGGCACAAATCCATCTCTCTTTTATCGTAACCATGATAGTTACAAAAGTTATAAAAGATTTTTATAATATCCCAAAAATATCAATCTCGACCTGACCATAAAATCCTGTATATTCATTTTGCAAAAACGTTCTTTTCAAATAAGTTACCTAATGTTTGTCAACAAGCATAACAGATTTTGTGACATTTAAAGACTAAAATGGCAACGGAAGTAATATTATAAGCTCACGAAACGATGACAAGCAGAACAATGTCACCGATAGCCGAAATCGACTTGGATGACATTATCATCACCGTCAGATATATTGTCAGATTGTAAAATAGAGCGACGACGCTGCCGCGACAGACAGTGATAGCGCTCTTAAAACCGCATAATTTTCTCGTTTACGATGTGCCACAACAAACGCCGCACATTGTAAGTATGTTCTATGTAAATTACCATTCTAAAACCTATTGAGAAATAGTTGCGTAGTTTTCCAACGTGATTATAATTGGTAAATCATTGTTATGTCGTACCTACGGACGCTACATCTTAACACTGAGTTATGATCTTAACACTGGTTTGTGGCTCAATCTAATTGTTCCTAACTGATTAGAAAAGTTACCTTGACTACAATTACATTTTTTATTATTTATTTAACAAATCAATGTCTTACAATAATAAATATGGTAAATACGAGTAGCACAATAAAACCCATTAAGTTTTTTTTTTATCTCTACAATTATTGTTGTTAGACCTTCTCAAGAAAAAGTACGCGTTTTGTACGAATTACACCAATACCTACTTAATATCAAAAATATTTCAATCAAATCATCTAAAATATTAACCCGGATTATTACTTTAGACATATCAATAAGGAAGTCATGATCATCTTCATTTTGATTTATCTTCATATTGATTTATCATAAGTCAATATTAAGATGATCATAGCAAATTATGTAAACGTTTATCTCGTAAATTATACTATTAAAAACGTTTTTCGCAAGGAAATGTGAGCGAAACAAATCACTGAAAATTTAAAAGTCCATTAGTCAGGATTAAATCTAGAGCTTATATAGTAGAGTGTATCGATTTCAGATAAGATAATCGCTTGAAAGACACATTGTGAATAATACATAACACGTGATTCATATTCATAATCTCTATTGCAAGAATGATACATAGCAGTTGGTGTATACTTGGTTTACACATCTTCAATCCATTTCGCACTAGTATATATACATACATATTCATGGAGATTTAATACATTATAGCAATTTGATTCACCATCCTCATCAAGAGCCTGTAGAAGTACACTGCTATGACGAACGATCTAGGGAAACCTCCATCCGCCAACTTTCGCGAACTTTGTGATGTTTAATTCTTTAGTATCTATATATAGCTCAAACTGATTTTTTATATCGTTTATGTGAATTTAGTGAAGCGCCCGCTTTGTCCGCGTCTGTTTTTCTATAAGATAAGATAAGATAAGAAGAGATTTTCCCGTTGCACCCCCAACGAGTTCAGTTTTGGAAAGCCCTTCAAGCTTCAGGTTTTAAGCTGGATTGTGCGTGAATTCTCGTCAATATAAACTACGTTTTTTCAAAATTTTAAACCCATGTCTTGTATTTTTATCATTTAACATTGTCTGCAGCGCCCCCTAGTGTAGTGTGGCAATAAAACATGAATCATCCTTGAAAACATATCTACAAACAGAAAAAACCGCATTACAATCCTATCTGCTGTTTAAATAAATAATAAATCTTATGGCAATATACGGGCTCCTTGCGTCGCAGTTATTAAAGAATTTAAACTTTTATTTCACACATATTTTTGCAGTGGAAATATGTAAGACGGGATTGAAGCCCACGCCCTTTGGATCGATTGCCAGGGTCACTAGCCACCACACCAACCCCGCTCTCCGAAGTCTGATTGAGATAACAAAATAATTTATATGTATTTACAAAAAAAAAATATTTTACTAGTATATCCGTCTTGGGGAACTACATAATACAAGCTCTGCTTACTTTGGGGCTAGATGAGGTGGTGTGAAAAACATTTATTTAGTATCCAACATTTGTACTAGATACAAATGTTAGGTACCAGGTATAACTCTTGATGCACCGATACAAGGATTTTTTGCACGAATGGATCATTACAGATACTTATGTACCGCTAGTGAAAAGACTGGGCTAACCCTGGTATTATAAATATTAATTATTTTAATACTAGCTACTGTCCACGGTTTCGCGCGCGGGGGACCGTTAAGGCAGCGTTCGTAAGAAACGCATCGGCGATTAAAGCGCTCGACCGTTTATACGTCGAATTACGTTGCAAAATTGGTCTCCACGAAATGCCCTTTTATTTTAACGGGATAATATACAGTCTATGTCCACCTTGAAGATCCATTCTAAATATTTATGAAAGCATTTTTAAATCGGATGAGTAGTTTCCGTGATTACCTCCTACATCCATACTTCAAAACTTTACCTCTTCCACATTCATAATATTGTGATAGGAGTATTTTATGCTAAAGTATTCTCTACCAGTCTTAGACTAGACTCGAGATTTACTCGACAAGACGCCATCTCACTTTTCTGTTTTGCAATTTTTAGTTAACTAAATCTAAAGTCCTCCACAGCCTGACAGATTTCCATGACTGAAACAATTCAACTGTCACCTCAAGGTATCTCACGATCTACTTGAAGCGTTCCTCAAAGTCGCATCGCTTTTCTACACTATGGTGTGGTTGATGAAGACGGCTTTTGAAAACAGTTTTGAAGTATTCATAAATTTTATTTATAACAGAGCGTACATTTACCCATGGATATCTTTTATATTAATACTACATAAGAGTCGCAGATAACCCCTTAGAAGACGATAATTTCTAAAACGACACCGCGTCTATAAAAATAAATAAATAAATAATGCTGGACATTTTTCACACAGCATCATCTAGCCCCAAACTTAGCAGAACTTATATTATGGGAACTACATGACTGATAAACAACTTATATACTTCTTTTTCTTGGTCGCGTAGAAACAGACAGTAGAGAAAACTGACGTTTCAAAGTGATTCTTGTGATTTTAATGAATAAATGAATTTTGACTTTGGCTTTGCTACTTTTTATCCGGGTACTACGCGGGCGAATCCGTGGGCAGAATCTATTTTTTTGTTATTTTATTATTTAACAAGAAAGATCTGTTTATTTTTTTAAATCAAGACATTCATCTCAACCATCGGTAAGTGCTTATTATGGTCGACAATTGGAGCATGAATGTCTAGAAGATACTTATTCACTCCTACCTTAAAGAGATCCAGATTGCTTTTTTCAGGAAAGACAGATGTTGGCAGTGTGTTCCATTCCTTAGCCGTTCTCATTATAAAGGTGAAACCGAAAGGTTTAATGCAAATCAGTGATGTACTGACAAGATACGAATGGTACTGAGCTATGCATCGCTAGTGATGTGATCTGTATAGATATATCTGTTGAAAACGAAACGCTCGCGTTACTTAAGCTTTTCGTTCAGTTGAGCAACTTACAGTCATAGATTAGTGACTGTTAGTCGATTTAACTGATGATCTGTAGGTACGTTGAGTTCAACGAACCTTTAGTCCTAGATATAGCATTCATGTCTAGTGTTCCAATAAGCGGCGATGGGCTTGCAACCTGTCACGTAGAATGCCAACTACAATGCAAAACGTAGGAATTTGAGCGCATGCCAAATTATAATGTTTAAACGTGCCTCTGACTACCCCCTTCTTGGTATTTCCAGATCCGAGGATGTATATCTTTATTTATTAAATAAAACAGGACAGACAAAATCTCACGAATTAGTTAATTACATTAATAATGGGGATTAGGTATAGTTTACATTCGTGATTGCATTTACGCTAGCTTAAATATTCTAGCCACGCCGTGCAAAATGCAGGCAATGCAGGAAATACGTACTTATACGGATTTAAAAAATAAGGAACTAAGTACCTTTAACGAAAAAGGTTTCTTCTCTTATGGAATTTATGAAGGAACTAGATAAAAACTAATTTAAAAGGAATTAAGTAGTTGTCCCTATCCTTAAAGGTTTGCTGGAAGAAAACTCATGTTATAGTTAAGACCGCCTTTTTTTATGACCTACGAATATATGTAAGTTTTTTGTCTGTATATTCTGTATACAATAAAGAATAATAAAGGAAAAACTACCTTTCACTTCGTGCACATTTTTAGTAATTTATCTAAAAATGTGCACAAAGTATGTGCGGAATTTTGTGATGTTACAAAATTATACAATACAACATATACTACATACTACTGAATATTAGTATATTAAGTAGTATGTTTGTACTCCTCATATTCTTTCGTGAAGCTCGTTCCATCCAAAGGTTGTCTGGTAGAGATTAGCAATTAACATGGTATGCAATAAAATTCCGCAGGACAAATGTTTGCATGACCTGCAAATATTTGTTTCGGGTCTGGGTGTTTTCTATGAATAAAATTATGTTTGTATTATTTAAAAAATATATGTATTAGTATATCAGACATGTAGTTCCCCTAATACAAGCTCTGCTTACTTTGGGGCTAGATGATGCTGTGTGAAAAATGTCCAGCATTATTATTATAATTTTAAAGTATTTTCATCTTCTTTCTATGTCCAGCGGTGGAATTCTACTGGTTATTGTTGATGATGATGATGAATCCTCTGTTAAAGTATCTTCTATTGGAACATCACAGAAGTCCTCGCCTCGTGACAATTGCCCTTAATTAAATATGATGGCGGCGCTAATAGCTCCCGGTAACAATATTACGCAGTCTCTCTGCCTACCCCTCCGTGAAACAGAGAGTTTTCAAGAAAAGCTGGGCGCTGATACTATAATTATTAAAAACATAAAAAAACTATGATTTATATTATTGCGATTTATGGTCTGAATCTAAGTAAATAGGTTTTGATTCATTATCTTAGAGATCATTTAGAAATATCAACTTCTGAACTATTTTAATTTAAAATTAAACATTATAGTGGTAGGCATTCTAAATAATTCATGTCCAATAAAACTACAGGAAGAGATGAATGTTTAAAAACTGCTATTTAAAAAGGTGCTTTAAAGATTTTCGCAATTTATTAGGATAAGCTAGTTTTGATAATGGAAGTCGTGTCGTTTAAACCTTATATTTCTTTAATTTTAATACACTTTTTTCTCTTATTCCGAGCCACATGCGCGTCTCTCTACGAATATTTTTCGTTTTCAATCCAACAAAAAATATTTAACATCATCCATCACAATTTTTCACTCCACGCATCACAAAAACTCGCACTTTTTTCCGGAAAAATAATCGCGATATAAAAAAATGGGCGACGCGTGAACACGTCTGATCGCGGCCACTTCCATCGCGACACTAAACGAAAACTGACCACGTGGCAGAGATTCCCCTGCAAGACAACGCAAACTAAATTCAACTTAAACACCTCTGAACATAGTAGAAATTGAAACACACCACTGTGTGTTTCAATTTCAACTATGTTCTATACCGCCACTGCGGTAACAAAAAATAATTTTACTCCGGCCAAAGTTTCGAACCTTATACCGGAAGTTCTAAAGTCGTATTTATAATGACGTTACATCTGAAGAGGCTTCAAATAAAACTTTTCCCAAGTATTGTTCGGGAGTTCGCGAAATACAATTCGGGAGCTACATGTCCTTATTAATATGGTGATAAAGTTCAAATCACATTTGCATTGGCCTTGTGTTTGCGGGTAATGAGATGGAAATATTCAAAGGTGTCAAATATTGTGGAATGGTGATTAACAGAAATTATTGTTTTGCAAAAAAAATAAGGGCAAAAATATGTTTTATTGTGGAGCAGTGGGCGATGGCCCGTCTGCGACGCAGAAAGTTGCGGGTTCGATTCTCGCCGCGACAAATGTTTATATGATCTACAAATATTTGTCTCGGGTCTGGGTGTTTTCTATGTATACTATGTAAATATTTCCAAAAAAAAGTATAAAAGTATTATATCAGTCATGTAGTCCCCATAATACAAGATTTTCTTATTTTGGGGCTAGATGATGCTGTGTGAAAAATGTAAAACATTATTAATTTTTATTTTTATGTTGAATATTAGGTAGGTACTATTGAAATAAGGTGTTAAGACGGAGATTCCGCGTGTTGATGTACACAATAATTTGAAGGTAAACAACAAGCTACTTGCATTTATTAACGTCAAACCCAAAGGCTTTAAGTTTTGTTAATTTGTATGTATTTTTGCTATGGTCTATAGTAAAGTATTTGCATTTATTCTACGTGGTATAGAATTGCACCACAAATGTACATAAGTATACTGTATGAAACAAAAACCCTGTCCGATTCAATAAAGGCGTCATAAGGCACCCTAAATTAATACATTAATTTATTATTAATTTATTATACATAGTAAGATAAAAATAAAATTTAGGGTGTATTATTTCAACCTTATGTCTTGTGTCAAACACTTTTGATATCCTAAAACGTTGAAGGAAAATATTGTGAGGAATCCAGCTTGTTCTAGAAACAAAAGTTCCTCCTTCGAAGGCATGTGCCATCGGTTAATAGTGTTACATAAAAATTCGATAAAACCTATCACGTGGAAGACTAGCTACAAAGCAACATATGTGGGCAAAGGTATGTCAAAGTATTTGAACGTGCCTCTGTCTACCCCCTACTTAGAAGTAGTGGACTGAGATTGGATCTGAGGATGTCCATCATAGGGATTACTAAAGTCGTAAGCGAATATGATTTTTTATCACCTTATTTAGTAAAGTTATACTTTACTAACCAATTTTAAGTTTACTTTAAAAGGACAATACCTTAGTAATCGGAAATCAATACCTAATGAATACTCTTTAGAATCGGACTGGGTTTTGTGATTTACAGTACATTTTAGTAAAGAAATGTTAAATTTTACATTTCTTACATAGGTACATACTACAGAGAAAGATGATAAAATGTAATCAATACAATAAAGAAACCAAGAAATAAATAATATTTAATTCTGTTATTGAAATATGTTCTAGTCAAAGTTAGTTTGATAACTAATTAATAGCAGGATAACTTCTGAAACTGTTGATACTTACTTAATTAGTGTAGCTAGGCTAGGTATGTTTGTGTAAGTGTTAGTAGACAAATGCCCTTTTTTATATATTTTTTTCGTAACACGGAGTACTTACTTTGAGTTAAAAAATAGAGGTAGTGGGCTAGAGGATCATTCTATAGATCGTGAACGACCACAGTCTCAATATATATACGATTACGTAATTCAAACTCTACTTCATCATCATCTTAACAGTCGGTAGACGTTTCGTACCACCCCCAAATGAGTCAAAAAAAATTGAAGTGTTGTTTAATGTTAAAAAAAACTATTTTTTTGTAGTTGTATGTCTAAACCACAATTTTTTATAATCGGACAGGGTTTCCGGTTGTAGGAAGACACGTGGGTAAATATAAAGGTATGCCAATATCGTTACGGTATTTTTGGGGTAGGCCTGTGTCCAACACTGGCCTTCTAAAAACTGTTTATAATGATGACAGGGTTTTTCTTACATACTGTATATATAATGTCGATAAAGCTGACTAATACTTTGTTGACCATAAACCAGATATTTAACCTTCTACCTCAGTTTACTATCTTCGGCCCATAAAACAAAACATTCTGCCGAATAACAACTGTATCTAGAACCCATATAGCTCTCCCAACAAATTGGCCGTGTGTAGTCACACGAAAATAGTTGCGATGTATTCATCGCTTTTTACGATTCCATAAAATATCTTTATGAAGGCGCGCGTACAGTCAGCGACAGTTTTACTAACGATATGCTATTTCATCAATCACGTGTTATATAAATAGCTTTTATTTATTTAAATAGCTTGGAATGGACTACCTCTTTGGCGGGTTCGATTCCCGCTGAAGGAAAAATGATTATATGATCTGCAAATATTTGTCTCGGGTCTAGGAGTTTTCAATGTATAATATGTATGTATTTACAAAAAAAAGTATACAAGTAGAATATCAGTCATGTAGTTCGCATAATAGAAGCTCTGCTTAGTTTGGGGCTAGATGATGCTGTGTGAAAAATGACCAGTATTATTTATTTATTTATGTAAATTTGTTCTTATATCTGGTACTTTCCTGGTTAGGGGCAATGGTCACAAAAATTTATTGGGACGACGGAATTCGATTTCACGACCTTCGAAAGTCGGGAATACTAGCTAAGTACTACAACCACCTTTGTTTGTCTTTTAAAATGAACGAAATTATTTTTCCAACTTTCACGTCCAGTAGACATAATTATAAGATCTCTGCTTAAAAGCAACCGATTTAAACGTAGCGCTTGTAAAAATCCAACATCTATATTAATACACCTTTATGGCTGATTGTACTCAGGACTGCTCAGCCATCTGTGTCATATATTTCATAACAGTAGATAAATGTTCGGGTTTATAAGTTTTAATATTTTGATGTGTTTAATATGAAGTAAGTATATGTAAAAAAGGCAAACTTGATGAATTAAAATGCTTCCTACATGTAATACCGAATACTGTTCATATAATACTACAAAGCCGTAGCCGTGTTGGCCTAGTGGGCGATACCCCGACTTCTGATCCGGAGGTCGTGGGTTCGAACCCGGTCGTGCACCAATAGATTTTTCCACTCGAAAAAATTATGTGCGCATTAACACGTGCTAAAAACGGTGAAGGAAAACATCGTGAGGAAACCGGCATGCCGTAGAACCAAAAATTCGAAGGCATGTGCTAACAGTAAGTGTTCCAATAAGCGGCGATGGGCTTGCAACCTGTCACGTGGAATGCTTACTACTTGCAAAACGCGGGCATGTACCAAATGTAATGTTTGGACGTGCCTCTGACTACCCCCTACTTGGTATCCTCAAAGATCTACTCACTGAGTATATACCTGAGGATGTCCACCATGGGGAAGACAGTCGTGAGCGTGTTTGTTTGTTTTGTTTGTTTTTGTAATACTACTAAGCGAAACCTGCATTAAGAATGATACTCAACTATTAGAAATGCGAATTCCCAACTACATAGACTAGTACTTTTTTTATTATAGGCTCTGTTTTTGCTAATCATATTTGACGAAAACCTTTCACAAGAACTTCGAACATGCCCTACCACAAATTAACTCTACGACAGAATTAACGTCACTAAATCCCTGTACAGCTAAAGAAATAAAGAATATAATAAACAATCTTGATCCTAATTATATTTCTGGACCAGACAGAATTAACACCGAAGCTATTAAATGCATTACATTTTTTCTACTAATCAATCTTACAACCTGTTTTAACAAAACTCCTCGTAGATAAGCAACTACCGACCTATTTCAGTTCTACCTGTACTATCCATGATACTTAAAAAAATCTTACACGCACGACTAACAAAATACCTCGACCCTATAAACTTTATCTGTGAACAACAATATGGATTCCGCCCTAAAAGTAACACATTAGCGGCAATTTGTCTGGTTACTAAAATAAAATGTAACATAAAGAATAAAAATAATGTCCTTGGGCATATTTGTAGATTTAAAAAAAACTTTTCATTTTGTCATAACTTGCTCTTAAAAAAGTTAGAATGTGTCAAAGGAGGTGCTTTAAAGATGTTTTACCTATCGAACAGATCGGCAATCGTCGAAATTGACAATATTCAAAGTAACCCGTCACCTGTAACATACGGCATCCCTCAAGGAGCAATATTGGGTCCATTACTCTTATCAATCTATATAAATAACATAACTCAACTAGGTTTACGTGGCAACATAACGCTGTATGCAGATGATACTTGTCTATCTTACGAGTACTATGGAAAAACAATACACGAGATTATACTGCGCGCTCTAGAAGACCTCAATATTTCGATTGAGTCCAGAACAATTCACTCGCGAACAATATCTCCAAAACATGCTACACAAGCTAAAAATAACCAATACTTTTTATAACCCCCCCCACCCCTCCCCCAAAAAAATTAACAATTTAGTTCTCCGTGAAAAAAAAACTATGAAAAATATTTAGACCTACACATTGATAGCACTTTGACCTGGAATACACATATTGCTCATATTAAAACCAAACTTTCATCGTTCACCGGTTCGTTACGAAAAATGTTTACTCGCATTTAAAAGTAAACTAGCTCAACAAATTTTTCAACACAGTCCACTTCTTTGCGAATAAAATGTCCAACACGTGGGTCAACTTGTACCTATAATTTAGTACCTACTCCTATGTAAACTGTTCTCGCAAGTAAGTGACATTATTATACCTTTTGTGAATAAATAATCTTTGGTTTTCAGTGTATCCGCCATTTAAAAAAAAACAAGTATTTTCTGTTGGCTTTAACACCTGCCAACACTTCGAATGTATGTCCCATCAATTAGTGTTCCAATAAGCGGCGATGGGGTTGCGACCAGTCACGAGAAACGCTAATTACTATGCAAAACGTGGATATATTCCATTTAGTGTTAGGTTATCTATGTTTGGATGTGTCTCAGATCAAGGTATCCACACAGATCTACGTTTGGTTATAGGTAGGGATCTGAGGATGTAAATCATGGGGATCAAAGTCGTGAGCGTGATTGATGTTTTGTTTCCATTGAAGCGTTGCTCGTAAATAATTGTGAAGTCATCTCTACATCAGTAGCATTGCTTTGAATTGAACTCTTAAATCACCTGGCAGTTGTGAATTGAGCCGAATACCAACTCAATCTAGATCGACTTCCGTTCAGAAAATACTCGAATATATTTTGTTGTTACATCGCTACATCTCTGTTAGTTACACCGATAGGTAAGAAAGAACAGCTAGTACACTCAAAAAATATAAGGACAAGATTTTGTGAGAGCAGGCTCTAGACAAATACATCACGGTTAGTTTTCCTTTCAAGCTAACACATTTTTTTAAGAAAAAACTTGACAGAAGTCACGTGACATTTCCACAGCTAATGTCATTTCACAATTCAGCAATGTTTCCGCAGGCGTTAACGCCAACAGATAGTAGTAGTATTTGTCAAGACACCCTTGTTTTCTCAAATTTGAACACAACTTAGTTATATAACAAGTTAATTTTGCAAATTTTAAAACAATCCTTTGCGTTTTCAATGATAAAACTTAAACTAATCTTTGGAATCACACAAATTGATCGCAAAAAGCCGCATTTCATTCGAATACCCTGTTTCAGAAATAAATGGTGACAGCCAATCATACAAACAAGAACCTCTGTGGCGCAGTGGGCGAAGGTCCGCCTAAGACGCAGAAGGTTGCGAGTTTGATTGCCGCCGCGAGACAAATGTTTGTATGATATGCATTTATTTGTCTCGGGTCTGAGTGATGAAATTAACTGCTACTTTAAAAGTAGACGTCCTTAATTTATTTATCTTCCATGAATTTTATTTTATAATGTATGAGCATAATAACATGTTACAGAAAAATAGCTCACTAGCTTCTGCCCACGGCTTCGCCCGCGTAGTATCCGGATAAAAAGTAGCCTATGTGTTATTCTGATGTAATATATAAGCTATATTACTGTAAAGTTTCATCAAATGCCGTTCTGTTGTTTTTGCGTGAGAGAGTAACAAACATCCATCCTCAAATACTTTTCGTTTATAATAGTAGTAGGATAGGATTCGCGAATCCGTATCGTGCAGATTCGGCGCTCTTTGTCTAATCTAGAACGCTGTAATGTTCATTCATAAATGGCGATCGTTGAGAGGTTAATCCCAGCCGGGTACTCTAGCTAGTACAGCCAGTCCCAGCTGTTTGTAACATCCTATAATTATTATCAGCACCTGGTCGAAGCATTGTTTACTTCACGTGGCCTCGCCCGGAATAGATTCAATCGATTCAATATAAAACTTTCATGCGTTTGCGAGGCATTGACAACGGATTTAGCATATTGGTTCGCTTACAGAACATATTTGTTGTGTTTTTGTTAGGATTATTTGATAATGTGTTGAGGTTTGTATAAATTATTGGTGATACGGGACACGTTTTTACCAATTTGCTGAATATTTATGCAATCAAGCAAAACGTAAATCAAGGAAGGCGTCTATTCTGACTCTAAAGTTAGAATAGACGCCTAAAATATAGGAACTAGAAGATAAAAATCGAGATCTGCAGTTTTATTTTATTGTACTAGAATGATCTTGTGGTAAAATAATAAAATATAAACTAAAAATAAGTGGTAAGTGAAAAGATACATTAAAATTAGTGGATAAAAAAAACAAAATGATAGGAGTTCAGCACACAAAAATCAAAAGAGCCGAATAATAATAATAAAAACAGCCAAGTGCGTGTCGGCAATGGGCAGTGTAGTGTTCCGTAGTTGCTTATAAACTTATATGTACTACCTGTTTTCGCAACTAACAACTTTGTCTAATAAATTTTCAATGGAATTTGTACGAAATTATCCATTTTACATCTCCAAGTACATTTTATAAGTTGGTCGTTTACTTGTAAAGCATACTTAGCTGTGATAGTTTACCTTATAACTTCGTTATAATTATATACAACATCTATGTTGTCTATGTCTATGTGTGTATGTTAGGTTGGCAGGGATGGGGGGAGTGTTTGACACTTGACTCTAACAAAAATTAAAGTAATATCCCAAAGGATCCCTGAATTGAAAAATGTTTTTCACACAACCGTTACAGAAATATCCAACGAAACCCTATACTATGGGAAAGAAGAAAATAACATAACGACTTTACCTATCCTAAAATATTTTTTTCATGATACCTCTCTGTCATGTATACCCATGCCAAATTACAGCTTTCTTGTACTAATAGTCTCTGAGCTAAGCCACGTAC
This sequence comes from Perizoma affinitatum, assembly GCA_961405105.1. Taxonomy (NCBI): domain Eukaryota; kingdom Metazoa; phylum Arthropoda; class Insecta; order Lepidoptera; family Geometridae; genus Perizoma; species Perizoma affinitatum. The sequence goes on along the minus strand of OY560190.1, from coordinate 15,135,580 downwards.
AGACAGATAGACGGACGGACATGGCGAAATTATAAGGGTTCCTTGTTTACTACGGAACCCTAAACATATTTTTTGACAATATTTGAACATTAACTATAACTACGAAATTGAATGATGTTGACTCGCAGTTTTCAGTCCAGTCGCTTCTCTCCGTTCGTTTGACTTCCGTAACATATGCCATAATTTAGTATATTAGGTTGGGGAAAAAGTCTTTTCGCATTATTGTATGTATGAACTTGTAATAAAATATCTTTGGCTATACTATTTGTATCTGGCTGGTTTTGGTATCATTAAAAGTTTAAATTTTAAAGAAGATAATTCCAAATTCAAATTAGGAAAATGTGTGATTTTTATTTGTTTTTCGTACTGTTAAGATGAGTGAATCTAATGAAGAAATTCGATACATTTTAAAATTTTACTATAAAAAAGGTAAAAATGCAACGCAAGCCGCGAAAAAAATTTGCGATGTTTATGGACCTAGTGCAGTGTCTGTGAGAGTAGCACAAATTTGGTTTAAGCGTTTTCAATCCGGAAATTTTGATGTCAAAGATGCACGTCGCTCTGGTCGCCCTATTACGGATAAAATGGATGCCATTTTTGAAAAAGTGGAGCAAGATCGGCATATCAGTAGTTACGACGTAGCTGAAGAACTGGGAATTGACCACAAAACAGTTTTGGCGCATTTGAAAAAAACTGGGTACACAAAAAAGCTCGATATTTGGGTACCTCACGAGCTCACTGAAAGAAACCTAATGAACCGTGTTCTCATTTGTGATTCTTTATTACGACGTAATGAAACCGAACCATTTTTGAAGAAGCTGATAACTGGTGATGAAAAGTGGATCACGTATGACAAGAACGTGCGAAAAAGGTCGTGGTCAAAGGCCGGTCAGGCTTCACAGACTGTGGCGAAACCCGGGTTAACTCGCAACAAGGTGATGCTGTGTGTGTGGTGGGATTGGAAGGGCATTATTCATTATGAGCTGTTACCACCAGGCAGGACCATCGATTCTGAACTCTACTGCGAACAACTGATGAGATTAAAACAAGAAGTTGAGAGAAAGCGGCCGGAGTTAATCAACAGAAGGGGTGTGGTTTTTCATCATGATAACGCTAGACCTCACACATCTTAAGCCACTCAGCAAAAATTAAGAGAGTTTGGCTGGGATGTGTTAATGCATCCGCCGTATAGTCCTGACCTTGCACCTTCAGATTTCCACCTGTTTCGGTCTCTTCAGAATTCTTTAGGCAGTGTCAGGTTAACATCACGAGAGGACTGCCAAAACCACTTGTCGCGGTATTTTGAACAGAAGCCCCAAAGTTTTTATAGCAATGGGATCATGTCCCTGCCTACAAAATGGCAAAAAGTTATCGAACAAAATGGTACCTACATACTTTAGTTAAATGTAAATAAACTATATTAAAAAATGTTTTGAATTTTCTTAAAAAATGCGAAGAAACTTTTTCCCCAACCTATTACATTAACATACTAAATCTGTTTAATATGTATGTCCCCGAATCTCGCACTAACAGACGCGTCAAAAAATGTAAAGCTGTGTCTACGACTGGAACCAAACTAACTGTGCTTGTTTAAAAAGCAGTAGTTTTTCGGCACTATTAAATAGACGAAAGTTTAACTCTATTTTATGTGGTTTTACAGGAAATGCCCGTTATTTGAATTCGTTAAATAAGACAACAAAAAATATTTTATGATGTACGAATCCAAACTTCAAACCAAAGAGTTAACCAGCAATCACAATCACCTTCTAATTATCATTGCCATTCACCGTAGCAATGCAGCCAGTATTTTGGGAACGCTTCCGTCTGGAAGTGATCTAGATTAGTTGACCTGTTTATAGATCGTTTGCAACGGTCTTTAGATAGATGTTTCATCTGGTAATACATAATACTTTTTCATAATTGTATGAATGATTGTATTTAGCAAAAAAAAATCTTGTGAGGACACTGTCTAAGGACAAAAAGTATAAAATTGCCCCACTTCGTTAAGAATTGTGTAAATGTAGGCCACGCTCGCTCCAGACGATAAGTGGGTGGCTGTTGAAGCAAGGGACACTACAAGAAGGAGGAATATTTTTCTTTTGATTTTAAAAAAATTTACAGCAAATGAAAGCCATTAATCTTGTCCATCTTTAGATTTGATAATGCTCGGTCGAACCATTTCCCTTAAATCAGTTAGTACGTAAGTTTAAATTCGTTCAAAACAAAAACATCACAGATGAACCTAACTGAGCACGTCCATTTCCTAGATTAAAGAATGCAGTAAAAATGTATTATTTGTTAAAAACTACATTCTCAGTGAACCTGTTCATCGCTACTATCAAACACACTCGATTAGATAAACTTGTGTTACACGAGAAACGTATAGAAATAAACATGTCGTTTGTGGGAGGGCAAAGAGTAGACGTTAAAGTTTTCTTCTTTCGACTTCATACATTAACGTGAGATCGCAAAATGTTCATACTATTTGCTGTCTGGTAAACTCAAAGGACAAGCCATTACTAAAATGTTCAGCCTTGGTTATTAATTTATTTGTTCATCGCTGTTCATAAATGAATTGTTCATCGCTAGTATTTCATCAGTTAATAATAAATATAAGTTTTTTACGGGTATTTAGCGCGTTTTATTATTTTCCCAACGTTTCAACTGTATTGCAACGGTAAAAAAAGATAAATGCAATAAAAACCTTAAAAAAAATTTTGTTCATCGATGTTAATAAATGAACTCGTTCATCGCTGTTTATAAATGAACTTGTTCATCGCTGTTTTTAAATGAACATGTTCATCGCTGCTCATAAATGAACTTATTCATCACTCTGTTTCTTATTGAGTCTGTTCATCACCTGTGTCCGACCAAATGGTACTCACTCATCTGTTATGCTCCACCAAACACGCGTACAAATAAATATGTACAAAATAGAACGCGAAATTGACGAATGTGAATAATGTATCTTTCCACTCACTTGTCGTATATCCGAAGTCATCTTCTTCTTCCGGGTCTGCTTCCTTCTCTTCTTTGCTTCGCTTGATGGCACCGGCTGAGGCGCGGTCAATCTAAAAGGAAGATTTTCTATGTTACAAAGAAGAAAAGAAAGAAGATCAAGCGAGCGGACTTTTAATACGAGTATAAGTGCCGAACCGTTAATTTCAACCTTGGTAAAACTTGGTAGGTTTAATTTTTTTGAGTTTGTTATACTATATATATATTATATAAATATTCGAACACCCCTAACGGTAGGGAGGCTACCTAATCAAATTGATTTTGTTGACAAAATCATACACTAAAATTAATAATTATAGGTAATAACAAGGATTTAAAAGCGAAATTCACAAAAGATAACTTAATGCGCCCCGAAAAAGTGTGTTCTCGACTTATTAACATATTCACGCCTGCCGCGGATTTCTGGACTTACCTCCATCCCCTTATCAGTGTAAGTTCTTCCTTGCATCTCCCGTTCATCTTCTTCATCGCTGCTTTCTTCATCATCAGAATACACGGGTTTCGGTTCATCGGGCTTTGCTTCTTCATCGGGGTCCACAGGGTCCGGTTCCGATGTTACGGTTATCTGTAACAAAATTTCTAAATAACTTGGTCGAAGTAAAAGTCAAAAAAGTTTTTCACCACCGAGCACGGTGACGCAAACATCAAGAGGTGTTCTGAGCACGATCAGAAAGGGATAAAACATTCAGCTCAGTAATCGCGGACCGTGGTGTTTTCCCTCAGCGTTTAATGCATTCACTGACCGTGATCTCATGTTGAGGACTGCTCTCAGCAGCAGGAACTGTTGATTTGGAAGGCGTTTTCGCTGGTGATTTAGTGATGGACTTCGCCGGAGACTTCTTGGAGATGGCCGGTGATCGCGGCGGTGACGCTTCTATATCTGATGAGTCTGTGTTCTGGACAACAAGAAATAAAGACATTGATTAGAAAATTGTATATGTTGTCGACTGTTTTTGTGTAGTTTTTTCAAACTTTTATGTTCCACCTTTATAATGAATACGGCGAAGGAATGGAACCCACTATCATAAACTGTCTTTCTTGAACAATATAATCCCATCAAAAACATAAGTTGTAAAAAAATGCAAGCCTCGCAACGCAGTCCTTCTACCGCAAAAAGTTGCCAGATCTCATGTAAAACCGAGTCAGTTATTTTAGTATATATTGACGCCCTGTTCTATTGAATAGCTTTGTCATAAATTATTTTTTAATCTACTTACTATTTTTTTTATTCTGTAATTGTACTTTTTGACAATTACACTAGAATTCCCTGTGCCGTGGGTATCAGGAACTACGAGTACCGTGGTACCACAACCACAACCCGGAAAACCGTCCGTCAAATATTCTTACCCAAGCTAGTAGACTCTGCACTGTAAGGGTCACCACGTCACCGGCTGCCTTGATGAGCTGAACGCATCTCTCGTGAAGAGCTGTCCTCACGCACACTGAGTCCACTTCCAGGATCCTGTCACCTGTCTGAGGAGAAATATAAACTTAATTTAAACCGTCGCTCTTGCGTGCACGTCGTGATAGCGTCGTGATAGCACGCAAGAAAGAGATGGCGAGAATTTTAGTCCTGTCAAATTAGTTTAAGTGTCTTCTGCGTGTTTATAGTCAGCATGTTTTTAAATCACTATTAAACTTGTATGGAAAACTTAAATCTCATGATTTGACAGAACTAAAAATGTTGCTTTAATTAGTTACTGTTTGTTAAAGAGAGCAAAAGGTAAAATGAAGAATAGAATAGAATATATTTATTGTCATAGGTGAAATATGTAAAAAAGCGTAAAAATATATCTACCTAAATTACGTGAACAAGCCTATGACTCGTTGATTTTGTACACGATTAGAACAAAATATGTTCACAAACACATTCGTACAGATGAGGTTTATCTAATTATTATCGCTAGAGAGGCGACGGTCAACAGTATAACAAGTACATCGGAAATGATTCAATAAAAGCAGGTTAATCCGAAAAAGGGTACAAAACTGGGGTTGGCTGAGAACAAACAGGTTCTACATTAAAATTACTGTAAGCCTTTTTTTTTAATTATTTGATACTGTACAGTGTTTTGTCAATTAAAAGTTTTTATATTTGAGTTATAAATATATTTTCGCTTTTAATTCGTTTTAATTTATATGACAGCTTATTGTAAAGATTGAGTCCCATTATTTTTGGAAGTTTTTTTTTAATAATTAGTCGGTGGTATATCGAGTCAGTAGTCATCATATTTCGGACACACGATTGTTATAAATAGAGTATTCTTTTAAATGTAACCTGACAAACTTTATTATATCCAGTTTATATACTGAAACAGATGTGAGGATGTTAAGGTTTTTAAAATGATCTCGGTAAGTTAAGGTAATCGACGCCATTGTAGGTAATTACTCCAAGCAAAAATACTGTGTTTTTACACAGTATTATCTGATATGTTATAAATTAATAAATAAATAATTGTGGTTATTTTTGACACAGCATCATCTAGCCCCAAAGTAAGCAGAGCTTGTATTATGGGAACTACATGACTGATATACTTATTATAAATATATATTTTGTAAATACATACATACTATACATGAAAATACCCAGACCCGAGACAAATATTTGCAGATCATACAAACATTTGTCCCGCGGCGGGAATTAAACCCTGTGCTACAGAGGTCGTCATATGTGTTATTATGTCATATAGGAAGGATATGTGGTGATTACGACGCGTTTGTTTGACAACTTTCATCGAAAGTGACTGAAGTGTGCTTTAAGGTAAACATCAAAACATCTGGTTTTGTTGATGTCAATATGCGATGGTAGGTACCTTCAGCTCGCCACATCTCCCGGCAGGGCTCTCAGCGACGACGTTCTTGATGAAGATGCCGAAGATAGCCTTCTCTTCACCTTCCTCTCCATCTCTGTTCGAGATTATATCCACCTGAAAAAGTGCTCATTCAAAACATTCTCGTTGTGCTGATTTATCGCGAATTTATTTGTTGGTATGAGCTAGTTCGTATGACCAACTAATGTAATTTTTGGACGTGCCTCTGAGTACTCACCTTACCGCCAACGATGCTGACACCCAATGGAGCGCCAGGGCTTCTCTGAATGGTAACTTTCCTGGCGGGGCCCCAGCGCTGGGCCACGAGGGTCTCCCCCCGACGCTCTGAGTTCACCGTCACCGTCATTTTGGCTTGTGGGGCGAAGCTGTGGACAAAAACATTATTTTATACAACGTCCTAATAAAAAATATGCAAAACATAAAAAAACTATGATCAGAAACTGATCAAACTATGATCATAATCTAGAGAAGAATCACGGGATCTACTTTTTTTTTAATTAATACATATCATTTATAATGTCGTGTTTAGAAATTTTTGTGATTCGAAACACAGCATTCGTAAGATTCGATGAGTTAAAATACGAATATCTTCTATAGTAATTATCTAAAACAAATAACTTATAGATATATAAATTTATTACAATAAAAATAATTTAGGATGTTCATATAATTCATTAATATAAATTCATATAAACAACTAAATGGCAAATCATACAGCCCACCTGTTGGTAAGCGGTTACCGTAACCTATGGACGCTTGCAACATCAGAGGTATCGCTCGCGCGTTGCCGATCCTGAGACTCGAGACATCGATTTATAGAATAAATGAGACATAACATAATGTGTCTCGACACGTCTTGGCCAGTTAATAATGAATATATATATATTATAGATATATATATATATATATTATACCAATCTCATCATAACAGAGGGCTCGCGTCCAACGAAGCGGGACAACTCTTTGGTGGCCATTCACGGACCACTGGCTACATGACAAACACTATTTATGTAGGAGCTTGATATTGATACATAACAACACATAACATAACATTCATTCCCTTTGTCCCCCGATTCTCGGCCCCGTCGGGGGACAATAGGAATTAACAACCGATGACCACCTACAGTACCATAATTATCTATAAAGGTAGAACGAAATCTTATCTACTAATATTATAAATGTGAAAGTTTAGTTGTGTGTTTGCAAAAAAAACGTGACTTTGACCTTCTATATCGCCAGAACCAGTGAATTCCCAGGTATAAGTCTAGTTGAAGAAAAATATATCCAAATCATGGACAGAATATGTGGCTTATAATACACCTGTTATATTTAATACTAGCTTCTGCCCACGGCTTCGCACGCGTGGTACACGGATAAAAAGTAGCCTATGTGTTATTCTGATATATAAGCTATATTACTGTAAAGTTTCATCAAAATCCATTCAGTAGTTTTTTGCGTGAAAGAGTAACAAACATCCATCCTCACAAACTTTCGCGTTTATAATAGTAAGTAGGATGCCTGAATCAATTCGCATGAAATCTGGAACATCTATAGTTTATGGCCTATACTAGGTTTATACATAGGCTACTTTCCGGTACTACGCAGGCGAAGCCGTGGGTCTCTACCACCAGTGAACCCAGTAATCAATTTAAAAAAATACCCAACAGTTCCATACATAGTTATGACTCCACACTTGGATACTCTGTATCGTAGAGATGGAACTACGAGTACCATGGGTACCAGAGAGCACAGACCTCGAAGAAATATTTGTAGCTTATGCAAATATCTGTCTTGCAGCTGGAAGTTTAGCATCTCCCCATGTTTCAGACGATTTTGTCGCTGAAATACAGCTCTAAGCTTGTCTTAGTTGATCGCTTCTAAGCGATAAGACCGTCCATTGTACTTTAAGTTTCGTAGGGTATACATTTTCATGCATTTCATTCATTCATTCATACAAGAAGCATAAAGATGACGCGAACGCGAACTGACTTTAACTAGACTCCGCGCATTTCAACCTTCTCAAAATTTGAGCAAAATAGCCGGAAAATTGGAATTGGATTTAGTTGCATAGATGTTTTTTCGTATAGAGTTCGAAAGTTTAACTTTTTATAAGACCTAGATTTGAAAGAAAAGAAAGAAATAAGATATGTATATTTGGCTCAGGTTAGAAAGAAGAGACCACCTGAGCACTAAAATAGGTAGGTTGTATAGTATATAGTTATATTTAAGAATGCTGGACATATTCCCATCGCATCATCTGTATCATGACTAATATACCTACATATTTCTTCGATGAATACATACATATTATACATAGAAAACACCCAGACCCGAGACAAATATTTTTAGATCATACAAACACTTACCTAAAATCACTACCAACCTACTAAAATAGTGTAGGTATCCCTAACTAGTGTTTTAATTGCAGTCCACTAATTAATTAATGATTGTATTCCCATTTGACCCGTTCAATACCTTGTAAACGCCTGATATAGCACAGAAACTGAATTTATAACCCAGAACATACATAGTTTATAGTTTCCGAATGTTACTGTGGCGCATATGGACAAGAGGATAGCATAATGTACTTAGTTCGCTGGCTGTCCCGCAGCGGGAACCGAACCCCACCTCCTTCTTCGTCTCAGCTAGCTACTCAGCCAAAAAGTTTGCAAAAAAGTGCCACAGAAACAAACATCAGTTTCTGCGCTCAATGTGCCACAGCAGAAGCTAGTACATGCTAACTATAACAATAGGTGCGCAAGCAAGCGAGGCGTGACCATGTCGCCTCTAAAGTGATTGATTTGTGTGCATCGGGTGACTGTAAAACTGTACACACATATATATACCTTATATACTTATATACTCTTTCTGAGAGGTATTGCAATTAATGTTTTGCACAAATAGATAGATAGATAAACTCTTTATTGCACACCAAATAAAAACACAAAAGTGCATTTGGCCTTAGATGTGCTTAGTATAAGTATCATTGCTGGTTCTTCAGTAAGCGCCGAAATTAATGTGCGAGCAAAAACTTGTGTTAACGCTTGAATAACTTCAATCCAAATATTTTTAATAAATGCTTCCTTAATCGAGGCAAAAACTTTGTTACAAAAAATACTATTAAAAGATTTTACTCCGTGTCTGAGATTAAACTACGCTTTTGCAGAAATACGTGAAGAAGTCAAGAAAACTTTTAGAGAATTCCTTTTGTATCACGGTCTCGTATGTGTAATTGTTAAAAAAGTATTAAAGAAAATTTAGTTAATTAGGTATTAACTTTTTTGTTTTTTATAATTTAGTATTGATTTGAGGATGCCCATTATAAGAAAGGGCCGTAGTTATGTTTTAATTCGTATTAAGTTCGTTCGTTCATGCTTGGTAAAGAAACAACAATTTTGCCTACGAAAAAAAAATGTTTCCTTTTTAGAGACTATAGAGAGAGACAGACAAAATAGATATGATCATTTATTTCTTCCCGAAACTATTGTTGGATGGTGGCTACTTGAAAACGTTTATTTTTTACTTTCCTGCGTTTGGTTCTTGATTACGATGTATTTAATTTTCTAATCTAGGGTCCGTAGACCCAAGAAATTAATATAGCTGGCTTCTCGCAAACTCATAAATTGCATTTAATCGAATCTTAATAAGGCTTTTATTACTTAATAAAATAACATTGTTTAAGTTAATTGCCGAGGTACGATTGCAAAACTATTATAAAGCTGCGTGTTCACCGAAGCGGTACGAGAAAATACAAACATAGTTACATTCATATATAAAGTCGCGCCTTTTTCCGGGAGAGGTAGGCAGAGAGGATTTCAATTTTTTACAATCAGAATTAAACCACCAGACCCAAACGGCTATGAGGAATAAAGAACAACTTTTATGATAATTATAGTTAAATTGATATTAAAGAAGCTAAAAAGAGAAATGTTAATGCAAAAAAGAAATGTTTGGTTTTGACGACCACAATGGCACGGCACGCGAAATTCGGCTACGACGCAAGAGGTGTGGTTTCGGTTCCCGCAACGGAATAAATGTTTGCATGTTTTGCAGTTACTTGTTCCTGGTCTGGGTTTTGTGGTACCACGGATGGCATAGTTCCTGATACTCACGTTACAGGGAATCCTAGAATCGAGTCAGGACTATTTATGAGTCTGTTGGGTGTTTATGTCACTTATTTAAAAAAGCATCATCGAAGCGATTCAGTATTGAAAACGAGACTTTTCGTTTTTTTCAGAAGTGTTGGACATTACTAAAGCCTTCGTAAATGAGTGGCATTGTACATCCATTTACAGTCATTTTACTTGTGAAATGATGTGCTGCTTTAGTGGACATGTGGCCTTAAGGGAGTCTGCGGTAGTTATTCCACTCGATGGAGTAGAAGATTGGAAACATGCACCGCGCTCCGTATGCATAATCTTCTTTGATGTTTTCGATCATTTTAACCAACTATGCAACGGTGGAATATGCAAATACCGGGTTTCTTCTTCCGGGTAGTTAACTACCTTTTGCCCCTAAACAAACACTACGGCATTATGTAACTAACTCACTAATGATGGATTAAATTAATTATTAAATATGAATAAATATAAATATTTATTATTATTAAGTAGCACGGTCCTTTCCTAATCACTACATAGTATAAAACAAAGTCGCTTTCTCTGTCCCTATGTCCCTTTGTATGCATAAATCTTTGAAACTACGCAACGGATTTTGATGCGGTTTTTTTTAATAGATAGAGTGATTCAAGAGGAAGGTTTATATGTATAATAACATCCATTAAATAGTGGAGAAGTACTGTTATTTTTGAGGTTTCTAATGTGATGTCGTAAATAATTACATTTTTCCGCTTACATTGCAAACGCAGGCTGAACCCTACGAGTTTTATCAAAATAATGTACTAAGTATTGTACACATTGAAAAGGTCTACAGAAAAGTCCGTGATGGTATATGTCTATCTCTTATGGATAACCCACAATAACTTTTTTTTTGTCATTTACTTTTTACGACAAATAATGGCTAATTTTCGAAGCGATTTTAACCAATACAGCATTAATCCTTAACCAATTAAATACCTTGAATACATTGTTCATTTAATATAGATCTATATGGCCCTTTACACCGTATGATTTAAGTGAATATTTTCGAAGATATTACAGATTTAAAAATTGCGGGACGTAGCGTTTGCGGCGGTACCGGCCGGCCGCCCGGTGCGGCAAGAGCGTGCCTATAAATAGCGCGTCTGAGGCCGCGGTTTTCCCTAAAGCACTATGAATTTAGCAGCGATCGGACGCGTTTATTATAAAAACGTGCTTTTCAGCACGACAACGTATCAGTAATTATAAGTAAGTTACGATAAATAATTGTATGATAGTAGTTTTAAAATATAAATTATATTCTATTCTAAGGTTAATTTTTAAATCGCACTTATAGTAATTATCAGTACCTACATAAGGTAGTGTATTTAGTATCAGCATTGCACCCGTGCGAAGCCGGGGCGGGTCGCTAGTATTATTATAAATGTCAAAGTTTGGATGTTTGAATGAAAGCAACAAGGTGTCTAGACAAATATCACTTTCTGTTGGCGTTAACGCCTTCGGAAATATTGCATTGTATGGAAATGACATTAGCCGTGGAAATGTCACGTGACTGCAGCCAAGTTTTTCCTTGACAAATTTGCGCAAGAAAAACTAAGCGTGAGCTAATTGTCTAGACCCTCCTGGTATAGTTTATGGCCTACATACGATAGGCTACTTTTTCTCCGGGTACCATGCGGGCGAAGCCGCGGGCAGAGGCTAGTAACTTTTAAAAGTAACAGATTTTGTCAGGCCTTGATTATTGCCTTTCTAAAACTAAAATATAAGAAAGTAAATATCACAAAGGACTAGTAGATTAAGGCTTTCTAATGGGAAAGTGCTGAACTCTAGATAGCTCAACTGATCCAGACCACTTTCTGGATCAGTTGAACTATCTATAGATCGTTTGCAACGGTCTTTAGAAAGCTGGTTGTTTCATCTGTATTTTTGTATATTCCTACTTGTACATTGTACCAATGAATAAATGTATTTAAATTTCAATATCCTAACTAAATTCAAATGGGGACTTTAAGATCCCCGATAGACTTGTAAAAACGGTGATTTGGGATATATCAAGACCGTTCGTCTTGGACTCTTAAATAAGCAGTCCACAACTTTACAGGCCTTCCCCACGGAGTGCCTTGACGAACGGTATCAAGCCACCTTCATCCACCAACTTCCCGCAACATTTACGACGAATGAATGAAAATGCTTTATTGTACACCACAAATAAATAACAAAACAAACAAAATCTGATTCTTACTAAAGTATAATGGGCGGTATTATCGTTTATAGTGATTTCTTCCAGACAAGCTTTGGATGGCGAGGATAATACGATATTAGAATATTATAACGACTATACCATTTACTATAGTATTATTCTGCAAACGTTTCTTTGACCGTTTCGAGGTCCTTCCTCATGAGCACCGCGGTAGTACGTGATATAGTAGTAATAATATCCTAAAATTATACCAAACCATAATACTTTCAATTCTAGGATAAATTACATCGTATTATCTAATATAATACGATGTAATTTTTAAACTTTGAATGTTAGTTAGCTTACCTATTAACAGAACAAAACCAGGGCATCCTTATGACGGTAATTAAATCTAATCTAATTACAGCATTCACTCACCGTTTTCAATCAAAACACTCTACATAACACTTGAGCCTTTTCTTGCCATGTTTTGGTACTTTTTCACTAAAAAGTTGCCTCGAATCTGGCTCAAAAACTGCTCAAAAGTTGTTCTAAAAGATGAACGTTTAACAGTCGCCGTCCTGACACGCAATGGACGTGGACAGTAGCCGTAACTCAATTACGGGCATTAGCAATATGTGTAGTGATGTGCAGGGACCAGTACTGATTTTACATGTCGATAGTTATAGACGTTTACAAGTTCATTTTTTCAAAATTTCAAATTAAAACAGCGAGTTTTTTATGAAGTTTTGAAGGAAGCCCCGGTCACACACACACACACACACAATGTGCATTTTAGTTTGTTCTCTCTTAAATTCCTTGTTGTTATGTTCCTATTAGGTACCTACATATTCATAAAATATAATCAAAATGGTTATTTGCTTTTATCAGGTTTCATCTAATAAAAGCAAATAATTGCCTAAAAGCACAATCCAAACTCTATATTTCCAAACAGTTACAGAAATAAATATTTAGTATTTGCTGTATTTGTATCTGAGGATGTCTATCATGGGTAATAAAGTCGTGAGCATTTTTTTTTTAATCCTTGATGTTATTTTATATGACGGTTTTGTAACTTAGCATAGATCCTCTGTTTGGCTAGTAGGCCATACTAGGTAAATCGTTATACTAGATGTCATATTTAAGTTTCAAATATCTCAGGGTATACTTGCGTCAGGTTTAACGCATGATGCATTTGAAAGACAAGGGATGAAAGTTAATGTAAGTATGATGAAGTTTTTGATAAAGACGAATGTGTGAATGCATGTGATATTGTGATAGAGGCGGAGAGAGAGTGGAACAAGTGAAAGAGTTTGTATATCTGGATACTTTGTTTACTAGGGATAGGAAGCACGAGGAAAATATTGAAAGGTGAGTGAATTCTGGAAATCGAGTGAATGGGGCACTTCATTCCTTCAGGAGCAGCCGGAAATTATATAAAACTGCAAGTGGAATTGAAATATCGGAAAAATGTGTTTCGAAAACTCCGGAATGCATGCCCTAGTTGGTATTTCTTTCATTTGCGAAGGGGAAAATCTTACACCGGATCTTAAAACGTCCTGAAAAATGTCTTAAGCGTGATTAAGACCGTTCGTTGTATTATGCGATATAGCGCCATCTGTGGGTAGTATGTGGTAGCCTGTGTGCATTTAATCACTACTTTTGATGTGAATGGTGCGATGTAAGGTAGTGGCGAGAGATGTCGCTACAAGACCTATCAAGAAATAGAGCAACCAACCACTCCCACTTGCTTGAAATTACCTCTTCGCTATTTACTTGGTTTTCAAAGTGTCAACCCACACTTAAGGGGTAACCATGCGAATTTAAAATATCAAGGGGTCGCGGGTTCGTTTCCCGCCACGGTTGATATTTTTGCGATATCATTAATTACCTCTGGGTAAAATTACAACGCAGGTATTTTTCATCAACGGTAAAACTTAAGTATTACCGTTAACAACAAAAATAATATATTAGGATCTTGCGTATTATGCTATCGATAACCCTATTTGACAGCAGTCACGTCCCACCACTATTGACTGTTTTCTATAATCCATCCTACTAATAATCATCATCATAATCATAACACTCCACAGCCCGACCTTCCCACTGCTGGGTATACGCCTCTCTCAGTTTGTGCCATCCACCACGATCCTGCGCCAGTCTAAACCATCCACGGCCCACGATAATTGATTAATATCCTACTAATACTTATTATAAATTCGAAAGTATCGATATTTGTTGTTAATAAAATTTGTCACGGCTAAACCGATTTGGATGACATTCGAAAAGGTATAGTTCTGGTTCTGGGTATATAATACCTAGGCTACTTTTGATATATAATACATAGGCAAAGCCGTGAGCATAAACTAGTATTTCGTTCGCCAGGCGTATAGACGAGTGGCCACAGTAATCACCCCTACATATCGGGTACCAAAACCAGTCATACATGTAAAAAAAAATCTGCAAGGCGGGACGAGCGCCGCTTCGCAGGAGTTATTTATATATTTTCTATAGGTGTGTGGCACGGCTTAACACTACCTTTCGGCATAGAACATACAAGCTTGTACCCATGGTTTCACCCGAGTGGTACCTGGAAAAAAATATATGCCATTCTAGGTCTTGACAATATTGATTGCAAAACAAACATCAATACTTTCGCATTTATAGTATTACTAGTCATTGCCCACGTCTTCGCCCGTGTGGTACCCGGGTACAAAATAGCTAAAAAATTTATATAAGTAGTATATCAGTCATGTAGTTCCCATAACACAAGCTCTGCTTACTTTGGGGTTAGATGATGCTGTGTGAAAATGTCTAGTTTTTTTATTAAATCACGTGACCATCACTTTAACTTGAACTTGAAGTATTGATATTAAAATATTGACGTTTTCTACGTATTCGTAAAACGGCCATTACAAAACAACCCCTTATCTCCCATCAATAAGCCATTTTTTCTTTTGCCCAGTTGTAATCATACAAAGTTTAAATCCTTTTACCGGTAAATAGACTGTATTTACTTAGCGGCTAGGTTGAAAGTTAGCATGTTTAACTGTAACAAGCGCTAAGTCTGTCCTTAGATGTAGGGCTTCATAGTTCATCGCATTATCTAGGTTTACAGGAAATCTCCTGTAAATGCATTCATGTTGATATAACAGACACTTTGACTGTTTCGCAACAGTTCTCATATTCACGGGTTATTTGGGAAGTTGATTTTTTGAGATATTATAAATCTTTAAATTTCATAATGCTTAACTGACTTAAAAAAAGTGATTCTCTGAAAACATTATTTAAATCGAGTGAAAATAATCGAAATTTAAAATATTTTTCCAACTGATTGGCAAATATTTTAAATTTTAAACTAACTCAGTAATTATTAACGCCTGTCTATCTGTCTGTCAAGATCCGTTTATCTTGGGAAAGCGTGGAGGTATCGAGTTGAAATTAAAACCATATACTCAGTTGTACAGTCCCTTGAAGCTGGGAAAAAAATCTAACTTCTAAGTTAAAAAAGATACGACCGTTTATGCCTCAAAAAACCTATATTTAAACACTCTCAAGGGAATCAAAATTTATAGGGTTCCGTTGACCTAGAACTACGTAATTTGGCAAGTAATATCGTCTTATACTACAAGTACAGGAAAAATCTATACATTTGTAATTAATTGCATTACAAAAGTTAAAAAGTTTAAGTAATCGTATTCTCTACGATTACATAAACATATACATATGTACATTACTATACTTTGATTTGTGTTTCAATATTGTGTAATAATAATGTCTGAAATAAAAATATTGAATTGAATTAATGATAATTATTATTTTTGTTATGTTTGGACATTACATTCAAAGATAGATAGATGATGATACTTAATTTCACAAGATTAAACAAGTATATAGGTGAACTTACGCCTTTTCTCCCAGCTAACTAAAGACAGTTTTTTATTGAAAATGTATCGTCCACCTACTACCTACTAATATCTATTTAAACAACAGAATAATACAACCAGGTACTTAAAAACAGAAAAA
This sequence comes from Perizoma affinitatum, assembly GCA_961405105.1. NCBI lineage: Eukaryota > Metazoa > Arthropoda > Insecta > Lepidoptera > Geometridae > Perizoma > Perizoma affinitatum. The sequence goes on along the minus strand of OY560190.1, from coordinate 15,119,432 downwards.
ACTACCTACCTATATTTACTTCATGCAAAATACAAGTACTGGTGTCGTTGTCTTAAGAACATTCGAAGGACAAACAACTCAACAAGAAATCAACACGTGTTTCGGCTCTTCACGAAGCACCCTCACCACTATATTGACTCGATATCCAAAGACTCCACCTTGAGCAACATTTTCAAAGACATGTTACGTCGTCAAGCAAAGAAAATTAAAATACTAAAATACCACTTAATCACGCCTGAATCTATACTAATATTATAAAGAGGTAAAGTTTGTTAGTATGGATTGTAATATTAGATTGGTAATCTCTGAAATAATCATCTGGATTCAAGATCTTTCACCAATATTTATAATTAACATTACACATTTAGACACATTGCATATTACATATTGGACATCTAGGGTGGACATAGACGAATATATATTATCCCGTTAAAATAAAAGGTAATTAATTGATAATATAATTGTAACCAATTATGCAACGTAAGTCGACGAAAAAAAACGGTCGAGCGAATTCGTTTCTTACGAACGCTGCCTTAACGTTAAGAGCTACTTTTGATGGGCTACTTTTTATCCGGGGTGTACCCGCGGGAAAAAACATTGAGCCGTAACTAGTCAATACTAGTTATCTATCTAGTAAATGAATAACAAACATACAACGGATAAACATCCTCACTCCATATACATTCTCTGTATCGTGGGTATCAGGAACTGCGAGTACATGGTACCACACCACCTAGATCCAATAGGTATCCGTATCTTTAGATGCACAGAAAGCTTGTTCTAAATATGTCTATCGATCGCCCGTCAACATTGGAAGTGCAACATAGCTCAACCATGGATCTGTTTCCGGCATAAAACATCATTGCCACTTTTAATAACGACGTGGATGAAGTAAAAAGTAAAAAATAAAAAATATTCTAGCTATTTCCCATTCATCAAACCGGTGGGACGAAAGCTGGTGGGACGAACGGGACTACGCGTTTTCCTTGCTACTTAGTGCAATGAATAACTTAACTACCTTTTGGGTAATTCACTTAGAGTTCCCGCGAGAGTTCTAAATGTAATTGTGTTTCGGTGGAGTAGAGTAGATTATCGTAATAAGGTTATGCCGCGGTATCGCCGCTTAGCTGATTGCTTTGTGTATTTCGAGGAATAATCACTTTTAGACCGAGCAGGCACTGTAAGGTACCCTACCTTATCGTTTACCATAACGGTGTGAGATATCATCCTCTTGCATATAGACTAGCCGCGGTTTTACTCGCGTAGGGTAGATAATTGTTAGCATTAAATCTTTGCATGGTTTGTGCCCTTAAGTTATGTTTGTGACCTCCAATAAGAATAAAAGTTTCGAGCATCAAAAAATATTATAGGGCCGAATATCGGGACACAACGAGAACAACAAACAAAAAAGTGGCTCTGTATAATATAAGGATCTAGGGGCCAATATTCAAAGCCTGAAATCACTGATGACAAAAATAATTGCAAGAAAAAACTATTTACTAAAAGTTGCATTGTTATACAATTTATTTCCTTTATAAGCTCAAAAAACAAAAAAAATCTACGGGGCAATATTACAAGCCTGAAATCACTGATTAAAAAAATAATTGAAAGAAAAAACTATTTACTAGTTGCATTGTTATACAATTTCTTTCCTTTATACGCTCAAAAAACAAAAAAAAAAAAAACCTGATTTTGTTTCGTTTTTCAAACGTCAGTGCCAAATAGCCACGGCCATTTCGCTAATATTTAGCCATGATGATATTCAAAAAACGATCCCTTAAAATTAAGATACCATTTGTACCAATGCCCTGAAAAAATATGTAAATGTTGTCTTACCTTGGTCTTCTAGAAGGTACGAGGAACTTCAAGGGTCCAGTGGATTTCCTCCTGTTCCTGACTCCTGGCATCAGGTACTGATCATCATCAGTGTCAGAGGAACTCTCCAAGTTCACCAGCGCAGGCGCGGACATCCTTCTAGATACTTCTTTTGATACTTTCAGCATGTCACGGATCACCTAAGATAATAATGTCAACATGAATAATATTATTAATGTTTTCATGTAGTTTAAAATTACAACACAGTTACAATACAGTTTCAGAAGAATAATCTATCAAAATAACAATCTGGGTCTCTTCAGGGTAAGGGTGCATAGGTATCTTCTAGACCTTCATGTTCTATCGTTGGCCATCACTTACCATCAGGCGAGATTACGGCCATTAGGTCCATTCTTGACATAAAAAAAACACGAGCTTTGGCTCGAAAGTTGGGTTATTTACAATACCAGAATGATATTTCTGACAGACATGACAATTAACGTACATGTAGATCCTTAATGTAGAAGGTGCACTAATTAAATAATTATCAAAATTTTAGACCTATTTATGAATCAAATCAACATTCAATCTAAAATGTCAAACGGTTTCCCAATAACGATGAAGAATTTGAAATAACCACTACATAACATCATAAGTCATTACGAGAGAAAGTGCATCTGATGGGGTCAAGTGATGGGAAAAGCTGAACAGAAAATTAAGTTACATTCTAAAACTACAAATGAACTTACTTCACAGTATTTGCAAGCACTATCTTCAGAGAGGTACGCCGTAGTTATTGCATATGCGTAGTTTTCTAGAAAGCACTTGTGGCATCCATCTACGTAGTTTTCTTGATCTGTGGAATCCTCACTTGGTTCCTGTATTTTTAGCTTAATTTTCTTATTTTCTTTAGTCATTTGATTTACATCTAGTACCTTCTGATCTTGATGTTTCTTCTCTTCTACTAGTTTCTGCTGATTTATCTCTTTTAGGCATTCAGCTTGGTCGTTGTAGTATTCTACTATCTGTATGCTCTTTGGTTCCTTGTAGTCAATGTGTATTTTGGACGGTACTTTCGTTGGGCTTTTCTTTTTCTTAGCAATATTAATGTTGATGGGTTCTATTCGCAGCGATTTCATTTGCTTTATGATGTGCTCTTGCACGTACGGGTAAGATACTTCGCTAAAGTCCGTTATTTGTTCGTTAACTTCGTTGTATTTTAAGTCTTTTGTTTGTTTAGCTTCTATGGATTGTTTTGGTTCGCCTTTGATCTCAATTTTATGACCGTTTTTGATGGATACGTCTTCTAAGCAAGTTTCGTATCCATCTATCTCGTGATCTATGTAAAGAAGGTTTGTATCTTGGACGGAGATTTTCGTTGCTTCATAAAAACTAGTCGCTTCATCTGGATAGTTCAAACATTCTTTCCAACTTTCATCACTTTTGACTTTTTCAAGACTGGTCTTCTTCATGTCATCTTTCCAGTACTTATCAAAACTGATCCTTTCTAGTCCAGTGGGGGTTACAGCAAATACCATTTCGTCTGAAGTTGATATTTCTTTGCTTTGCTGCTTGATTAGATCTCCTTTTTCCATTTTGATCCTCAAGTCTGGCAGTTCTCTTGGTGTATTCAGTAAATCATCTTCCGTTATCGTCATGTCATCATCTTGTTCATCTAGAGAGTCTGATTTCGAAGACCTATGATCGTGTAAGCCATTCATTTTGATTATATCGGGTTTTGTGCCGTCATCCAAGCTTATGTCTCCCAAAACCGATAGTTCGTCGTCTTTTATTGAATGTTCTTCAGGCTCGAGGCATATTTGGACAACTTCTATGCCTTCTCCGTATTCTTGAAGACACTCGTGAAAGGAATCCATGCCCGTGTGGTCATCAGAAGCCAGAGAGTTGACGCATTCCTGTGGAGGTGTTGTGAGGTTAGGGAAAGCATTCATTTCAATTATTGATGTCATGGTCGTAATTTATAACGTTAGTCTAAGATTTTTTTTACAAATAAAGTGCATTAAATTGTACAATGAATTAAACTGAATTTATTACCAGGGAGTAAATGGTGTATTCAAAAATGTTAAACTTTTGGAGACATATAGGCTCTTTGAGTATTGTACTATAATACCTACTCGTTATGGTAATTACTAATGTAAGATTTTTTCGGTAATATATTTTTTTCTCTTGCGTCGCAGTCGTCTCGGCCCGCCGCGCCATCGAGGCTGTAAAGTATTTGCAGTGTCGATTGTAAATAATACAAGACTTGCAAAGTGGATTTAAAAGAGCTCTGAGTCGTTTGGGTTCTTAAAAAAAAAGTTAAAGTTTTTAAACATATTATTTTAATCAGCGCACATTTAACATTAACACAGGTTCAATTAAAGCATTTCACATCAATATAGCATTTCTCAATTAACAACAAATCATCTAAATACTATGTTACGATAAAAGTACAAAGTCAGGCAAATTCGGGTGTTTCGACCAAGATCTTGAAAAAAAATCTAGGTTTTAAATTTATTAAATAATTCATATGTGATTAAACCGTATGAATATATAGCTTAGCTTAGAACTGGCAAGATTTATTTCATTTCTATGATTATCGTCTATAGATTTATAGAATATCATCACAATAAGTAAACGTTACTTTAAAAAAAACACATTTCTGTTTAGAAATTATAACCCGAAATACCTACAGCACAAAGTATGTTGTAAAATCATATCAGAATGCCAATTTCATCAATACAGTCTTTGCTTTACACGACAAACTTCATAAAATATTAATTTACTATTCTTCATAATTGTATTCTTTATGACAATCCCTCATTTCCTTACAAGCTATGATATGTACGAGTTGACCTGTAAGTTACAGTAACATAATGAAGCTGTTGCAAATAAACGTTTAATTCCTTTGTTAATTTCCATTTTATTTTTCTGTGAAAGCACATCTAAATTCACATTACTAAATTGTACCTACATTATTTTTAAAATTCTTTTAAAGCATTATTAAAATCTATCACATTCTATAAATTGACTAGTAACATAATTAATATTTTAACATCTACTATTTCACGACTACATAACACAACTTTCACATATACATCCATTACATAGACATCCATTTCTAACTTTATTTTGTACGTACTTGAGTTTTTATTTAAATTTTATTTTGTCACTACGAAATGGACGTTTCTGATTTAAAGCAGCGGTGACATCATTTCCAAAATTTATATTATTTTAAAAATATTCAAAGGACGTGGTACTTAAACTACATTAGACTAGCATCAAAAAGGAGCAAAAGTTTTTATGGAAAACAAACAATCCGATAAAATTCATCAAATACCTACAACTCAATTATATAACTCTTAACTCGTTTCAAAGACAGTCGTAGCCAAATAACGTTTCGGTTTTCTTATAAAAAACGTCAAAGTTTTTAAAGAATAGGTTTTCATAGAGACACGAGAAGTCATCCGCTTACAGCTGTTGGAACCCGGTGTAAGTTCAATATATTGGCCTAAATAAAATGGGACATGGAATCATAGTTTTGGGGCTTTACTTATGCACGTAATAAGTGACGGCTTTCAAAGTTGTAATTGTAAAGAAAAAATATACTAGTTGATAAACCTACATGACTTAAAATAAAAAAAAAACATATTTAGCCAGATCCTAAAAAAGTTATCAAATACATTGGCCTCTTCCGTATACCTACAATATAATTTGTTTCTTCGGCTCACTGAGCAGATTTGGAAACACTTAGCTAAGTTGAACCTCAAGAAAAAGAATTTTGGCGTATTTCTCAATCATTATACATATAGGTACTTGGACTAGTTGATTTGGTAATGTAGAATTTTGGCAATAGCTTATATAATATGACACAACAATTCTTCAACTCATTATTTTTATACATCATTTGGATGAAAATCGTCAGTAAACGATATTGCCACGTATAGCAATTAAACGATGCTACTCGATATTTTTTTCATGGCCATCGTAAAGTTTGCCGTTTCCAAACGTATGTAGCAAAAATAGCATAGAGTCAGACGATTAACATCAAGATGGCCAAGTTTAAAGGCAGTTTATCTGTCACTTCATTGTTATCTCGGCTTTGATCTTCGGAGGCACCCTGAAGGGTCCTGGTGGTGAAACGGTCCCCAAATCCTGGTTACATTCCAGTTGCAGCTCCATGATGTCCTGGTGGAGGGACATGATGAGACGGAGGATCTTTGTGAAGTATTCCAATTTCTGAAAAAAAAAATTTTAGAATTTAGTTCGACAGTTGAACGAAGAATTTTAAATTAAATAAAGCTTTGAACAACTTTCGAGATAGTAACTTTAAAATTGCATTCAGATAGTAAAACATATTATAATCAAATTAACTAGTAAGATAGTTTGCTACGTTATATTTTATGCAAATTACGTGTTATCTAGATTTGTTAAACTAAGCACCAAAAGCTTTGATCGTGTTACTTCTCATGTGTAAGTAATTGTCTATAATCTAGTAGTATTTGGAGGTAAAAAAAAACTAAGTGTGAATCAAAGCATGCATATTTAAATATTGTACACTAAAGGGAAATTATTAAACTAAATCTAAAAAAAATTTTATAACCAAAACAATAAAAATATAATTCTTAGAGCGGTAGATAATGTTCCCTTTACTGTACAAATTTTTGATTCATTTTAAAAACGGCATGCTATTAACAACCCAAAAGTCAAATACTGCTCTAAGCGTAAACAAGCTTCAATAATACAAAAAACAACTTACTTTTGACTTTTCCCCTCAGTGTACAATAATCACGACACTTAGTAAACGAAAAATCAAAACAAACCGGTTATTACTTCTAACAATGACTTAAAAGATGTGTTTTTTTTATTAAAAATAAACTAACGGAAAATCATGTTAAAACTATGTGTATGGGAAATAAATGTTTAAAGACGTACCTGACTGCTTTGTACGCTGTGTTCATTCGCTCGTTCCCCGCCAACCACCGTGCTGCAAGGTAGTGGTTTCGAAATACCAATCCTCACAATACCTGCACAAACACACAATAATATTAACATTCGTTTAACACCCAGCATACACATACATTGTAAACTCACACAAGAATACCCTGTGTCGAGGGTATCACGAAGAAGAGTACCATACTACCACAAAACACAAATTTGGAACAAATGTTTTAAATGATTGTTAATTTTTCAATTACCTGACTATACCTACTTGCAAACTCTTAAAACAAGGCATCTTTTGGCAACTTTATTCATTTAAATGTACAACAATATTAAAACTGACTGCGACTGTCAAAAATACTGCACAACGGAATAAAAACAATTTTTATAGCATCAAAATACTTCGGCAAAGTAACTTCTTTTCACGACGCGTATTTAAATTTATCTAATTATTTTCCGTGTTACTTCACGCTTATTTGCCTTTCATTGATCCAGTGTTATTTCTTCTGATAAGATTCTTATCAGCTCTGTGAGAAACAGAGATTTCACTCGTTTATTTCTAGCTATTTGATGAGTTTAGTGACGGTTACTTTGTTTTTTAAGTTTATGGCCAATATTTTGTATAAGGTTTATACAGAGGACAGCTATTGAAAGATAATCAATAATAAAATAAATAAATTAGCCATAATTTTGATTCCCTTAGTCATTTTGCTAATGAATTAGGAAGATGCTCTGACTAAGGCAACCAATTACGAAATAGTGAGAAAATCGAAGACAGCAACTTACCTCTAGGGGCAGCTTTGATAGCAGCCACAGCGGCAGCCAGAGGACTTCGCGCACATTCCAAACCATTAACGGACACCAATCTATCCCCCGGTGACAATCTACCATGTCTAGCGGCTGCCCCACCAGCTACCACGGATCGCACTACAATCACTGATCTACTGGAATCTGCAGGATCCTGAAATCAAAGAAAAATCTAATAAATATGACGTCATAGCAAACAAAAATCAGTTTTTTTGACAGCCTTCGACTACGATTATCATATCATATCATTTGTTAAGTTAATATAATTTAAACGGACGTTTACAATCATGTAATGGAAAATAAAGCTTATTGAGAGCGACAGTTTATTTAGTACCCACCAAACATTATTTTACAAAATGGGGTTACCACAAGGCCTAATTTAAGACCCTTTCTGTTCCTTTATTTGGTTGTTTAGCGCAGGTTTTTTTTTAATCCGATTTACGTGATTATTTCTTTAAATGCATTACTGGAGTAACGAAGAGATGGAATTAATCTAGGCGTTAAAAAACTTGACAGATTCTAAGAGTAACGCAATTGAATCGTATTTATTTTGTCGTTGTTATATAATCGTAAGTATTATTTTCAGCATTGTCAATGCACACTATGTAACACTTTTGTATTACATGTTACAAATTAACACTGCTAGTATTCACAGTATCTTTACCTAGTACATAGCTACATAATATGTAAAACTTAACATTGGCACCTTTCCCGTTACTTATCTACACTAGGTACATAGTTTATTGCCTTAGCACACATGACTTACCAAATAATCCAGTATAGAGAAGCCAAGACCTCGGTCCTCCTTCACCAAGTCTATGAATTCAACTTCATCAGCCCACATTGCGAGCCCGCTGAGTGGTTCGAGCGACCGAGATCGATTACGTTCCAAGTCTTCTGAGCAGAATTCTGTAAAACAAAATAAACTGTGTAATCATCATCATCAACAGTCTGAGAAGTTGCCTGCTTTGGATAGATCTCCCCATGATAAATGATTTTAAGCAAACTCAATCCATCAACTTTCCTACAATCCCAAATGTAACTTTTGAATGTATCATAGTTATGAACAAAATGTTTACTAAAAAAACGGGATATTTACCATGATTAGTGAATTTGAATATTTTCCGATATTTCAGTTGCATGTACCATGATCACATGATATTATCGGTCCATCGATTTATTTATCACGATAATAAGATCTTAGGGGTTAGTAAATACTGACATTACAGCCGTTACATTCACACTAGCGAGAGTGAGCGTACCAGCAGTAGAACTATTGCACTTTCTAGTTCTGGTCACTACACACTTCGACCACTTGGGTTGTTTGTTTATTACATTGGCTCCTGGCTATAATTCTCCATGAATTTATGTGACTATATTCACCGATTCTATCACATACTAGCTTTTCATGTCAAGTAACACAATGTTATCTATATATCAAACCTGATACCACGTACTGATAGATCGACCTCTTCTTTACTTTATGATGGTAGACTCACCTGAATGTTGATGTGAGAGAACAGTATTTGTGCTGCAAAATGACGCCACAGAGCTCTCAGACTTGGCTTTGATGAGTCGCGCAGGTGGCGGCGCTAGTTGCTGCAAGCTGCCTCCTAGGACTGAGCTCTGAAGACAAAATGAGTACTGTGTAAATATCTGTTATCTGACAGAGCTTGGCTTCCATAAAATATAGGTGCTTTTGTTAATCCGTAAGGCATTCACAGAAAATCATTCAAATGTTGAAAATGTTCAAAGATATCCTACCAGTTGCAATAAACGAAACTATGAGTTTTAAGATAATATGTTGTCTATGGTTACAAAGACTTTTCATAAACTCACATTTATCCGAGGCGGATCTCGGTTTTTCCTAGTCCTGACGGCGACCAGTGTGGTAGGCGTTGTAGCGGTCCTCAGCCTTGACACCACATCCACGTGATGCGCTCCTAGTACCCGCCACCCATTTACCTGCAACATTTCAACATCTGTACCATACTACCAAACAATATACACACGCATTTTCTGGTTTATAAGAGGGACGAATTTCAATGGTTTTGAATAAATTTTTTTGAACAACATTAATCCAGTCCATCCAAAGATTATCTGAAAGAGACTCTGATATTATTATGAATACTATTGTTATTACTCGATTGACATGGAAGGAAAAAGGGGAGTCCTTTGCCCAGCTTGTCCTTGACTATGCTAGCAACATTATGTAATGCAGTGTCAACTATCTATCTTCGCGCAAGTAAATACTTTATTTCAAGTTTGATAGTGACACGACGAACGGCGTATCGGCTTACCTCCAACAGCTCGTCTCCTCGATTGAACAAGCCAGTGGAAGCGACAGGCCCGCTCGGCGCTAGGGAACGTATATAATGCCTTGCCTGGACCTCCTTTCCTGATACCACTCGAACTGTACCTTCCAATGATATTCCCAGTCCAGCTTTCTTATCACGGATTATTGTTCCCACCTGAAAAACAGGAGCGAATCATCAGAATATCTATCTATCAGTAAGATGATATAATGCCCCGAAAATTCAACCTAGCAGGAGGTCACGGGTTCAAACCACGCCGTGGTTCAATTTTTGGGCTATTTCAAAATCTTATGGTTTCTCCTAATAGTGGATTAAAACTATAAAACCAAATTACTATAAGTTTATTAACACGTAATCTAACGTGCTAACGTAGTTCCTGTAAACTTTCACCGTTTCATCCATCCCGCATTCATTCTGTTCCTCACGTCCCGGAATCTCATGAGCGGTAGTCACCACAATATCGTAGTCGTGCTGATGCCCCGGCCAGTCCTTCTCGTTGCTGAGGATGTCCCGCCACTTGTCCTGTATCCTCCTCGTCTCCTGCAGCTCCTCCTGACCTATCACTATCTCCTCGTCCTCGCGCTCCGCGGGCGGGGAGGGGAGGTGCGCGCAGCTCTCTATCTCTGTCTCTATCACTGTCGACTCGTCATACTGAAAGAGATAGAGACAGTTTGAATGAAGAATAAAATCGACGAGTTATTTATTAAGTTTAAGGAAAACCAACAGAACCTGATAACAGATACCACAGAAGGCCGATAAAAGGTTTTCACATTTAGGTATAGAATATACATAGATAGATACATACATAGTGGGTATGAAATATGAACATTTAAACTCAATATTGTAGCCGGGCCGATAAGACCATCCGTTGTACAACATTGAAAAAGATTGTAGTACCTTCTTATTTAAGCTGAAATATTATTTGGTGTGCAATAAAGTATTTTCCATCCATCTATCATCCCCTATCTCCTCTAGTAACCTATTTAAGAACCTCCCTTCAAGTCATACATCTCAGGTATCTATATACTTATAAGTAGACCTCAAACCCATATAGAATTAAGCATTTGTATTCCTTGTCGAAGGTCTATGCCTATTCGAAAGTGGACTATTCGAGCTATTGATGATGTTAAAGCTATTAATTATAAATATGAACACGCTCACTACTGTATTCCTCATGATGGACATCCTCAGATGTCTCAGTGCGTAGATATTCAAAGATACCACGTAGGGAGTAGTCAGAGGCACGTCCATACGTATTTGGCACGTGCCCGCTTTTTTGCAGTTAGCCGGTGGTGCATGCCTAAGAATAGTTAAAACTTACCACACTAAAGCTGTACTTGGCGAGTGACGTCACAGAGGGGCTGGGGGGTGCTATCGGTGATCCCGACCGTCTCCCGTCCTGAGCTGCTAACGCTTTCTGGAGCTTCTCGAAACCAGCTCCTCGGAGATACCTGGAACAAGGAAAAGTACCGTTACTTAGGAATATTGAAATAGACTAGCTTATTTAATACTAACCAATCAAAATCAATAAATAAAAAGTTTTTATGTCGGACATTAATGCAAACCATTTTGTTAGTAGTTAAAGGTTGCCGGTGATTTATAGGCATATCTTGGTATCTCAGGGAGGCAACGCGTGAGTACCTCTAGTATTGCAAGCTTTCATATGTTACGGTAACCGGTTACCAACTAGTGGGCCTTATGCTTGTTTGCCATTTTAGTTGTATAAAAAAAACTGCTCTTTGTTTGGTCAAGCTCTTATTGACCGAACTAGAATAGGCGGTCTTATCGCTTGGATTCGGGAGTAACTAACCTTAAAGCCTTCAACCTGACATGGGGTCCCTTCGCATCTCTCAGCAACGCGACCGCTCTGTGATTGGTCACTCCGTTTAGTGAGACGCCATCCACCTGAACAATGACAAATTAAATTCACATAAGTATCCACGTATTTATGATTTATTTAACATCTGAGCGATCCTTGGGGTTTTCCAAGTCAATTTTACAAGAGTTGAGCTCGACTGATGATGGAACATATAATCTCCCGATCGCTGGCTTATTCTGTTTTCTTAATTATATATATTTTTAACACGCTTTTCCTCTATTGTTACTAATTACTGAACATATAATGTAATCAAATCTTGGAAGTCAATTTAAATATACTTCTAAGTGTTGTTGAAATGAAACTTACATATAGGACATGTACAAAGACGAGCTTAAGCTAGTAGTTAAGTAGTTGGCTGGACGAAAACTCTTGTTAGGGTTAACCCGAACAAGAGTTTTCGTCCAGCAAACCTTTGATGTTTTTCGTGCTTTTTAGATTTTTTAACTACATATTTTATTTATTTTGATCTCTTACATAGCCTTAGCGTATAAGGCTTTATTTTAGACATCTGAAATAAAACAAATTATTATAACTTTTGCTATAATAACGTAATCATTCCGCTGATTGATGCTATTTTAGAGATCCTTTAACTTTATTAAATCAAACAACAAACTATAATGATCCGTGAAAGATTAAAGTACATAGTTGTACCACTAAGGTTTCCTCGATAAATAACCCAACAAGTACATGACATTTTCATAAAACATTGTTCAGCAGAACACGAGTAAAAACGTACTTAGAAGTGAAAATACCTACAGAAAAAATATATACCTATTTATTTTATTTTAAACTATTCAACAAAATCATACAACTCTCTAGGTCTTTAGTTAATTATTTTTTCATACAGCCAATAACGGACTTACATTTGTTCTATACTTAAACATAGAACTATATACTTAATCTTAGTTCGTTGTTTACCGCGTAACATACGGTACATCATTTATAATTCGATAGTGAAACCACACATCGATTATGTAATAGAAATCTAGGGTTCAGCAGCTAAAACCAATCTAGTTAGAAACTAGATTGGTTAGAACCACCTATTACAAATATCACAAAACAAACTCATCAAAAGATTATTTAATTATGATTATCTCACTCCAACTATAAAACTTTATAAAGAAACAAAATAAATGAACATAAATAAAACTTATTAATCTGGAAAATACTACACAAAGACATACATACTGATATAACTTTTAAATCTAAACACCATACCCAGAAAATGCGACTAAGAAGCGCCAATAAGCTAATACTACGTCCTCCAAGGACTAATTATGGTAAAAAGAATATAACTTTTGAAAGTGCAAAAATTTATGATGAACTACCGAATATTATAAAAGAAACAAAAAACACACATAAGTTTAAAAAGTTGCTAAAAATGTATTTATTTAATCAAGGCGCAAATTAGTAATAAAAAAAAAATCTTGACACTTTTAGTATACGCTGATCTGTGTAGTGTAAAACCTGTCCTTATAAAGTAAGTTTTGCTTAGTAAGTTTTGGTCTTGTCGCTCATATTTTTCAAATCTACCCACCTATATTGAACCTAAACAATGCTAGTTGCGAATCTTTTGTATGGTATTATCTAACGTAAAAATAATAGGTTTTTGTCATTTAGTTTTACCTATTCTAGATTAGTTCATAACGCACGCTCGCGTATTGCATCTATTTAAGTAGGTACCTACCTACGCAATGTTTTTTGTTAGTTATAAGTTCTCATTTAAGTGAATTATAAATTAACCAATAATTGGCGAGAGTCACTTAACTATGCTGATTAAAATAAAATGTACAGAACCCTGTACGCGCGTGAACTATTCACACATGGTGCATTTAATTTCCAAGTTTATTATTCAAGTCAGCCATTTACTGTAACGATACATGTAGCAATAAAATACCTACTTAAATACCCAACTACAGTATGCTACATGCTCGTGTAACCTATAAGTAAAGGACGAAAACGTATGTTTTGGCAATAACGCTAGTCAATGTATGTCCCATACATAATTGCGGTACGTGACCTTTAATACCGATGGCAAAACAGTTAAGGATAGACTCATTCATTAACTAGATGAATGAGTATATCCTTAACTGGCGCAGTGGACGAAGGCCCGCCTGAGACGCAGAAGGTTGCGGGTTCGGTTCTCGCTGCGGGACAAATATTTGTCTCGGGTATACATGTATAAGTACCTAGTATAAAATCAGTCATGTAGTTCTCATAATACAAGCTCTGCTTAGTTTGAGGCTAGATGATGCTGTGTGAAAAATGTCCAGCATTATTAATTTATCTAGTACATGAATGAACTAATGAACGAACGAAAATACTTTATTGTAAAACACACAATAACAAAATATATTATAAGTAACTAAAAGGACAATGGGCATTCTTATCGCTTAGAATGATATTTTCCAGACAACCTTGAGATAGAGCGGAATATTGTAATGAGAATTATAGTAATGGTTGACGGTGTTAGTTATAATAAATAATAATAAATACAAAAGGAGAGTGCGATACAAAAAATACAACTAGTTACATAGTTTATAAGATATAATAAAATTATATCAGCAGACTCAATACTAAGAGCGCTGTCCTCCAGGCCACCTTGGGATGGAAAACTTGGACGGTGGTATTCGTCACTGAGTCAATGTTACCTACTCGTTTGACAAAGACAGTATAAATCCGTACTTTGTCGTCTAAGTACAGGCCTCGGTCACATCTATAGAACAATAAACTTTCTGTGACTGATGATGATGATGGAGATTTTGTATCACTTATTACAGCGCCCCAGTGATTTGTGGTGATAAAAACGTAATCCTTAAATTATCTTTGAAGTCAATGAGAACGATTGCAAAAATCCGTAAAGATTGCATTACGGATTTTTGCAATCGCAAAACAAAATAAGCCCAAAATAATAGTAATTCGATTCAATGAATCGAATAAATTTACAAACAACTCTGTGAAGTCGAATAAAACGTCAACAATTCCATTCCAATATCATCAGATCACAGAGCATCCAACCGGTTGACCTACAAACAAAATGAATATGCAATCGGTACAGTACCGTCGCGTACACAAGAGCTAATTATAAATTCCCGTCTCGCTGCCCCCGAATACGGGCATTCTAGTGCGTGCAATTTCGTGGAGTAAACCCCACACAATTTTAGTGTGTCGAAATTGCTACAAAGGCTGGTAAAAAACTGTGGATATACACGCTGCTCTTGTGGATTTTATGCCACATATTTGAGAAGCTTTCTTCCCTAGCTGTTATCCGATTAGGTATGCCTATTGCCACTTAAACTTGCAAATTCTAAGTACTATTATTTTCTTGTACTTTATCACGTAGTGATAGCTCTTTCCATAGCTCGCTGCGCGTCCTTGAGCTTATTAAATAGACCGATAGTTAGCCTTATAATTATCACTATTTGTAATACAAAAGTGGTGTCAAGTTAGTATCTCTAAAACTCCAAAAAATAACCAAAACAGAAATGCGGATAAAGTCAAAATTCATTTATTCATTAAAATCACAAGGATCACTTTGAAACGTCGGTTTTATCTACTGCCTGTTCCTCCGCGACCAAGCCAGGACAGAAAGGCAACAAAACAAGGCTGGTTATTCCTTTTAACGATCCTTTTACAAAACAACGTGTGGGAGCATTTTCAATCCCAAGAGTTATTATCATCTAAATTATCAGATATTTTATAGTATGCCTTTTTATAAAGTTTTTTTTATATACGTTTTTAAATTTGTTTATTGTCAATTTTTGTATATCTCTTAGGCGTTTGTTATAAAAGCGTACACCTTGCCCTTTAAACGATTTACTAACTTTATGGAGTGTACAAGTGGCAACAGCGAGTTTATCTATATTTCTGGTATTGCGATGTTGATTGTACTTGTGTGTACGAGTATACTGTACCGTTTCGTACGATGTCGGAGCTAAATACAAATTCCCGTTTCGTTGCTCACGAATAGGCATTGTGCTCGACTGTACTGGACCCTGATTGCGGGGAGAAGCGAACAGTTTGTGATGAGCTATTTGTTTTGAACTTTATTGTTACTACTTATGACATGACGTGGGCGAAGACCAGTCTGAGACGCAAAAGTTTGCGGGTTCGATTCTCGTCGCGGAAAAAAATAATTAAAAAAAAATATATATAAGACTGATCTTTATTTGCTCGACTACAGGTACATTGGTTCTTATGCTACTTTATTCAGTATCAATGTACTCGACTCAATTTGTCGTGCAAATATTAGGCACCTACCTACTCAGTTTATGAGTCATGTAGTTTCCATAACAAATGCTTTGCTTACTTTGGAGCTAGATGATGCTGTTTGAAAATGTCCAGCATTATTATTATAATTATAGTTTACGGGAAAAGACGAACACTAGGCGCTCCGCTCTTGCAACAGAGTACGGAAGTGAGTAGGGCTCACTTCTAACGTAAAAAAAGTGATCTATTTTCATAAACATAAAATAAAACATTGATAACGAGTCTGTGTTGCATTTTTTAAAGTAAACAAAATTTGGTAACACGAAAATTGCTACCGTATTTAATAAGAAACTGAAAATAGTAGATGGTGTTATTTTTAGTACTGCCAAAATTGATTAAAATTTAATTTTCATAAGCCAAATTGAAAATTTTCAAAAAACTTGTTAGACAATTATATGTCATTTGAAAAAAGTCAAGGAACTAGTTGCGTCCCAGTTCCTTCTAGCTTATTCCTACCTTCTTCTACTAGGTAGAAGAAGATTCGGGATAGGTGAAACAGAAAGAAGCAATGTGTATAAATCTGTCACCTCAACAATTCTGTCGTTGACTCGGATCTCGCCGCAGAGATCAGCCGAGCTGCCTTCGCTGATACTCTTCACGAAGATTCCACTTAGCTCCTCTGCAAAAAAACACACCATTTATATATCAATTCTTTCTCCGCACTGGTATTTGAAAATTGTAAATGTTATAACCATTTTGACTTTATCTGACTATTTAATATGATTATTTAACCTAATATAGTGACGCATGTATCCCGGAGTGGCAGATCCTGGCATACCTCTTTAGATTCATTTATTCTCATCACATTCATCATACAAGCTCTGATCTGGCCTTTCTCTAGAATGTCTCCAATTTGATCAGAGTACGTTCGCCGTGGCCTTCCACTTCCAACTATTCCATCCACGCTCGCCTTGTATACTTGTTTTATTTATATTCTTTCATACTTCCTTTCTATATGCCCAAACCAAAATTAAAAATAAAGTTCGTTAATTAAACTCAAATTACAACGCCTTATCCGGGTTCATGTATCTACCTATTTTATATAATCTAAGACCTCTGAATAAGAAATGTTTACGAAACCAGTAAATAAATATTAATATAAATATTTTATGGCCAAATCACTCCCAAAGTCAGGAATTACATGAATCCGTTTGTTTTCTAAGGTATTCTGAAAACAATCAATTAACTTAATAGAGGAACAAATCAGGTTCACCCCAAACATAAATAGTTTCCAAACGGTGCTTTCAGTGCAAGTCATGGCCCCACCTTACACACCCTACTTCCCCTAAATTGAAACAAAAAACAAACAGGCTTCCCCTTTTATATCACGACAACGATAAGAAAAGTGATTTTCTATACGTGACGTATACGTCATAAAGTTCATTACAGATGAATACTACGTTCAGCCCGGTCAAAACTTGACTAATTATCGCAAGTTCAGGTCAGAGCTTCTGTCTCTTTTTTTACAGCTGTGTGTAGAATTAACGTATAAAAAAACAGAAGTTCTGCACACCCAAATTTGTACAAAATAGTATTTACATCGCGGATTCTAAAATATTTTTATTTCATCGTTTTTATCTACATCGTTGACTTTACAAAATAGTAGCGACACCGTAACTTCTACGAAATAGTATCTATATCATAGCCTCTACGTAATAATATATAAGCCGTAGTCTCTATGAAATAATATCTACACCATAGCCTCTACAAAATAGTATCTACACCGTAGCCTCTACGAAATAGTATCTACATCGTAGCCTCTACGAAATAGTATCTGCACCGTAGCCTCTACGAAATAATATCCACGCCGTAACCTCTACGAAATAATATCTATACCGTAGCCTCTACGAAATAATATCCACGCCGTAACCTCTACGAAATAATATCTATACCGTAGCCTCTACGAAATAGTTTCTGCACCGTAGACTCTACGAAGTAGTAGGTGCATCATGATAGCATCTACAAAATAAAATATACATCGTAACCTCTATGACATGGAAATTATGTGCGCAATAGCCCCAAGTAGACCCAATACGCAGTACATTTCGTTGCCTGATTCTTCGAGGCTTGGCCGTGAGGAGTCGGCGAAAATTTACTTATAAATAAGATCTTGAAATCACTTATGATTTTTCCAAATGATCCTTGCGAATTCAATAATAATAAAGCTATTGATTGGGACTTTGACATCCCTAGTTGCAATTGTAGCAGGGACATCCCTAGTTCCTTATTGTTTCCAGTTCATATTGTTTGTTATTGCTTCCGATTGCTGCAAACTTCTGTATGAGACGAGAATTAAGAATGCCTTCTAGAATTTATAGGTACTGTTTTTTTACATCAATAATACACCTTAATTTGACAATAATCTCACCTGATGGTGACAAGTGACTATAATTCTAAAATTTATAAAGAGGTCCCTTCCACTGACAAGATACAAGATGGATGTTAATATCCGTGCTTCTGTTTTTTGTCCTCAGGTGCAAAGGAGATGGTGAGATCAGATCATGTAGGAACTCGTGGGAATCTTCCCCGAGTTCAGTTTTCTGAATGTGACATCTTTTCGTTATCAGCTAATATGTTTAAAAAACAAGTGTCTCTCATTTAACACGCAGGTAATTGAATATGTACCTACTTATTTAATTTATTTTGTAACCTAGTTTAAGAAGTACCGTCTTCAAAATTATTTATATAGTGTTACTATTAGCGGCAGCTTAATTGGTGTAAGAATGCTTAGTTTTTAACATTAATCTTGATATTGTAAACCGTTTGTGCCTTAATAAAAATAAAAATAAAAAAATAAAAAATGTAGTTTCTAGAATATAGATAGGCAACAACTTGTTAACTATCTGTTTCTGCTGCATAGTAGTAATTCTCACACTTCCGATTTGAAGGGTATGGGTACCGATGAAATTACAGGCACGTGAGACATTCCACCCGTTACGTCTCAGGGACGGGAACGCGCGAGTGATATCTCTGATGTTGGAAGCGGCCATATGTTACGATAACCAATTACCAATACTTTGCGTCGTATGTTTATTAAAAAAAACTGATCAGACTGTTTGAAGGGGACACGAAGGTATACATCTCGTGAAGGTACTCGCATTGTGAGCTCCGATCAATGTAATCTCGTCGGCGTGTTTGTTTGTTTGCTGACCTACTTGCGAGATGAAATCCATTCGGCAGAATACTTGAATGAATTTGTATATTCATAAGATGAAATCTGCTAAAATTATTTAGATTTGAATGAGTTTTTAATTGTTGATTTTAATTCGTTCGTCTTTTTTGATAGATGGCATGTTAAACTGATTGGGAATAGTTAACTGACCCATAGTCCAGCCTGATCCAATACTAGGATTCCCTGTGTCGTGGGTATCAGGAACTACGAGTACTCTGATACCACACCACCTAGATCCAATATCCGAACATTTGTCCCGCATCGGGATTCGAGGCCGCATCTCTTGTGCGGTAAATTTCCATCGTCTCTGCAGCATACCCTATTTACTTGTGGCGATAAAACTCATCTAAGAAGTCCTCCTTGAAATCATACAAATCGATTGCAAGACACCCACATTTCAATCTGATAATCCTATTTGGATATAAATGGACATACAAACAACCTTTTGTGGCTAACGCATATACGGGCTCCTTGCATCGCGTATGAGATAGTTTTTGGTGACTTAAACTCTGTTTTCTACGTATAGTCCTACTAGCTTCTGCCCACGGCTTCGCCCGTGTGTTACCCGGATAAAAAGTAGTGTTATTCTGATGTATTTAAGTTATATAAATTTAAAGTTTCATTAAAAATCCGTTCAGTATTTTTTGCATGAAGGAGTAACAAACATCCATCCTCACAAGCTCTCGCATTTATAATATTAGTAAGATAAGATAAGATTTCTACAAATAGTTAGCAGTCTTATTTTCCTAATTTAATATAATGTAGATCGTTTTTATAGTAGCTGTCTTATTCGATATTATAAATAAATATTTTTCAATTAAAAAAATGACAGTTGTTTCGTTCGCAAATGTGCTTTAACGCTTGAAGCAGCGTGCTAAAAGTTGTCTGACTTTATGTTAATAAAGGACTAATTAGCGACCTGCTAAGTTAGCGAGTGATTATGAATTAAGAGTGTTAAATCAAACCAAACGTGAAGTCACGGGTTCGAGTCCCGCCGAGGTTGAATTTTTGGGATATTAGACTTACCCTGTTCACAAACGTATCCAGCCACAGTGATGCCCAGCCCTAATGAGTTCTTGTTTAATTGAACATCGTAGCTCAACGTTTCCGGTTCTGAAGAACCTCTGATCGCCATGTCTAGTGGTAGCCTGTAGAAAAAAAATATAGTTCTGTATCCAACCAATCGACAGAAATCACAAGAATAATAGAAAACACGAATTAGGTATACTTATCATGAAAAAAATACAATATAACACAGGCATGATATAAAACTCAAAAAAAATTTATAATTCACAATAGGTTTCTCCATTTACATTGTTAAATATAAATGTATAAGTTATCTGTAATGTTGTATTTTATGTGTAAATAAAGAATTTGAATTGTCTTGTTGTAAGTACCTTTATTATGTGCATTTAAGTAATGAATAATATGATAGATCTTTTTCAGGATAAAATAAAAATAAACTTCAAATTTTTACTAAAACTGTTTATGGGATCACCCTAGAAGTACGGCGGTAACCGTACCCATTAAAAATATAATCATTAAAATCGGTTCACCATTAGCGATAAGACCACCCTTTGTATTTTGCTACACGAATTGAGAAACTTCTCCTTTATTAAAGTCGGTTGAAAATAGCCCAGGGTGTCTTTATAAAATAGCAATACCTGGGAGTTTGTGGGTGGATGGGCTGCGGCGCGGGGGTGAAGGCAGGGGGTGGTCGAGGGGTCGTCAGCGCTCCCCTAGGTACCACCGCAACTATTGATGCCACAGGCTGCAATAAAAGTTATTAACTTAAAATAAAAAAAAATACTATATCAATAATAATATCAATATCAATATCAGAACTCCTTGTGACGAGCTCGTCCGGTGAAGTGCTACCACCATACCTATTACTGTACCAAGCAGTAATACTAGCATTGCTGTGTTCCGCTTTGAAGGGTATTGCCGGTGAAATTACAAGCAAATCACCAGTTATGTCTCATGGTCGGCAACGCGAGTGATATATCTGGTGTTGCAAACGAGTCAATAGGTTACGGTAACTGCTTACCAACAGGAGGGCCAATTTTCGAGACTTTAGTTGTAAAAAAAATGTTATGTTCGCTTGAACAATGATGGTTCTATCATGGTAATTATCTTATCGTGGTGAAATTCATAATAGATTTAATATAGAACCGTGGACATCAAATAATGTATAATATTAATTTAGTAATTTTCACAGTTCCAGATTTCATTACCTATTAACAGCCGTGATCAAGGTTATTTCATACCAGCTTCTGCCCACGTCTTCGCCCGCGTGGTACCCGGATAATAAGTAGCCTATGTGTTATTCTGATGTATAAGCAATATAACTGTAAAGTTTCATCAAAATCCGTTCAGTAGTTTTTGCGTGAAAGAGTAACAAACATCCATCCTCACAAACTTTCGCGTTTATAATAGTACTGGGATAGGATATGAACTGTTACTGGCCACAACTTGGACGGCGTGGTACCCGGATAAAAAGATGAGAAGAGAAGAAGAGAGAAAGACGATATAAGATAGATACGACATATCCTTCGTAAGAAACGCATTCGCTCGACCGTTTTTTCATCGACTTGTGTTGCAAAATACGTCTCAACGAAAAACCCTTTTATTTGGACAGGATAATATACGGCCTGTATCCAACCTGAATGTCCATTCTAAATATTGATGAAAGAATTTAAATCTGATTTTTGTATTTTTAGTCGGAGATTACATATATCCAAACTCACAAATTTTACCTTTTTACAATATTAGTGTAGATTTGAATAATGTAAAATAGAATAATGTAGCTACAACTATCGTGCCTTATAATAGAATGTTTAGATGCGCCTCTGACTACCTTATTTTAATCAAAAGATGCCCATCACTTTTTTACTCAAAAATAAATAAATAATGCTAGTCATTTTTCACATAGCATCATCTAGCCCCAAACTAAGCAGAGCTTGTATTAAGGCAACTACATGACTGATATACCTTCTAATTATGTACTTTTTTTAGTTTCATATTATACATAGAGACAAATATTTGTCCCGAAATATTTCAACCCACAACCTCCTGCGTCTCAGGCGGGCCTTTGCCCACTGCGCCACAGAGATCGTCCGTACTGTTAGGTGTTTTTTTTATATTATTTACTCTCAGACTAAATGCAAGTTGGTTCTTACCCTATGATGCACTCTCTCCTCGATGATGGTGGGCGGTGGCGAGGATGGCGTGGTATCCTCGCAGAGCGCTCCGAAGCCGTCGTGCCCCGCCTCTGACAACCGACGCTCCAGATCCATGGGGTCTGCCAGGAGTCGCGATGGAACTATGGGGGCTGAAGATGAGCCTAGGGACTGAATAACATACTTTCAATTAATAAAATAAAATAATTTTGTATTCCACGACCTCTGTGGCATAGTCGGCGAAGGCCCGCCTGAGACGCAGAAGGTTGCAGGTTCGAGTCCCGTCGCAAATATTTCTATGATATATTAAATATACATTATATCTATCTGCAAATATTTATCTCGGGTCTGGGTGTTTTTCAGGTTCGATATGTATTTACAAAAACAAAATGCGGGACCTTGACATAAACAACCTTGTTTTAGTCATTCTTGAACAAAATTTTGATACACTTTATGACCAAAAAAGTATTGTGGAAACATTTTATACCAAAAACTATAGTAAATATCATTCATAATGTAGACTCTCGGAATGAGTCGAAACTTAGTCGGTGCCTGCACTGATAGTACCGTACGTGAATATACCTGTTTACAATGTGAATGTGTGACATTTTTAGCTTAGTCTGTATAACTGAAACTGAATCTTACTAATATTGTAAATGCAAAAGCTTGGATGTTGGTATGTTGCTAGTGATCTCTGTAACGGCTGAACCAATTTGAATGAAAATTAGAATATAATTAGGCTTTTAATTATTATATATTTTTTATCAGAGTAACACGTGGCCGTTGGCAAATGCTAGTATGCTATAAAACTCCAATTTTCAAATCGCGCGACAAAATGAAGTCAAATCAGCCTCCATTACAGAGCCGAGTGACGACATTTCCGATGCGGCACGTCGGTCATATTAGCAACCAGCAGCCGGAAACGATACGAATTCGAACGAAATGGTATTCAATTTTAAAAGGGTAGTTTGCAATTTATAAATGTTAGCAATTTTAAACTTTACTAAAAATCTTTTAGGTGTTAAAAAGTATTTCAGAGTTTGTTACAGAGAGTACCTTGTAGGCAACTTACCTTTACCTACCTATTTGTATACCTACATTAATCTATAATTTACACATATATTTTATGTACACACATACAAATACACAACATTAAATAATATATTACATACATACTTACATAATAATAATATCTACGCTTAAATACTATTTTTACATATTTAACTAGATAGTATTGTACTATATTTTATCATGTACCTACCTACCTACCTACCTACCTACCTACCTACCTATGTACTCACGCGTAAGATATTTTATCGTCGCGCCTCCGATCGTTCAAACTCGCTGAGCTATGGAATCCCCAAAGGCGATCACACTAACCCATGACTATCGAGATTGCAATCAATCCACAAATTATCTGATTATAAGTTATGTTAATTATGTAAAAAACGGAACGTCCAATGGGGAACCAATTTCATTAATTGGCAATGTCCATCTATGGCACATCCAGCCTACAAATTAGCGTGATACGATTCATCCCATCCGTTATTTATTTTATTCTATACATAGTTTGAAAACAAACAGCTTTAATAAAACTAATGAACAATAAATTGTATGAGTTGGATTAGCCTTTGACAGTTTTCAATAATAGTTCTAAGTTTAATTGTCAATAATTGTTTAGAATAATGAGGAGTTTCATCGTATAACTACTACTACCTACTGTTATTAGTTAGTATGCATTCGACAACAGTAATATAACTAACAAAATAAATAGGGCATGCCGCTTTCCTCACGATGTTTTCCATCAGATTCAGATTCAGATTCAGATTCATTTATTAATAACGAATTGTTACATGTCAATAAAATAATACCAAAAAACAAAACAATAGTAGGTACATATTAAAATTAATAATTCTGTAACAATGTTACAAATACTTATTTTTTTTTTGTAAAAAATTCGTCAACCTTGTAGAAAGCTTGCTCGATAAGCCAGTTTTTTAGCCTGATTTTAAAAGATTGCGTCGACGGCGCACTGGTTATGTAATTCGGGAGACGGTTGTAGACCGCCGGCCCCATCACATGCACCAGCTTCGACGACTTTGTTAGCCGGCGCCGAATAGCCTGCAGTCTGTTCGCAGTTCTAATGGGGTATCTGTGGCCGTCCCCTAGTCTCGCGTACTCGTCCAAGTGATTACGAGCGTAGATAGCTGCGTGAAAGATGACGAGAGCGGGTAAGGTCATTATCTTTAATGATCTGAATATTGGACGAACAGAAGTGTCCCACGAAGCCCTAACAATGGCTCGAACAGCTCTCTTCTGCATTCTGAACGCTCGCTCCCAGTCAGCAGCTCTGCCCCATAGCTCCACACCGTACTGAAGAAGCGAGTGTACAGATGCGAAATAACAACTTCTATTCATCCGTGTCTCGAGGGTTTCTGAAAGACGCCATAAGGCGAAACAGGCACGGCCAACTCTCTCACATAGTCTGTCTATATGCAATTCCCAAGTAAGTCCATCATCGACCATGAATCCTAGGAAAGGTGCGTGTTTAACCTGAGTGATCGTTTTACCCCCGAGGGACACACTTATCTGTTTATACGTGCGGCCGGCAAGGTTGAAGTGCACGAAATTGGTTTTGGTGACGTTCATAAGGAAACCGTTTTGGTGGAACCACTCGTGCAGCTTTCCCGCCACCATGTTCAGCCTCCTCTCCAAGGCGTCCAGTGAGGGCGCTTTGACGACAGCAGCAACGTCGTCCGCGTACATAAGCGTTTGCGCGTCGCTTATGCAGTCCGGCAGGTCATTGAGGAGGAGAGAGAACATGATATTAGACAGTGATGATCCTTGGGCTACACCTATAGTTGTGCTCAGAGGTATGGACTTGATTTTTCCGCAATCACCTGTCACGATCTGGGAACGATCTGTCATAAAATCAGTCATAAGTGAGAGTGCGGGACCATCGATGCCATAGTGTCTCAACTTTGCAGCGAGCACTTTGTGGTCGGCGACATCAAAAGCCTTCGATAGATCGCACAGAATGACCGCCACGTGCTGCCGGTCCTCGCGAGCCTGCAGCACACATCTCACCAGCTCCCGAGCCACGTCTGTCGTAGATCGACCCGTGCGATAGGCGTATTGTCTATCAGACAGGGATTTCGTTGCCGCCAGGTATTCAGTGAGGCGCGCGCTGAGGCCGTTTTCAAAAATTTTGGCTATGCCAGGAATAATAGAGACAGGTCGATAGCTGTTTATGTCTTCCTTCTTCCCCTTCCCCTTGTACAGTGGTGACACTCTCACATGTTTTAATGTCTGAGGATATCGTCCATCTCTCATGCACAAATTGAATAAGACTGAAAGGATGCAGGAAAGCTGCGCGGCAGCGGCGTGCAATAGGGTCACCGATATTTCGTAAATATCCTTAGTGGGCTTATGTACTACTCCGTTCGATATAATCTTAAAGACCTCTAAAGGCGTGAAGGGTCGGAGTCTAAGTGCACAGTCGGCCGGGGGCCGCGCGCCGAGCAGCGCTCCCAGTGCGGCTGCTACGTCAGCGGCGGGCGCGCCGCAGGTCGCCGCGGCGTTCACAAAATGCGCGTTGATCGCATCAACTGCCTCCGATTTGCTCGCATACTTGGAGCCGTCAGGAGCACGGAGGGATTCGGCCACGTCTAGATTCCGTCGGTTACGTCCGGTCTCAAGCCGCACGACGTCCCACATAGACTTGGTCATGTTCGTTGAGCTCGATATCATATTACAGTAAAAATTACTCCTCGTGCTTTTAAGAATATTATCAAATTTATTTTGGAATTCTTCTAATTTAGTAGACAACGCTACGTTTGAAGGAAACTTTACGCTTATTGATTTTATATCTCTGAGTAGAAAGTCTAAGCTTACAATATCTTGCGTGACCCAGGCATGATTTTTTTTCTTAGCTGTTATGCGTTTAAAAGGAAAATAGGTATCTATTTTATTTTTGAGGATGTTTATGATTGATTGAGCCAGCTCGTCTGCAGTCGCTCGCTTTTGACTTACCTCAACCCAGTCGACACTATCTAAGGATACAACAAAATTGCTTAGATTTGCGTTAGTGTGTGACCTAGCTAGACGCGTAGTAGGACGGGTGCGAGACTCGCACAGAAGCTCGACTCGCACGGCGTGGTGGTCGCTCCGCCGCATGGGCACCGCAGACGCGCGCGCACTGCCCGCTTGCACCCGCTCGCTGCTAACATAAGCGTGGTCTAAGCATGTACTCGTCGTAGCAGTTACTCTAGTGGGAAAGTTGCAAATATTAGAGTAATCGTGTGTGTGTAGGATGTCGTATAGCTTTTTTTGGTCACTATTTAACGGACATATGCAGTCCACGTTCATGTCACCGACGACGACGCAATCCTTTCCGCTATCGACTAGTTTATTGAGCAAGCGTTCTAATAATGGATAAAACAGAGAGACAAGTGTTTTATTCGATCTATATAGACACACAACTACAATATTATAATCAGTAAGTTCGACTGCGGATACCTCGCATACCTGCTCCACAGTGATACCGGTGCAATCGAACTCTTTACATTTTATATCACTCCGAACATAAATACAGGATCCGCCACGATCAAGAATTTGCCTACAGTAGTAGGAACATAAATTGAAGTTGTTTATATTTACCATATTTATTTCGTGGTCTTTTAAGTGGTGTTCAGTAACACAAAGAACCTCACACTTAATATCCTGTTCTAACATCACTTCTAAACACCTAGTCTTATTCTTGAGTGAACAAATGTTTTGGTGACAAACCACCACCTCATGCCTTTTACAGATTCAAAATTGGTATTAATTAGATCACGTTAAAAGCGTACCCCTAAAGATCAAATTAATATTTACCCGACTTCCTTCCGTGGATCTAAGTAACTTTTAACTCTTACCAACAACATAAACTTCATTAATCACAGTTGCTAAGTAACTCAACACGAACTTAGTTTTAATGAATGCTCTGGCGGTGTGGTGGTGAATAGGCTCGGCTGCTGGTCCTAGCCGTTGGCTCGATTCTCGGTCGCTCAATGACAATATAGATTTTTTCAATCAATACATTGATTGCTTTCACATGGTAGGTACATAGATGGTGTTTATAGGTAGGTATCTCACATGGACCCTGTCTTAGGGTATAGCAACAGATAGGTAGGCAGGCCGAGGTATTGTGTAAACAAAACTAGGTACGATAAAATAAAGTTAGGAAGCCAAGGTATCTAATAAAATAGCTTTAGAATATAATAAATAAGTAGGTTGAGTTATTTTTCTTGTGTTATATCATTAGTCAAGATAGGTCGTCACTTTATTTTTATTAGCGCATATTTATTTCTTGTGTTCCTAACATACCAGTCTGTTGAATATTAATTTACAGCTAACACTTTTATCCGCAACAGTCTTTCTGCCATATTTTTTCGACTCAAATTAGACCCAAGTATACGAAACGCTAACCAAGTATGGAAAATACTAAATGAATAAATTAGCATACATATTAATCTGAGAGTACGAATCGGGAATAACCCCGATGTTATTTGGTTTTCGACATAGTAGAAATGCAAAGTGGTAGGTTTCTTTGCATGAGCAGAAGGGCAGGTTTTCTCCTCGTCGATGACATACTGCACAATTCATTGTTACTATGATAAATACCCAGTTAGTTTGAACTGAGTCACCTGTCACCGCTACGACTACGTAGCTTGTAAACTTTTAATGTCTGTTTCACAAAGTTCGTAACCAATTTCATTCATATCTTTTTACTTGTTAATGTTTTTTAACTTCAGTTTTTACTATATCATAAAATGTTAAATTAGCTTTATTTTGATAGTAAACACTTGAAGAAGAAGTAAAGTTTTACTACGTTTTAGATTTAAATATTCGAGATGCGCGACAACGGATCCGCTTGAGGCAAAGGCTTGGTCCAACTTCTATAGAGATGAAACTACTAGTTGTCTAATATAACGTTGCTAACGATCAATATAATATATAGTCCCACACTACGATTCCCAGTATTGTAAGTATCAGGAACTACGAGTACCATGGTACCACAACAGCCAGACCCGAAACAAATAAATAATAATGCTGGACATTTTCACATAGCATCATCTAGCCCCAAAGTGAAATTTAAATTAGCTCAATTGAAATATTTGTTGCTAACAATTTGTTTTGTTAAGTTTTGTGTTTGCTTATTTATTTTTGTTCGCTGAAAAGCGAAGAAACCAAGAATACTCAGCTTTGTGAAGCATTTTCACAGTTTTAATTGGAAACTTAGACTAAACGCGGCACAAAGAGCGGGAAAGGTGGAATAGTGTTAAAGCATAACTCCCTCCAATTAGAAGTCTTGTAAATAGGTCGACTAGGGTGGGTTTAAGCCACGGTATATTTCTACGGAAGAAGTTTAATCATAAACCAAACAAACGTAGTTTACCTGTTTAAAAATACACCCTTTTTCTTTATCTACACTAATATTATAAAGAGGTAAAGATTGCAACTTTTGATGTAGGAAATAATCTCCAAAACTTCTTCATCGATTTCCAAAATTCAGTCACTAATATTTAGGATGGACCTTCAGGGTGAACATATTTTGTATATTATCCTGTTTATATAAAAGTTCTTCAACTTCAAAAGTTTAGACCAATCTTGAAATGTAAGTCGACGCAAAAACGCTACTTTTCACCGACCACTTTTTATCCGAGTACCACGCAGGCGAAGCCGTGGGCTAGTTAGTTATACAAATAAATTGGCCAACAAACATTTGCCCCATCTGTTGGTAAGCGGTTACCGTAACCTATGGACACTTGCAACACCAGAGGTATCAAACGCGCGTTGCCGACCCTGAGACATAACGGATGAAAAGACCCATGTGCTTTTAATTTCACCGGCAACCATATAATTCACCTTTACAATTCTTAAATAAAATGTAGCTTTCGTCTTTTCAACCGAATTAAAAAGGAGTTTTAAAAACCTTGAGTTGTAGAAACTGAAACAAAAAAAAAGTTGTCGGCAACACGCTTGTGATGCCTCTGATGTTGCAAGCGTCCATAGGTTACGGTAACCGCTTACCAACAGGTGGCCCATAAGCTTGTTTGCCACCTCAATGTGAGTGCGTCGACGAACAATCTTGGGCCACCTCTATTTACCAAATCAGTAACTACTCTACTTTCACCGTGCAATGTTTAAGAATGATGAAAATAGGACAATTCCGAAAGAGTCCGGGTAAAAATAGGGCGATTGTGAAACGGTTACAATAGATCGATGCGCTCTAACATTTTCAGCTACTACCGTGTCGAAAATAAAGCCAGTTTAGTAACTAGCTTCTGCCCACGGCTTCACTCAATATGGTGTCTATATAGAACATTATTATAAGGACCGTTACATCAATACTTAGTAGTTTACACCACAAGATATATCTTCTATTATTTCATAAGTTCAATGGTAGTTGATTCACAAATGTGTTCTTATATGAAAGTAGATCAAACCATGAATTTAATCGTAGATTAACGAAATTCAAATTTTAAACAACTATTGATCTCACGGCCCTTAGTTTCAGCTGTGTAGGGAAACTTATAATGTAGAAAAAAGGCATCTTCGTCTTTCTTCAATGCAAAATTATGGTTGGTTACTCCCCAAAACTAAGAAGGCATATACTTACTAAAACTGTTTCATTGAGTAGACACGGACTCCACAAAACTATATCGCTCGTATTGTAAATTTAAATTTTTCATGTCTATTATCGTTTAAAGTACCGACTTAGTTTCGACTGATTCCGAGGGTCTTTGTCGGGACCAGTGATCGCGATGCTCTTCCTCCGCGTCATACAAACCAATTATACAATATGACTGGACTAATTCACAATAGTTATTGAAATGAAATTGTATCACTGTTTGGACGAGGATTCATTATAACTGTTTATACACGGACTCCTCCAAACTGTATACCTGGTATTAACACTGGTAAGACAGACTCTGTAAAACTGGTTAGAGGTACTCCGCAGAACTGTAATACTGTTTAGACATGGATTACCTGGAGTTGCGGTTCTGACGTTACCTGGAGTTGCGGGTCCGGCTGGAGCACCGGCCTAGCGACCAGCAGTCTGACAGCGGCGCCGCACTGCCTCAGCACGGCGGCCGCCTGTCTCGCGCACATCCCCACCACCACCACGCAGCCGATCCGGAGGAGCATGTCGCCGGTTCGAAGCCGACCATCCTGCGCACAATACGAACTCAATACATCAATATGTGTTTATACATTGAAAGCACAAGGACCATTTAGTTAGAGATCAATAAAACAAGTTAATTTTTAAATTGGTTAACGCATTAGCATTGTCATTCAGAGCGGCAATGCAGCAGTATTTTGGGAACGTGAAAACACCAGACGTATATTTCCATCATTGATTTCAGCGTTACTGACTTGTAGCAATAGAACTTATCTAAGAAACTTTCATTGAAGGTATACAAATTGATTGCAACCGCATCATAAATAAACACGCTCACGATTGTATCCCCCATGATGGGCATTCTCAGTGCGTACACCGAATATTACATTTGGCACTTGCCCGCGTTTTGTAAGTAGTTAGCATTCCACGTGACAGTTTGCAAGCCCATCGTCGCTTATTGGAACACTAGAACGATGGCATAAGCCTTCGAATTTTTGGTTTTAAGGCATGCCTTTTTTCTCACATTTTTTTTATTACCGAGCACGTCTTAATGCATACACATATTTTGCAAGTGTAAAAATCCATGAATGCACGATTGAGAAAAATAATTTATCATTTTTTGAGTAAACAAAAAGTGCGTGACTTGCTAAGGGTTACGGTACGTACTTATGTACGCATGTGCCAGGAAATGTTACGATTTCAAATTTATTTTTAAAATTCATATTCCGGTCACACAAATTTCACACTTACATCAAACGTAAGTACCATAAACACAGAATATTTCCTTATACCAAGCCCTTTGATATCCTTGGGCTAGACAGAGACAGCGATACTTAAGCTCTCAGTAAGCAAGAGACAGATATACATTGACAAACATTGTTAAAAGGTCGTTAGGTCCAGTCGTAAGAATTTTACGGCCTAGTTAAATCCAACGAAAATTTTATACATTCATTTTGATGATATTTTTGTTATTCAAAGACAAATCCAAATTATTCAAACCATGATAAAAAAATACAATAATTGTATTTATTGCCACAAGAATACGTTTTAACAGTCTTATACAGAGTGCCTAAGATTCTCCGAAAATTTGCGGGACTCGACTACGAGTAAGTTGATATAAATAACTGAACGAATACGAAAAAATCAAGTCAAGTTTGTCGCCTGATTGTTTGTTTATTTATTCACAAACAATATAATTATTGTGCCGTAACAATAATACTTTAATAACTACAAGCTAAAAGTTATGACAAACGAATAATAATAATAGGTACCTTCAATTCCAATAAAAAAGTGAAATAGAGGGATTATTTTAGAGGTATGTAATTAATTACTTTGCCCTCTTGACTTGGTAGCGTGGAATTTCAATAAATTCACATTATAAGTTCATATGATCCTTGTGATTTCAATATAATAAATATTAAATAAATAATGCTGGATGCACAGCATCATCTAGCCCCAAACTAAGCAGAGCTTGTAGTATGGGAACTACATCACTGATAGACTACTTATATACATATTATACATATAAAACACCCGGACCCGAGACAAATATTTGCAGATCATTAATTTGTCGCGCGGCGGGAATCGAACCCGCAACCTTTTGCGTAACAGGCGGGCTGTCGCCCACTGCGCCACATAGGTCGGCGCAATTAATGGTTATTGACCTTGATTAATAATAACCCTTTAATTGAAACTGGATCAGAGCAATTCATTAGCATTAATGAGTATCGGAAGAAATTAATACGATGGCACTTCAGGCCAACATTTCACATACAATCAAATGTATATATGTATATAAAAGCACTCCCTTTTCCGCATTCAACAAGAGAAAAAAAACAGAATAAAAAATACTCGCGGAAAAACAGTCTTTGTCTCTAATAGCGATCTTTTCCAGACAACTTTTGTTTGGATTATACCAAGTGAAATAGGTTACGCCTATTTTTTGCGAGACCTTGTAGAGCAGTGTTTGTTGATCGCGCTTTCCTAGTTAGAGCAGGCGTATCATATGACGTCATAACAGTGGTTTATCTACTGTGCACTAATTAATTGGTTTATTAAATGGTCGGGACATTCGAGTGGACAGTTTTTACGATGAGAAAAGCTTCAGTACAAAAAATAATGTTGGTGGTTTTAGTTTCAATAGCCATACTAGATGTATAATTATGAAAACTTAATGTAGACGCATAAAAATAGTTAAGTATTATTATTACTTTTATTAATTATTTGACTACTTTTTAAATAAATCTTGTTCAGGCAAGAGGTAGGCGCAGGTAGTTCAGGTACACACCACACTACAGCTGAATGAATTATCATAAAAAAACAGTCAGATTTTTTTGCCTGATCCGTCTAAGTTTGGTCGCGAGTGAGGAATCGGCGTAAATTCACTTTGAAGTTTTAAATTAACGTAGTTTTTAAGCTGAATTTTCTATATGATCCTTGTGATTTCAATGAACATAAATGAAGTTCAGTGGAGGGGGGTGTTTATTCTTCCACATGTCGCATCTTGCTTCCGCTGCACTCTTATCCGAAGAAGTTGCAAGTTTCATAAAACTTCTACGACTCTTGAGTCGGGTAGGTGGAGGCTGGTGATCAAACAGAGGGTGCCGGCTATCTGTTTCCTGTTTAAGTTTTTCAATGCAGCACGCTACCTCCCGTCGGATGTCAGGTGGAGCGATGCCCGCCAGAGGGTACAACATCACTTCATAGATCCCGCAGAACGTTTGCCTCCTGGACACGAGTTGCAGTGGCCAATTTGGAAAGCGCTTAATAGGATTCGTACCCAAGTTGGCCGTTGCAGAAACAATCTAGCCAAATGGGGGATAATTGACCCAACTCAAGTTCAGTGCGAGTGCGGGGAACCCATACAGAACATGGCGCACTTGCTCTCCTGCACTCTGTGCCCCATCACCTGCTCCCGGGAACATCTCATAGAGGCAAACGATGAGGCTGTACAAGTGGCAACGCATTGGTCAAAACAAATTTAAAAAAAAAATGAGTCATTGACACGACATGAATGAATGAATGAACATAAATCTTTTGACTTTGACTTTAACTTTGACATATGAACGCTTGCAACACTAGGGGTACAGCATTTGCAGCACTCGCGCGTTGTCGACCCTGAGACATAACGGGTGATAAGCCTCATGTGCGTGGTATTTCACCGGCACGTCCTTATTTAACCGTTTTTGTGTTATTTTAACCACGGACAATAGAACAAGGAATTAAAGTCCCTTTTAGGGATTAAAATAATTTATTCATTCTAACCACACTGACAACACATAGCGCTTTTGTTATCAAAAAACCCCGTGCAAAAGGTCACGGCTCTCAGTAACCTTTGAAGTCCGAAAAGTTCGTACAATTTTATACGAAAATAAACATAGAAACATGCCATTCGTCCTATCTGAAACCCCGGAACCCACGCACGGACCTTAGATCCTTCAAGAAAACAACCTTATTTCAACGCAAGCCAGTTGTAATGTATCCATAAGCACACGCAATAAAATGATACAATTCATTAAACCTTTCTTAAAAGTCTCAAATTAGATGGCATGTCATGAGGAGGGAAGAAAGTCATGTTATTAAAAGAGTGGTGATATGAATATGAATATATAAAAACAGAGGTAGTCTCAAGGAAAATATGTATGGATTGTGTGAAGGATGACATGGGTAAGAAAGGAGTGAGTACTGAGATGACGGCTGATAGAGGAGAGTGGAAGATGAAAACATGTTGTGCCGACCCCACGTAATGTAGGACAAGGACAAGAAGGAGAATTAATTTAATCATAAAAAAAGTTTTGTAATATCTAGGTATACAATGTATTTGCGTTAATAATTACTTAAGTATTATTGTTGAAACATTCGGCAAAAAAAACGTACATTCTTTACACTATTTTTCCACAATACACAGGTTATCTGGAAGTTATTGCTTTTTTGCATTTAGTTCGCCTATGTACTTATTTTATGTGCAATAAAAAAAACTTTTTAGGCATGTTCTATTAACATTAAGATTTTGTGCATGGTATTTATGCACCAAAACTTCGTTTCAGTTTACAGCCACATATTATAAAATATTGTCAGGAAGAGATCGCTCTTAGGAAAAAGGCTGTCCATGGCAACTGTAGTATGGGTAGACCTAGTTCGTAAGATATTATACCAAGTGATTCTTGAAAATGATTCAGATTTTTTAGTCCTTTTTGACCCGTTTATGGCACCACCAGGAATAAAGTATTCACGATATCGCGTATTAATGTTTATCTACTATTTTTTCCCAATTGTATCAACATTATAACACATCAATGGCACGTGCCTACGAATTTAATGGTTAAGAGAAATTATAATAAGAAGAGTGAATTCAGTGTATCGAGGACATGGTACCCTCCGTTTGTATTGAATAAACAATTCAAATACACGGCCATGATTCAAACCCAAGACCTCAAATCGAAGTGCTACCCTAGACTGGCGACTGGCCCCCTGACCCTGGCGAGATGCCAACTATCACACCCTGTTTATGCCAATAACACGGTTTGTTATTTGCCAACTTGGAGCCATTTCCGCATCACGAATTCGAGCCAAAATGTAGGATTGCTTTAGTTTTACTTACTTTATGGCACAAGGTTCTTTGGATATTGAAATATAGCAATGTTTGATTAATATTTGACCTTATTTTATTTCAGGTTGACGGGTATTATCACCAAAAAAATAGAGGTATTATTCGTAAACGCGCTCTGGTGTTTGGTTATGGTAACGACTTACCAATAAGTGGGCTGTAATGATTGTTTTCGTTTTTTTACACTAATTAAAAAAACGTGTTAGTAGTAGGTACTACACGCGTTGTTGATGCAGAGACATAACAGGTGAAAAACCTAATGTGCCCGTAATTTCACCCGTACCCTTCAAACCGGAAGGTAAATGTCGTCACAACTTATTACCACAGAGAAAACTATTTTAAAGATGACTTACTCTGTCGGCCACTCCTCCCGGCAGCACACTCTTGACCACGACCCCGGAGGAGCGTCCTCCGACGATCCCGAAGGCAAGTCCCGACCCGTCGTTCCATAGCTCCACCACCTCCACTTGTGCCCATTCTCCGAACACCTGCTGTGAACAGACATGATCAACACGTAATGACGACCCCTGTGGCGCAGTGGGTGTGATTCCCGCCGCGGGACTAATATATGTATGATCTGCAAATATTTCTGATCTGGGTGCTTTCTATGTATAATATGTATGTATTTACAACAAAAAGTATATAAGTAGTATCAGTCATGTAGTTCTATAACACAAGCTCTGCTTACGTTGGGACTAGATGATGCCGTGTGAATATGTCCAGCATTAAATAAATAAACATATACAGCATGGATCATCACTGTGTTCCGGTAAGTATACAGCATGGAGCATGTGTTCCGGTAAAATTATATTTCCAACTTTTGAAACCATCATAGTTATGAATTTGTTTACTAAAAACGAGATATTTACCATGATTTGTGGGTTTAAATGTTTCCCGATATTTCGGCACAGTTGCGCGAGCCATCACGCGAGGAACTGATGCCTTTTTAAGTTAGTGGTAGACGAAACACTATTTTATTACCAGTGTTAATAAACCGACGAAAAAAGAAAGAATTTAAACAAATAACCTTTTATTAACCTATCTAGGATCCTACACTAATGTAGGAAGTATCTAACTGATTACGCTTTTTAATTTCTATATCAGATCAACTTCAGGTCTTCATCATATCGTTGTGTCATTAGAACTTCGTAATATGTGACAAGTTTCAACAGAATCGGTTCACATGTGAAAATCAGTGGGTGAACAAATCAATCATCCCCTTTCTTCTACACTTATGGGTTATTTTTTATCAAATTGTAATGACACTAATATCGAAATTTACCCAATGCAATGCAAAAATAATCATCGAAATCGGACAACTATGTAAAAAGTCAAACATAAAAAAAATACGGATCGACTTGACAACCTAATCCGTATTTTCGTCGGTAAAAAAATAATATGGCGTAGTCTTAAAAATTATATGGCGCAGTCGGTTATATATCCAATATGTACTTACCATGATGCGTAGACTTCGCCTCTTGGCCTTTTTGCCGACCATCAGCTCACCTCTTCCGCCATGCTGCAGCTCATTGGCACTTCTCCTTGGAACGAACACTCGCTGAACGAACAGACAGACTCATTGTCCTCATCATGAGAGTCTATGTGCTAAGCTGTAACAGAAAAAAAAATACGATTGAGTTACCAATCGTTTTTTTTCTACTGGATTCGTGGACGGGAGACAAATTGAGCAGGATGTGTGGTCTGATTAAACTCGTTAGGACTATATATAAACATATATAGACTCGCTTCGATGACTCCACTTACTTTTCTTTTTTTTAATGCAGAATGTTTTTTTTTTCTTTGTGCTCAACGCAACGAAGAGAGACAGAGGGATAGTTACTAAATATTTGGGCCATTTTATTAAATGACTATTGGAATTCATATTGTCCCTCCGCGTCGTGCCACTCCCCTAATGGAGATTCTCGGTATGAGTCGAAACTTAGTCGGTGCCTTCACCGATAGTAGGGTACCTGAAAATTCCCGTTTTTATAATACGAATAATCAAACTCTAGATAGTTTTTGGCTCATGGAATGGATTTTATATCTAGACTAGCTGTTGCCAACGGTTTTGCACGCGTGGAGTCTTCTTGACCTTATCCCGTGTTTTTAAAATAAACCCCATACACACTTCATCCCTTTAAAATGTGAAAATGTGTGTTGATAGATCAGTCAGTCAGTGAGGACAAACGATTATATAAGTATAGATAGATGATATTTTGGAATGGATTTATGCAGTCTCGCCTCTCTAGTATCACGATGGATCTATACTAAAAAAAAATAGTTTTTACATAGTCTTCAAGGTAAAACTCGTAATAAAATTCTTAAGATTCACGATACACCCAGCGGCTTCCAATATTGAAACTTTCGACATATTTTCGATCGTAAACCAGTAACATATACTAACTTTCCCCTCAAGTTTGAGCATACTGGAAACTTCTTGTCTGTATCGACTATAGATAGGACTTAGGCAAGAGTTCAGAGTTTCAAAGTTGAGAGTCAAGTTTTGAAACTCAGGTCGAATTTGCCAACAACAGCTGTGTAATGCTGCCATATTTTTTGCCTATACTCCGTATTCATTTATTTCAAACAATAGGGACCTATAGAACACTTGGTTACATCAGTTTACAGTTAGGTTACAATTTGACAAAATAGGTACAAACAGTAATAATTATGATGCAGCTGTTAATGGTAATTTTGATACTAATATAAAGAGGTAAAGTTTGTTAGTTTGGATGTAGAGGATAATCTCCAAAACTACATCGAATTAGATAAAAAACACCAATATTGAGAATGGATCTTCAGAGCTAGGCTGTATATTAGCCCGTTAAAACTAAAGGGTTTTTCTGGCGACCAATTTTGCACGGTCGAGTGAATGCGTTTCTTATGAACGCTGGCTAATTTTCATCAGCTACTATTTTTCCGGGTCCACGCGTGGGCTTATCTAGTCAAATATAAAACAAAGAACATAATTTTTCAGCTTCTATTTGGTTTTCTGAGCACTGACAACATTTTATTCACAGTATCGATTTATCCGCAAAAAGTATGCCAAAACTTCCTACCTATCCGAATTAGATATAATTTTTGGGATCATTCTCCGCACAATAAATATATAAATAAACACCCAACACACATACATATTCCTGACCTCACACTAGGATTCCCTGTGGCGTGAGTATCAGGAACTACGAGTACCGTGGTACCACAACACTTAGACCCGGAACAAATATCTACACAGAATATGCAAAAATTTGTCCCGAGCCGAAATCGAACCCTCTTCCGTCACGTTGCGTAAAAAACACACAATTAAAATAGCGTCACTCATAAATCTTCATAGCTAATTTTCCAATAAATGTTTCGACTTAAAAAAGCTAACTATATATATATAACGATTTTGAGTAAAGTTCTGATCTAACGTCGACCTGTTTTTCAAAAAAAGGACGAGGATTTCGATTCGTTTCTCCTCTAAACCGAAAAGAAGGTCTTGTTCAAATATCTGTGTTTCGTAGTTATCTGTATTATTTTGTGTATGTACAATACACAAAATAACGTATGTATACGGCTCCTGAAATGACAAACTTCTATAAAGTATTTTTGGAATGGGTTAGAATCCATAAGCCACAATATCGGACACTTTGATTAGATCGTAGGTACGTGATTGTTCGCATTGGACAAACGCCCAGGGTCTAGACAAATACCTCACGCTTAATTTTTCTTTTCACGCCAACGCAAACTAGTTAAGGTAAAACTTGGCAGGAGTCACGTGACATTTCCACAACTAATGTAATTCCCATACAATTCAATCTTTACGCAGGCGTTAACGCCAACAGAAAGTGATATTTTTCTAGAACCCGCGGCATGATAAAAGTTGTTTATTAGTCCATTCTAGAGTAACATGAAGCGGCCATAAAGTCTGGAGTGGTCGTTTAATAAAGCTTTAGATACAGTTGATTACGGCATTTTGTCGTCATCCAATGACTCACAGAGCAATGTCAATATAGGGCGAGTGCACCCTACATACCATATTATATGTAGATTAAACCCGCTCCTTGTGACGTCAATATGTCTTACTAGTTTGCGACGCCGGACTCACGCTCCGTAATTTTCGAATTAAGACAATTTCTACTACCTATTTAGTTATAATGAGACATATTTTGATTGTAATCAAATATAGATATTTCAGAAACACGTATATCAAATTTTATGTAGTTTTCCGAATTCGTCTTATACAGAATTTGAATATTAAAAACTTTAAAAAATAAAACAATCTT
Organism: Perizoma affinitatum; assembly: GCA_961405105.1. Lineage (NCBI taxonomy): Eukaryota > Metazoa > Arthropoda > Insecta > Lepidoptera > Geometridae > Perizoma > Perizoma affinitatum. The sequence continues at coordinate 15,080,014 of OY560190.1, read as the reverse complement.
CTGTCTTAAAAAAAAACTATATTTTGTCATACCTACCTACTAACATCAGTAACAGTAAGTAATTTCCTGCGGAAGTTGCTCACATCCCCTCGTTAACTAGAAAAGAGCTGATGTTCTTCAAACGGCTGAACAAACTCTTGAAACATAGCTAAGAACACACTCGATCAAGTCACCATTCCAACAAAAAAACTAAATCCAAATCGGTTCATTCGTTTGGGAGCTATGATGCCACGGACAGACACACAGATACACACGTCAAACTTTTAACACTCCTTTTTGAATCGGAGATTAATAGAACTATGATGATTTGATTTAGTTCGGCGGTCTCACGCATCGGGTGAGAAACTGCTCTCCTTCGTATAAATTTACGACAGTTGATCAATTAAGATAACGGTACCCATGCGTGATCAGTGCTCAATGCGTGAGCGAACGAGCGACTGAATGCTCAATGCGTGAGCGAACGAGCGACTGAATGCTCAATGCGTGAGCGAACGAGCGACTGAATGCTCAATGCGTGAGCGAACGAGCGACTGAATGCTCAATGCGTGAGCGAACGAGCGACTGAATGCTCAATGCGTGAGCGAACGAGCGACTGAATGCTCAATGCGTGAGCGAACGAGCGACTGAATGCTCAATGCGTGAGCGAACGAGCGACTGAATGCTCAATGCGTGAGCGAACGAGCGACTGAATGCTCAATGCGTGAGCGAACGAGCGACTGAATAATGAAACGAGCGGAATTAATCGGGAAATAATGGCACAGCATCATCGCGGTACAAATACTTAATAAACTCGTGAACGTCCATTCAAATATATTATTGGTTCGTTAGTAGTGCCACTAGATATTTCTCGGGCAAACTGTGTAATAATGTTATTTTCTGGTTTGAGTTTCAAGTCACTTTTATTATACAGTTTATTTAATGTAGCAAAATAAAAATTTAGAATTAGAATTATTTATTTAAAAAAATAGTAAGCGCACAGTATGACACCAAAATGGTAACTTAATATAATCTTAACGAATTAAATATTGATGACGGGCTGTCATAAAAAATTTCGACATGCTGGAACTCGATTGTTAATGCATTAGGTAAAGTTATCGCCCTTAATGTCGGCGCATTATTGGCATGTAGAGTACGTGCCGTGGGATAGACAGGCAAACAACTGGTGACGACGGTGGCCAGAGCGGAGGTCATTGTCAAGGACATATAATGGCAGATTGCTCAATATGATCGGATTGTTCACTTTATTATGCAGTACCAGGCAGTAGTGAAAAGCTAGCAGAAGCTTACGTCTTATCCAAGCCAACCATACTGGCTACGAATAGGGAAGAAAAAAGATAAGTGTAATAGCCGTAAATTCGCGCTTTAAATTTACGTTGGATCCTCTTTACCATAATCGTATATTTGGCCTCACGCGGATCCCAGCTTATTCAACTAAACTCCAATTTGCTACGAATGAAAGCGTTGTAAAGCAACTCGAACGTCATCAAGCTCTGCTTGTGAAAAATATCCAGCATTATTTATTATTTATTTATTTTATTTTGCTATTATATCTGGTTCACACCAGATATAATAGCAAAACTACAACCCGCACCCTCTTAGCCAGTAGATAGATGATTAAGGACAGATTCATTTAGCTTTGCATAGAACATTGCCAAGTCAACATCTTGTTTAGCTAACATAGCGGTCCAGTCAGTGGCAAATATACTAGAGAAATAAAATCAACTTTGCGAAAATTCCAATAGTTAGCATAGGATTGAACACATACGGGGGGTGAATGAGGTATTAGTTCCTCGAGGTAAAGAGAAATTCACTTCGAGCGGCGGGTGGTATCCCTCGGCCCGCACCGTGGCCTTAACATCTCTGCCCACCGTCACGTCATCTGACTCAATTCCAGCAGTTTTTATTTATATTTTATTAATTTACACGTCTTTTTCAGAATAAATGAGGTGGTTTAAAACTCCCGACACTAAATTTGGCCACTAGCTCATGCACAAACTGGCTTATAATGGCCGACAACTGATCTATAGCGTAAACTAAACACGGTTAACAAGTATGTATGACTCGGGGATTGAACCGAGATATTAGATGAATGTGTTGTTAGGTCGAGAGAGATCGATGATGTTTTGTCAAAGTCAATAAATAGCACTTAATTTATAGCTAATGCACACGGCTACGCCCGCGTGTTAACCGGATAAAAAGTACCCGATGAAAAGAACCAAGGCATCGTTCGAAAGAAACGCATTCGCTCGACCGTTTTTTCTTCAACTTATGTACGTTGAAAAGTTGGTCTCCACGAAAAGCCCTATTATTTTAACGGGATAATATACAGTATATGGTCCATTATAAAATTGATTAAAAAATATTAAAATCGGATGAATAGTTTCAAAAATTCCCTCCTACAGCCAAACTTACAAACGTTACCTTTTATAATATTAGTGTAGATAAGTGTAATTTATAATCTATACTAACAATAAAATTTAAGAGTTTGTTTAGTTTGTTTCATTTTTGTTTGAACATGCTAATCTCAGGAATTACCAGTCATATTGAAAAATATTTTATAGCCCAATTTTTGTGGAAGGTTATAGGCTGTTTTACATTACGCTAGGACCATAAGAAGCCGAACAAAAGAAGTAAAATCTTCTAATAAATTAGGAGGATTTCTCGCGCCCAAGTTTTGAACAAAGGCTATATTTCGTTGCTTTACGACGACTTAAAGTGAAAGTGGCAACGAGCAGGCCACGTATTATAATATTAGGTTGGGGAAAAAGTCTTTTCGCATTATTGTATGTATGAACTTGTAATAAAATCTCTTTGGCTATACTATTTGTATCTGGCTGGTTTTGGTATCATTAAAAGTTTAAATTTTAAAGAAGATAATTCCAAATTCAAATTAGGAAAATGTGTGATTTTTATTTGTTTTTCGTACTGTCAAGATGAGTGAATCTAATGAAGAAATTCGATACATTTTAAAATTTTACTACAAAAAAGGTAAAAATGCAACGCAAGCCGCGAAAAAAATTTGCGATGTTTATGGACCTAGTGCAGTGTCTGTGAGAGTAGCACAAATTTGGTTTAAGCGTTTTCAATCCGGAAATTTTGATGTCAAAGATGCACGTCGCTCTGGTCGCCCTATTACGGATAAAATGGATGCCATTTTTGAAAAAGTGGAGCAAGATCGGCATATCAGTAGTTACGACGTAGCTGAAGAACTGGGAATTGACCACAAAACAGTTTTGGCGCATTTGAAAAAAACTGGGTACACAAAAAAGCTCGATATTTGGGTACCTCACGAGCTCACTGAAAGAAACCTAATGAACCGTGTTCTCATTTGTGATTCTTTATTACGACGTAATGAAACCGAACCATTTTTGAAGAAGCTGATAACTGGTGATGAAAAGTGGATCACGTACGACAAGAACGTGCGAAAAAGGTCGTGGTCAAAGGCCGGTCAGGCTTCACAGACTGTGGCGAAACCCGGGTTAACTCGCAACAAGGTGATGCTGTGTGTGTGGTGGGATTGGAAGGGCATTATTCATTATGAGCTGTTACCACCAGGCAGGACCATCGATTCTGAACTCTACTGCGAACAACTGATGAGATTAAAACAAGAAGTTGAGAGAAAGCGGCCGGAGTTAATCAACAGAAGGGGTGTGGTTTTTCATCATGATAATGCTAGACCTCACACATCTTTAGCCACTCAGCAAAAATTAAGAGAGTTTGGCTGGGATGTGTTAATGCATCCGCCGTATAGTCCTGACCTTGCACCTTCAGATTTCCACCTGTTTCGGTCTCTTCAGAATTCTTTAGGCAGTGTCAGGTTAACATCACGAGAGGACTGCCAAAACCACTTGTCGCGGTATTTTGAACAGAAGCCCCAAAGTTTTTATAGCAATGGGATCATGTCCCTGCCTACAAAATGGCAAAAAGTTATCGAACAAAATGGTACCTACATACTTTAGTTAAATGTAAATAAACTATATTAAAAAATGTTTTGAATTTTCTTAAAAAATGCGAAGAAACTTTTTCCCCAACCTATTACAATACTAGTAGGACAGACTAACATACTACCTACTAACCGGACACACTGTACATTTTGTTATTATCGCTAGAATTTTTGTAGAACATTCTTTCATTGTAGAACATTTAGCGACCTATGATCTCTTATTTTATGTACCTGACATTCTATCAAAATAAAATATTTGTATTTGTATCGTAAAAACCTCAGGTCATCTTACATGGATGCGATTGGCGCAAGATTAAGCCGGATGGCACATACGAAGCGAGGCCTATGCCCAGCAGTGGGATGGACATGCTGTAGGTATTCAATGATAATATGTATTTAAGAACAATCTTATAGATGAAATACATCTTAAAGATTACAGGTTTTATGTGAATGGAGGTAAACGTTTGTACCAAATGGCAATCTTTTTTTGGGTAAATTATGTCCACCACTGCTGATAAACTCCCACAACTTGAGAATTGCAGTAAATGAGTCACACTTGTCACCAATTTCCTTCCTTCAACTCAACAAAGCCAGTATTATTCTACAGCACCCTCCTTTAACTACTGTATTATTCGACGCCACCCCACGCGGTGCGACAAATACACCTATTTGTTTCCTCTGACACGGGGAATATGGATACGTGTTGTTTTAACCCTGCATAACAGAGGTGTATTTCACACATTATACTTACTCATCCAACACCAGATAGAAGTGTTCACAAAATGCTAGTGGCATTGCCACGCTGATTGGTAATGATAACGTATTGATCCAGAGAAGAGCCAGCTCTCTGGTCACGCGTTGCTACGAACAGTTGCCCTGGAAAAAAAAAATACGCTCTGTGCCCCGGTTCCCCACGGATCTAGAGTCTCCACTTCAAAAGGCTAGTCAAGAAAAGTAAACTCTTTCGAGACTTCTATATTTGCGAATCTTGAAAACCTCAGCTAAATCAGCCGCTGTACCGGCTCTAACTGATGTCTCCGAAGATGAGGTGACGCTAGGGTATCTTCGCATATGGCGTCCCACATCTAAGGATTTTGGTGATCTACAATCTAATGTTTGGTGTATCTTAAGTTAAAGCAAATATCAAAATCAAAGATGAAGAGTTGTCTCTTGTGGACACCACCGTATTCTTAGGTATCACCTAGATAATAAGCTTCAATGGGGCCCTCACATTGATAAGTTATCGAAGAGACTTAGTTCTGCGGCATATACAGTCAAAAAGATCCGTCTTTATACAGACGTAGACACAGCTAGACTAGTTTACTTAAGCTACTTCCACAGCATTATGTCGTACGGTATACTGCTGTGGGGAAGCGCTGCAGATTTAAATAACGTGTTGTGCTGCAGAAGAGTTCTGTTCGAGCAATTTATAATATGGGTTCCAGAGAATCACTTCGTCAGAAGTTTAAAGAAATAAATATAATGATATTTCCTAGTCAATACATTTATGAAAATCTGATGTAAGTTCACAAAAATATTAATTTGTTTAAGAAAAAAAGCGATAATTACAATGTTAAAAAAAATAAGATTAAAAAGAATAACCAGCCTTGTTTTGTTGCCTTTCTTTCCTGGCTTGGTTGCGGAAGAACAGGCAGTAGATAAAACCGACAAGGATCAAAGTGATCCTTGTGATTTTAATGAATAAATGAATTTTGACTTTGACTTTATGCAATGGTCTTGAGATAGGTAGCTCTCTTATCTAACTGTTTCATCTGTATTTTTTGTATAAATGACAAAAATATCATACTGTGATGAAAAAACAACTCTCTCAGGACTGTATTCCTCAAGATGGACATCCTCAGATACATACTCAGTGTGTAGATCTTTGAGGATACGGGGTACGGGGTAGTCAGGGGCACGAATGTGATGATAGTGTATCTATACAGTAAAAGGGGTAGGTACTAGGATACGTGGTCTCTTGTCTACTTCGTTACAAAATTGGTATCCACGAAAGGCCCTTTTTTTTAACGAGATATCTATATATAGTTTTTGTTGACTCCGAAAGTCAATTCTAAATATTGGTGTTTTTTTTTTAAAATCGGATGACTAGTTTCGGAGGTTACCCCCTACATACAAACTAACAAACTTTACTTCTATATAATATTAGTAAAGATTAGTATAGACAACGACATTCGACAGCGTTGAATGATAAGATCTTTAATGATCAGTGCTTGAAATGATATAAATTAAAAACAAAAATATACCAAAAAACAAAAACAATGGCCCTACGAGCGTACGAGCCAAGGATTCTGCAGAATCTTCCTCAAACGATAACTATGGAGGTCACAATCATAACAGTACCTCTACCTATAGGAAAACCGGGAAAGACCTTGTCAGGAAATGCGGTCAAGAGCAAGTACGCTAAGGCACAGATTGCATTATACTTAGTGTGTTCTATAGAGTTCTCGCATAATTAATGTAAGTAGGTCGTGAAAAGAGGATTTTATTGGGTGATTTCACTTCACTTCATTTCTTGATTATGGCTTTTGTAAGTATATTATGCATAAATAGTCTAACGACGAATTCCTTTGTTTATTTTTATTGGTGTTATTAATATATCTAATAAAATACAAAAAAGTAAAATAAAAGCTTTTAAAAGGGTATTTAACCCCACATTATCCTGGAGAGATCAAATCCCAGCAGCAAAGACCGAATTTACGAACTCAATACCCACTTCTTACATCGAAAACGGATGCCAAACGAATTTGCGTCTCCCCAGGGTTTTATACAAAAGCTTGGCAATTACCAGTAGAGTAGATACAGTAGGGTCGCGCACAAAAGCTGACGATTACAGTAGGTAGCGGTACCTACAGTCCGACATTTTTCCTAAGGAAATTGCCGGCTTCATTAGTATTGCACATTGCCTCTGTAAAGACACAGTCCAGGTAAAAGAGCTGGCACATTATACTAAGTATCTATATTTTCAAGAGTTTGATGAACTTTGTTGCGTGTCGAGAGTTATAAATTGTTTGCATATTTTGCAGATATTTGTTCTGGGTCTGGGTGTTGAGGTTCTGTTTATTATATACTTTTATTTTTAAGGCACATAACCAGTTGTTATATCAATGGGCTGTGGTCCCTCGATCGGGTGGAAAGACAATCAGTAATACGATCTGCAAGTTCTTGTTCTGTAGCAGCTTTTCCCAGAAGTCAACATTATTCTGTCGAAAAATATTTATTTAAAAATGTATAAAGATTAATGACATCTGATTTTAAACATTAACAGCGTCTTCCAGAATATGTATAAGAACTCGTAAGGGTATTAAAGTTAATATTTTTTCTGCAAAATGGAACAATCAAAATATTTTTTTTTCTTTTTGCCGTCCGTTATATAATTATGAATAAACAACAAGACATAAGAGCCGTTTTTCGAAAAGGCGTAAATAAAGTTGTTTATTATTATGCGTGACCCTATAACCAAGCATACACTACCGTCCGCTCGTCTGTCTGTCACGAAGCTGAAACTTATTCGTTGTATGTACTTATCTACAGGAAAGATAAAATTTTACGTAAAATCGATAAAGTATGAAAATGTCAAGCCACGCGTCGTTTCCACTTTCTATTTAACAATTTTGCAAATTCGACGGAAAAACGATAGAGCGAATGCGTTTCTTACGAACGTTAACGGATAGAGCTTTTTTTTATACCGGGTAACACGCAGGTGTCAGATACGAAATAATGATGAAACACTTTCATTTTATTTAAGATTTGTAAACACTGTCATCTATTTTGTATTAAATGCTCTGTGGTTCACGAGCATATTTCTGAACAAAATTAATGTTTATATAATAGGTTGGGGAAAAAGTTTCTTCGCATTTTTTAAGAAAATTCAAAACATTTTTTAATATAGTTTATTTACATTTAACTAAAGTATGTAGGTACCATTTTGTTCGATAACTTTTTGCCATTTTGTAGGCAGGGACATGATCCCATTGCTATAAAAACTTTGGGGCTTCTGTTCAAAATACCGCGACAAGTGGTTTTGGCAGTCCTCTCGTGATGTTAACCTGACACTGCCTAAAGAATTCTGAAGAGACCGAAACAGGTGGAAATCTGAAGGTGCAAGGTCAGGACTATACGGCGGATGCATTAACACATCCCAGCCAAACTCTCTTAATTTTTGCTGAGTGGCTAAAGATGTGTGAGGTCAAAAATGGTCAAAAATTTCTTCAAAAATGGTTCGGTTTCATTACGTCGTAATAAAGAATCACAAATGAGAACACGGTTCATTAGGTTTCTTTCAGTGAGCTCGTGAGGTACCCAAATATCGAGCTTTTTTGTGTACCCAGTTTTTTTCAAATGCGCCAAAACTGTTTTGTGGTCAATTCCCAGTTCTTCAGCTACGTCGTAACTACTGATATGCCGATCTTGCTCCACTTTTTCAAAAATGGCATCCATTTTATCCGTAATAGGGCGACCAGAGCGACGTGCATCTTTGACATCAAAATTTCCGGATTGAAAACGCTTAAACCAAATTTGTGCTACTCTCACAGACACTGCACTAGGTCCATAAACATCGCAAATTTTTTTCGCGGCTTGCGTTGCATTTTTACCTTTTTTGTAGTAAAATTTTAAAATGTATCGAATTTCTTCATTAGATTCACTCATCTTGACAGTACGAAAAACAAATAAAAATCACACATTTTCCTAATTTGAATTTGGAATTATCTTCTTTAAAATTTAAACTTTTAATGATACCAAAACCAGCCAGATACAAATAGTATAGCCAAAGAGATTTTATTACAAGTTCATACATACAATAATGCGAAAAGACTTTTTCCCCAACCTAATATACCGGCAACATTTTTCTGAACCACAGAGCATATTTCAATACAAAATAGATGAGTATTTACAAATCTTAAATAAAATGAAAGTGTTTCATCATTATTTCATATCTGACACAGGCGAAGCCGTGGGCTAAAAAAGGCTGGCAAAAAAGAGAATAAAGATACAAAAAAAGTCTAAGAATGCTTTGTCTAAAACAAACAAAAGGAAAACGCAATTTCCGAGGACATAACGAAGAGCTGAATTTTCAAGATGTTTCCGAGCATTGCAACGTTTCACGGAAAATAGAATATTGCAACAGACACTCATCTCAACTTTATTGTCCATGTGATACAGATACCCATGTAGGGAGGATAGAGGAGGTACAATAAGTATTACGCGATCCGGTATCGAAGTCGAACAAACTCACATCTTTCGTAATTTGTATGTGTACCCTACCTACAAGGCCTTTGTTTTTAGATTGACGAAAATAAAGGTCATATCTGGAAGACTTGGTAGAAGGTAGGTACCTAATCGATTAGTAAGTAAGACAGAAATAAAATTATAAACGTTTCAATATTTTTACATTTTTAATCTGTCATTTTATGGGTTTTCAATAAATTTTACAAATTAAGAACGTTTCTTTACAAATAAAATATTTTTATAGTCTGCGCTATCTATTTCCGTAAATAAACAAACAATGAAAGAGTGGGATCGATACCCGGGGAGTGTATAAGATATTGCAGATTTTTTTGAATAGTTTTTTATTTTTATTAAAATGAGTGACGAGATTCCTGGCAGCACTTTTTGATAGTTCGTACTGGTAGATAAGGATTTTTGTTATCCAATTAAAATGTTATACCCTCTGTATCAAGCGCAGACCACTAACCAATAGAAAGTTTTTTCTTTAAAACTTATCTTCAAAGCCAACTTAAAGTGTGATCAAAAATATTTCAAAATAGTCTTCTCATTAAAAGTTGAGTCCCTAATCCCATTTTCGCATATTATTAACGAGGCTAATTGACGTATGAGATGACAGAACCTTTTATCTGATATCTAAATAAAGTCTAACCCCTTTTCATAATTTGCAGGTTTAATTAAGTAGGTATGACGAGAAAAGTGAGTTGAAGTAAGGTTTTGTAAAAGCCAACTAGGTACATACACAATTAATTTCACAAAAAAATAATAAATAAAAATATGACCGCGGAAAAGTTAAATGTAAAAAGTAAATTTTTGTAAAATTGTAAACTCCGGACTGTTTTTACGTCTATTAAAGCGCTGGGGGTTGAAAAAATATATATTCTAAATTAGGTATGTACAACTGTTCTGTAGATACAGAGGTAGGTACCTACTTGTTTTGGAAACAGATAACCCAAAAGCAATTATACTATTTAAGGCTTAGTCAAGTCCCACTTATTCCAATGCCACCACGCCACCGGGCCCGTTTGACAGGGCCCTTACACCATATTATCATATAAGTTGTTTTTGAGACAATCTCCATAATCTTCACCGTATTTTTTTAGCCAATAGGAGAGGAAAATAACTTTCTTACAGACCGTTCCATCCAAAGGTAGAGATCACGTTAAGCGTTAAGACCGCTCAATTTACATTTTCAAAGTTTGTAGTACTTAAATAAGATGATCTGTTATTTGGTGTGCAATAGAGTATTTTCTATTATCTATCTATGGGAAGTTGGTGTTTGGAGGTGGGTTAAGACTGTCCGTCATGTCACTCTTTAAAGAAAGCTTGTGTTTTATACATACTTATAGGTTAAAATGATGAAATAGGGCCTAATTTCGGAAATTTTGCTTAAAATCTTTGAATAGAAAGATAATTGCAGAGAATATGTAGGCACCTACTTACTTTCATAGTCTCTGTAATTACTTGAGCCTTTTTTTGTTTAAAATTACCTACCTATCAAGCAAGAAAAGGTTTCTCTGTTACAGCCCCTTGACTAAACGTAAGCAAATCTCGTCGAACAAAGTAAGTCACTCTAATGCTAAACATAGGCCCAAATTTTGTATTCTGTAGATTATTTTTATCACCCATAATAAAATCAAAAGTAAAATCCTCGATCAACTAAAGTAGTTATAAAATCCCAAAACCCGCGGTCCAAAACATTATCATGTTTTTACAACGATGAATTCCGAGACAAAAATTCAGTAGGTACCTAAGCTTGCTGAAAATGGTACCTACGTTCATAGGAGTTTACTTAACAAACAGGGTTTTTCTTGGGTGCAGGCTACGCTTTATTGATTTTTAATAACAGAAACTCACCTTGAAATCAATCACATAAATACACAGAGAAATTACAAAATCGCGGCGGAAAAATCACAATTTTTTGTCACACAATTTTTATAGTTAATTTTGGCTTAAAACGGCGCGATTTCTCGTCCAAACGTGCGCGTTGCGTCGGACGTGCTAGCGTACTGAGGCAAAAACGACACAGAACTAATAAAAAGTTGAATATTGTAAATTTTCACTTCACCAATACTAAACATTAGGATACTGTAGAAAGACTCGGCAAGAGCGCGGACAATTGAAGCTTAAAGTCGGGTACAGAGAGGTTATATTCCAACGGACATATTCATTCTCAGCGCGAACAGTGCCATAAATTTATCGTTTTGCCTCTAAGCCACATTGAATCTGAACACAACGTTGTAAGGCTCAATTTACAAAAAAACTCTGATAAGGATGACATAGCGGTAATGGCGGGTCCACACATGCGCGGGGAAATCGATGGAAAATGGCGACGAAACTTAGTTGAGTCAGCGCTTTTTGACGAGCTTTCCTATAAAAGGATTTGTAGCGAAATTCGTCGTACAAAGTTGCTGTAAAAATTGGGTATTTTTTATTTATTTACAATTATATCCACAGAGGCAAAGAAAAGGCATAAGTAGGAGTTTGAAGCCTACTTATGCCTGCGGCTGTTTTTTTTAATTTAACGCTGGTTAATTCGATCTGGTTCGGTAGGTTTTATCGCCACAAGTCAAAAGAGGGCGCTGCGAGTGTGATGGAATGGGAAACAACGTATTTGCTTGTTTTACAGTTTTTTGATCATTTTGAACAGTTTCAAGAAAGGTTCTTAGATAAGTTTAAACGACATACATCACTGCAAAACGTTATGAAATTGATGCAAGTCAAGGGATTATCAACAGAATTAAAAAAACATTTTGGTTCTCAATTATTCTGTTTTTTTTTTGTAATGTTACCCGATATCTTTGCCTATTGTGAACCGATTAATGATTCTTTTTTTTAATGGGTAGGGTCTACTTTCTTGGCCCTATATACATTTAATGGAAAAATAACACTAAAAGGAAAACATAAGGGATGAGGTTTCATATTGGATATAAAGTAGATTTTTATTTTTTCTTTAACAAAGTATGTATATTGCCTAGCTTAAAAACGATATTTAAATTAATTATGAGTAAGTTTAATTAATGTTTTAGTGTGAGTATTATTAAATGTATGTTATTAGGTAAATTTTATTAGTTAAAGTTTTATTAATAATTAAGTATTAGTACACTTCAGAGCAAATAATTGAAATAATAACTAATTTTTTCAACTTTATAATGAATAAAAGATTTCGTTTATTATTATAAATATAATATAAGAGATTCTACACTGATGATAATTGATCAAAAAAACTGAATTTATGTGATTTATTTTATATTTTTAGACGTAACTTAGTGTACTACTGTATGTAAATAAATGGATTAGGGGATTTCTGGAATTCTTGTCCAGAAATCCCCTTTGCATGGGATTTGTACACTTATACCACTAAGGCATATCTACCTAAAACACAAAAAAATATTTGTTTTAAATATTTTTTTTAAATATATGGTTCTTTTATTGATATTGAGAATTAAAAAATAAAGAAAGAAACACGCTCACGACTGTCTTCCCCATGGTAGGCATCCTCAGATACATACTCAGTGAGTAGATCTTTGAGGATACCAAGTAGGGGGTAGTCAGAGGCACGTCCAAACATTACATTTGGTACATGCCCGCGTTTTGCAAGTTAGCATTCCACGTGACAGGTTGGTTGCAATTAAAACAATATCAGGTGTTTAATTGTTTATTATACCTACGCATGGTAGCTCACAGCGACTACTGCTAATGGAAGATATACGTACACATACATACATTATACATGCATTATTAAGATTTTAAGCAGTTGTTTAGCTAAATAGTGTTTTGTTTTCTTCTGTTCAATTTGAATTAACATAACAGAAAGAGACAAAGCAGTGTTTAGTTCGTCAGCAACTGTTTAATAATCTGTTTATAATTAAGTCTGCGGTGCTTATGTTCTTTCTCCAATTAAATAAATTAATATAAAACATGCATTTGTATTTATCTATATATTTTGTATATAGCTACTTGTACATATTTGTATGAATAAATGTTTTTTTTATAATGACTTCTTTAAATAATTTCAGCATAATACAGATAAATTGATTATTAAAAAAATATTATGCATTATGATGGACAGCCTCAGAAACATAGTCAGTGAATATCACTGAGGATACCAAGTATTAGTAGTAGTCAGAGGCACGTCCAAACATTAAATTTTGCAAGTCTGTTTTGCAAGTAGTTAGTATTCCACATCAAAGGTTGCTTATCATAATACTATCCGCTGATTTGTTTCTAAACTTTAAGGAGATAATTTAATATGCTTTTGTGGACTATTTTATATATTTATTATTATGTAAAACACTTGTGCTGATGCTGATTTATTTTTATATCAAAGACATAACTGATTGAGAATATAACAATGTTTACGGAATAGTTTACTCACTACAAATGCAACGCAGACTATCACAATAATATTTTAAATGTTATAATATTTAATAAATTACAAACTATAATGCTATTACGATACAACAATAACTTCAGTTTAATATACAAACATATCATTTTAGCAACATTTCATGGCTAATCACAAAAACACGTGGCAAAATACGCATTGGCACTGAAAGAAAAAAAGTCGGTGGGAATGAGTACACTGCAGGCCAATGAAAATTTTTTTTAATCTCCCAGCCAGATTAATTAAAAATATGAGTTTTTATGCAGAATTTATTTAACTATTATAGTAACGACTATTTATTTATATTAAACACTATTTTAATTCTACAAGTACACATAACATGGTTTACACTCCGGTTTAACACTTAATCTATATTTTTTACATTTTACCAATCATTTCTACTTACTCAAATTGCGACTGACATTTACAAATAAATATTGTGACTCCATCAAACATTCATATCTACAATAAAACTAAATGTTCATAAATATTTTCCTAAGAAACGAATGAAGGTAAATTATGAAAATCACTAAAACTGTTTAGTAGTCGTTAATAAGCTACGTTAACTCGTTCGTTAATTTAGTTAAAAACACGTTTTTCGCAAACGCGAATCAATTCACATGGATATTTAGATTTACAAATACAAGTTTCACAACTTTCAAATTCAACAAACTGTAACTACACAGAAAAATGTTTAGTTTCAAAAAGATAAAAGAGTAATCGAATAACATTGTCACTATTCAAAAATACACAACAGTAAATGAAATTACCCTGTTAAGAAGACATTGTATATCTTAAAACTTGTGTCCTCAGCCTTTTTCAATGATATTATTTTGTTTTCAATTTACTTTCGTTCTCATTGACAGACAATTGTCACTACTGACACAAGGCAAGTGACATTTTACTACTGACACAAGGCAAGTGACATTTTACTACTGACACAAGGCAAGTGACATTTTACTCGTTTGAAAAGCGTTCATTCATACTGTCGCGAAAAACTTAGGTAATATTTGTTCATTTAGCAATGTAAGTTTGTAATCTATGAGCCTCGTATTCTTAATCATTCACTAACTTAGTCAGGCAGGTCGATAACCCTCACCCTGTCCTCTTCTAAGACTTAACAAAGGATAGAGGAATACAACTCTTATCACGCTGCTAAAGTGAGCGAGTGATTATGAATAAGATGGTAAATAAATCTGCAATAAATCTATAGTTAGTATATAAGCTATAACTACCTATATTAAAATAAGAGAGGCACTTACTTTGCGTGCTAGTTCAATAAATAATACGAGACTACGTTAATAGAATGACATTATTCTAGCAAATTCAGTACAAAGACAGCAAATGACTATTATCTGTCAAATCGTATATTTTTCTAATTTACTAAAGGGTCTATGAAATACAGGGTTTAAAAAAAACAAAGGAATAAAGTAAAAGGTAAAATCAAAATACATTAACATATAGAAAAAGATGGATATTATCATACAGACCGTCTGGTAAGATTTATATACATATTTATTTTGGTTTAAAGATTATTCATTTTATTTTACTACAATAGAGATTATTTCTTATGTACTGTGTACTGTATTTTTCATACACTCGCATGAAAATCTAGCGATCGCAAACCGTCTCGTTACAAAGGATTCATTTAAATATTTTCTTGAAACTTGGAAATAATTCAGATTCCTGTGTCATGTCATCAAGGAATATACCTACATAGTAGGAAAGAGACAAATTAAATCTGAGTATATATTATTATTTTAACACTACAGGGTCATAATTGGGTATTTAACTATCTATGTAAAATATATTCGAGTTACATAAATGCTACAAATTAAAAATGCAACGCAGATCGTTAATAATAAAGTTGCAATACTAAATATTCATAAAAATTACCACAACATCAATTAAAATACGCTTACAAACTACGCAATGATTTCTTTATATATTTATATCATTTTATAATTAATAACGTTTTCCAAAAGAGTTTTAATCGAAGCATTTTATCAGTATTTTTTTTTAAATCCCGCGTAAATTGCGCCGCATGACGAAGGGAATATTTTAATATTTAAAGTATTATTTTTAAAATGTTAATTAGTTTTAGAGGATAGGTATAATACAAATATACTAATGAATGGCACAGCCTAAAATGTACATGTATAGGCTTATATTTTACGAAGATACTAATACAATATTTAATTTTAAATTCGGTATTTCACCGTGCAGCCAATCGAAAACTCGTAAATATATATCGTGCTATGTCAAAATGACTGCTAAGTCAAAATATGCTATGTCAATATCCATGAAGTTAAACGAAATGTTATATATGGGAGAAACAGAGTTGTTACGTAGGTAAGTAGTTATAGTGGCACATGTCAACATGTTGCATCTTCACATTCTCTGAAGACAATGTCGTTGACACTCGTAGTTAGAGACAGTTTGTCACTTCAATTGACAAACTGTCACTTGTGTACAGTTTTGCACGTTATTTATATATATATGAATAGGCAGTCATTTTGGCATAGCGGTGTAATAATGCTATAATAAATATAATAACGTTTTAATTAAATAAGTATTTTTGGCATTGCGTCTTGGTTGCACGATAGCAACGTATTTGCAAATACTATGATTGGGTGGGAGATTTGACTCAAATTTTCACAATACATTTATGAGGAAAAACATTAAAAAACTAAAGATTTCGAAATTCCGTGAGTTGTTTATTTTAATACACTCGATTCGGGTAATTAATTATAATTCAGTGAAAATTCAATAAAGTATTCTAAGTTTGACAATTCAAATGTCTCGAAGTGTAATAAGTGATGTTGAAAACGTAATTAATGTTTTAACTTTTTATGATAATTATGCAGAAAACTTTTGAAGTTCCACTGATTTACGTTTGAATAACATAAAATAAAATACAACAACTTAATAAATAATTTCAGATCAATACAAATAAATACTAAAATCCAACGAGACATCACCAAAATTACAAACAATGTTTTTTTGTCAGATATAATACTGTTTAAATAATATTCCAATCATAAATAAATGGAAAAATCTCAAAAAATCTGGTTGAGAGCGTTTGTAACAATCGATGCAATACTTAACACATTTTGATGAGGTTTCAAACTCACAAATAGCGAATGTGCCAGAAAATCTCTTACACCAATCCTACTTATACATGCGAAAATATTTTTGACTATTTTCGATTTTTAACCGAATTCTCAAAATAATTCAAAGACTCGCGAATTCGGGATGGCACATAAGTCGCTAGTCGTGATTACATGTTTTTAAGTTTTACGGGAAAAAAGCAATCCCTCAGGAATAAAACTGTTATGGGACCACCTCGGGATCATTCTCTATACAAAGTTTTCTCTCTATTCTCTCAACAAAATAATCATCAAGCTCTGTTTATAAATGACTGAGTTCTGAGGTACCTCTTCCTTTATTTGAAGTCGGTTCTCAATTGGCTCAATTGTTTTTTATTGTTCGTAACGGTCCCACAGATTTGGATGAAATTTGAAAGACACTTATCAACATTGAACACCGCCCTTGTACAATTAATTTAAGTATGTTGGTTTTTATTTCATAAAATGTACAATAGAGCATTCTCATGGTGCCGCAAGTTGTATGGCATTTTACTTGCATAAAAAATATTATAATTCAAAAATGTATATCCAGAAACTTAACACGTTAGATGTGCAGTGTACCGAATATGGTACACGCGGCCCGTACCTACCTCTTTTTAACTCGACAAGTCCGTATACCGTATTCGGTAGACAGATTTGTCGAGCCAAGAGGTAAGAATAAAATATTGAATGTCCTAAATCCAACGCCTTCACTCGGGATGACACTCTTTCGAATAAAAAACCAAAGTAAAATGGCCCACAAAAATGTTTCGGCTACTCGTGATTCCATACGATGATGATGTTTTTTAAATTTTACGGGAAAACTAGCATTGAGAGCCCGCTCCTTTTTGAAGTCGGTTTTTAAACCGGATGATTTGTTATTCATGAAGCATATCTATTTTGTATCGATTTTGAGATGGAATATTACAAAAACTGCTTCGGACATAATGCCTTACGGAATTATCCAATAATTATGTATGGGAACAGTTGACGTGTTAAGTGTTACATCATAATCAAAGTGCTCTCATCCAGCACCCAACAAAGAAAACGCTTTAGAAATCATCCTGCACCTTGCGAAATACCGATAGCACTTTTCATTTCTTAGCCTTCACCGTCACATACGTGGGCTCCTCTCCGTCGTGCTGCTTCAGCAGCAGCGGCAGACGCCGGTCCCGCAGGGAGCCCCCCGGGGACACGAGGCCCCCCTGCGGGGGCGCGGCTTGGGGGGGCGACGAGTACCCCACGGGTCCGCTGGCAGTGTACATGACGTTGACCCCCGCGTATGCACCGGTGGTATACGGCATAGTGCCGGATGCGGGGTAGCCCCCGTAGACCCCTTCCGCGTAACTGACCCCCGCGTTTGGACCGGCCTGATTGCCCGAGTAACCCCCGCTTGCCCCTATATGCCCCGCCGTGTTGCCCCCGTATCCCCCTATATTGTGAGCATGATTCCCCCCGCTTCCGCCTGCGTTCTGACTAGCTGATATAACAGAGTACCCGTCGTATGCCGCTGCATTCGGAGCGTGCCCCGCGTATCCCCCGCTTCCCCCCGCGTTGCCCCCGCTTCCCCCCGCGTAGTGCGTCTTGCCCTGGAAGCCGACAGGCGCGGCGTACAGCTGGGCAGACGGGGGTCCCCCCGCGCCCCCCGGGGACTCCCCGGGCGGAGGAGGGGGGGCCGACTCTCATGTCTGCAGAGCTGTGTTCAGCTCGCGGTGGATGATGCTCTGCGAATATTACAAGGATAGATTAACACAACGTCCTGCTCAAGACCAATCGCCGCTTATTGGAACACTAGCACATAACACATGTCTTTGATTTTTTGGCTCTAGAGTTAGTCAGTTTCCTCACGATGTTTTCTTCCAACGTTTTGAGCACGTGCTATTTGCATTGAAAAATTAATTCACGACCTGGTTCGAATCCACAACCTTCGAATCAGAAATCGCAGTACAGGCCACTAGGCCAGCACGGCTGCCATTCATTGAACCACTTCATCATGATTACAGACAAACGTACAAACTCTTGACGTCGGTCGCTAGTAAAGTAAACCCTACATAGTTATAGAATAAGTTTGATATTAGCTCACCAGTTCCTCGATCTGCCTCGCGAGCTGGTCGCTGAGGGCGGATATCACCTGCTTCTGTCCCTCCTGCGCGGCCAGGGCGAGTTCGAGCTGGCTTTGGGCAAGTTTCGCCTCTGCATCCTAGAACAGAAGGTGCATTTCTGAATGAAACTCATTTCACGTGGTCAACAATGCAAGGGCGTTTGAACGATGGCTTCCAAATTGTTTTGTCAAACTTAATTTGTATTTCAAGAATACGGCCTACTTACATTAATTAGGGGAACTTTTATATTAGAGCTCCATAAAGCAGTGTTATTTCATTTTGAGCACTACCTGGTTCGGGATAAATTACGAAGTCCAATTTCACACAAAAATATCTCTTTTAAAATGCACAATTAAAATAAAAACGCTGAAAACTTTGCTGTATTACACAATAGACACTTCACTAGATCACTTGGAATCACTTCCAGATCCCTTCAATTGATTCGCATTCAAAGCTTGAACTGTCTTTACTCTAACTACTCTACACTAAAGAGTGAACAATAAAGAGTATGCTTCAATCTGACCTGTTCAATCTTCCTGGACTTGGTGATCTGTGCCAGTTCCTCGTTCTTCTGAGCTAACTCCGCTTCCAGCTGAGCCACGCGCTGTCTCAGTTGTTCCAGCTCATTCGCTTCTCCGCCTGAAAATCACACTACATTTATTAGTGTTTGTTCTATAACCGTTGCTTGTATTACAAAGCCTATTATTATTATTATAACGTCTGCCATCTGCCGCTAGCCCGACGAAATCTGGGCAAAAATTCCAACCAAATGGGCCCCCAACGATGGAACCGCACCGCGGCAGACTCCTCATTAGCAAAGGACCGCGAAAAGTGGAAGGTGGCTACCCTCCCACCAGTTTTCGCAGTCCTTTTGGGAGCTTTTGCCCTGCTGTGGGATGACGCAGGCTGTTAATAATTATAAGTCTAAAGTTTCCCGATACAGGGCAAAGACCTACTTTCCCTCCTTCCACTGGTCCCTATCTTGATCTATTAATATAACCCAATAGTCACATACATAATTTACAAGTTTTTTACGGTATGTTAACTGGCCGAGAACAATATGTCAAATACCACTCTTCGTCGACATGATGTAACGTAGCTCAAGTATGTAGCGAGAGCATTGTCGCTACGAAAGAGATAATAATATGATAGTTTACCTTTACCGGCAAGATGTCTCGCGCGGGCCACCTCCTCGCGGTACTGGTGCAGCTGCCGCTTCCACTCGTCGACGTTCGCCGTGCTCTCCTGCAGTGCAGCCGTGAGACGCAGGTTGTTGGACTTCAGGGTAGCCAGTTCCACCTCCCACTTCTTAGCGTTCGCTGAACTGTGGGAGTAACGAAAACGCCATGTTAACTATAATATAATGGTTTTAACTGATATTTGTTAAGGGTCTGGGTGTTGTGTTACCACGGCTCTCTTAGTTCCTGATACTCACGACACAGGTAAACTTAGTGTGGGGTCAGGACTATGTATGTGTCTGTTGGGATTTTTTAAATAAAATATAATAAAATTGGGTGGGTAATAACGTAATAACAGACGGCGTTGCCCCGGAAGACCAAGAAAGATGGCGAGACGACCTGGATGCATTCGAATCCAAATGGCAATGGATTCGAGGATGGATGGCAGAGGTGGCAATGGACCGAATGGCATGGAAGAAAAAAGGGGATACCTTTGCCCAGCAGTGGGACAGTACAGGTTAACAAAAAATAATAAAAAATATTCCGAGCTGCGTTGGCCTAGTGGGCTAGTAGCAATAGCTTCTCCTCTCTTAAAATGTATGTTCGCATTAACAGATGCTGAAAACGGTGGAGGAGAATATCGTGTGGGAACCAACATGCCTTAGAACCAAAAAATCTAAAGGTTATCCTACTTCCTATCCTATCCTACTATCTTAGTACTATTTTAAGTAGATTATTATGGTGTTGGTTAATTTAAGTAATTAGACTAAGCTTGAAATGAATTGTTAAAAAATGCTCAAATAAAGACTTCTTTCTTTCTTTTCTTTCTTTCTATTATAAACGCGAAAGTTTGTGAGGATAGATGTTTGTTACTCTTTCACGCAAAAACTACTGAACGGATTTTGATGAAACTTTACAGTTATATAGTTTATACATCAGAATAACACTACAGATACTTTTTATCCGGGTACTACTTGGGCAAAGCCGTGGGCAGAAGCTAGTGTTTCAATAAGTGGAGATCATGAATCTTTTGACAAAAATCTCTTGTATCTGTCAGACAAATGATAAAAAAAAACATTTTGTTGTACGGTTTCAGAGCATAGCATGATAGACCCAAGATGCAGAGCTTGTACCTTCGATGACGTAACCTAATCATATCCGCAACACTCCTCATTGGATCACCAATAAAAGTAAGTAGGTCCCGCTTAAAGCATAATTTGAATGTCGCTTCTGTTGACACATTACACACTAAACAGTCATTAATCTCAATAACGGCCAGAAGTCGCACCGTCACGAGTGAAACTTAACACAAATAAAGTTATTGGCACATCTACATACCTACAACTAGCTACATAATCGGATTTACTTCATAAATCGCAACGTTTTTCAACTTTCAAAATGGAAGAGGTTCTCAATTATATATTTATTTATACGCGAAACCGATTCAGATTTCTTTTAATGGGTAGGGGTTTAATGGGTGAAAAAATTGGGGAATGACATTCCATATGGCACTTTTTATCAACTTCTTGTTCTTTAAAGTCGATTTATTTAAAAAAAAAGATTATCTAATTAATATTGCGATTGTGGTAATCGTTTTTAACTTACGAGCACGAAAGCTGCAAAGCCTTCAAAACGTCAGGAAAATCAATTTAAAATAAAACAATGCGATTAATCCGTTTAAAATTGTGTGTTTATTTCATATTATCTTCATAATCGTCGAGATAGCCTCATAAATTCAGCCCGGATTATTTACTTTTTTATTCATACAACTTAAGTGGCAAACAAGAATACCTCCAACCAACAGGACCTTCTGTTGGTAAGCGGTTACCGTAACCCACGGCCGCTTTTGACACCAGAGGTATCACACGCGCGTTATGTGTCAAACGAGAACTCAGCAATGCGAGCGTTACTGCTTATCGGCAGAAATATGTATGGTGATAGTACTTTCCCGGACGAGCTCTTCACTATTCATTCACACAGCATCATCTAGCCCCAAAGTAAGCAGAGCTTGTGTTATGGGAACAACATCACTGATATACTACTTATATACATGAAAACACCTAGTCCCGAGACAAATATTTGCAGATAATACACACATTTGTCCCGCGGCGGGAATTGAACCCACAACCTTCTGCGTCTCAAGCGGACCTTCGCCCACTGCGCCACAGAGGTCGTCATGTATATTACATGTCCTATATATAAGTATTTTGTCTACATCTCTAGTGTACAATACAGAATAAGGAAATTGTTTCATAATACGCGCATTCGATTACGGCGTATTTGTAAAAGATTGTTTTTCTAACTCATAAAATATGCAATCAATATAAATGAATGCATTACAATGTACCACTCGTATTCACGATGAATAATAATGTTATTAGACGGATTCATTATTTTTGAGGAAACAGCGCACAACATGTTCCGCCGTGAATGTCCGCCTATCTCAGCTTTCGATCGTAAACTACAGATTTATCGTTGCGCAATCCATTTTTACATACAGATAGACGGACGAGTTATGACCGTAGGGCTGACAATGTCGCACAAAAAACACTAGTTAAAGTCAAGATTTAATAATGTGTCGTGTACAATATGCTTAAGCAAAGACAGACGCGTCGTTCATTAGCGACGGAAAGCTATAAATAAAAATATATGAAATACGACACCTCCCTCCTCAAGTCTTTGAAGTCTTCAAAACAATTACAAATAATTGCATGGATAAACTGTTTTATATAGCATCGTTTGGTAATATTATCTAAAAAATGAAAAAAATCATCCTTTGTAAGCGTCAACTGAGTTGTAAGCGTCCATAGGTTATGGTAAGCGGTTACCAACAGGTGAGCTGTATGCTTTGTTTGACACTTTAGTTATATAAAAACATACAAAAAACCTATTTACAATCGGATAAACCAAACTACAAACGCACTACCAACTGGTTCCTTGCGTCGGTCGTCGCAAGTAAAGATCGTTTAAAGGGCAAGGTGTGCGCTTTTATAACACTCCCAAGAGATATACAAAAATTTACAATTAACAAATTTAAAAACGTAATTAAAAAAACAACTTTATAAAAGGGCATACTATATAATATCTTTCTTTCGTGTCTTGGTCGCGGAGGAACAGGCAGTAGATAAAACCGACGTGATTATAATGAATAAATGAATTTTGACTTTAGAGATGTCTGATCGAATGTTTTTTTTTAAACACCAGTTAATATTGTGTGGCAACCCTGCAATATGCGGTCGTCTCGCGCAAACAGATCGGATTATACGCACTAGTCGACGCATATTGTCATTCGCACGATATTTCATAAATATCGAGGGTACTGGGTCAAAGCTCTGATGAATACATTACGGAGAAAATCGACGGAAAATAAATTGTATCTTTTGTTATACGTTTTTTTTGGTGTCAATCGTCAGAAAGCTGGGGCGATTATCCTCAACAGCCTGAAGAAATCCACTACATAGGCCATGTACATGCACAGGGTGGACCAAACAGTGACGTCCATAGAAATAATAAATGCCTCATCCCCGGGGATGAAATAACAAAACCCCGAAGAATTATCTGAAATTACATGTCCACCGATTTTTGTATTTTTTCAACTTTCTTGTTTGCGCATTTTTGCGCATCGGCCGGAACTGTTTTTATATATGTTTTTTTTCTGAATTTTATATTTTGGTACGAATCGTACTTTCTCGCATAAAATAATTAGCTTCCTAACAGTAAAGCAAGTTACAACAAATTTTGTTCGGAATAATCTACTCTTAAAATTCTTTCGAACAAAATTTGTCGCAAGTCAAAGTTTAATTTTTACCGTCAAAAATAAAAAATAAAAACCAGTACATAAGTGACACTAAGAGTGCTACTTATTAGGTTATTATTTGCTGAAATCAGACTTCAATAGTATTGAGAAGAAAATTCACAAAGTTAGTAATTAAATCTAAAATATTTTTTATTATTGCATATTTTGTCATTCTTAAAACTAATTGAATTTTAATGCCTCAAATTGTTAAAAAAAACTCCGACGTGCATCTTGCAAATATTTGACACTTTAGTAAATGCCACTTCAAATTCGTCAATACGCAGTTATATAAGGTGTCAAACTACAGAGATTGACAAATACCCTAACAGAAACTTCGAAAAATTTAAAATATCCCTTTTCATTATCCGTAATTACATGGTTCACGCCATTTGACTTTGAATCTCTAAAAACAGTTTTAAACCAAATGTAACAAGAAGAGTTATCTTCCATTACTTTACTCTGATGTACGCGCACGTGGCACGTGCCACATTATGGAGCGCTGTGAGTACGGGGGTTGCTTTGGTTGTAAACTTTCACATCAAGGCGCCTCATGTTAAAGCAATGCATTACTTTTAGAATTCCGTAGACAAACTAAGTAATGAATGAATGAATGAACTTTATTGTACCACCATAAGAAAAATAAATACAACTTAACAAAACTTAATGTAACAACGGGCGGTCTTATCGCATAGAAACGACCTCTTCCAGACAACCTTGAAGCATGAAGTGGATTTTATGAGATTGTAAGAATGGCGGGAAATTATTGAAAATAATAAAAATTATTTTCAATAATTTCCTATTGTAAAAACTTGGTTATTCATATTGTAAAAATGGGAATTTTCACGTACAGTACTATCGGTGAAGGCACCGACTAAGTTTCGCGTCGCGGCGCGGAGGGAGAGCGTCGCGATCACTCACCCTGATGAAGACTCTCGGAATGAGTCGAAAATTAGTCGGTGTTTTTTTTTTTTTTTTAAAATTCCCGTTTTTACAATATGAATAACCGAATTAGTTTTTGGAATAAAATTACTAATAATTTATAAATTTGGAAAGTATGCCTACGAAACCATATTTACAGGCCTATTCCGTATTCTACTGTCCCTTCTAACTATGTATGTTCCGAAGGTGAATAAATGATATGACTATATGACTATGTCGGTCTAACTGTCACAGAGCTGTATATTTATAACCGTTTTGAAAAGACTTGTTTATTTAACATGTTTATTGGCCTATAATATGAATAATCAATAGAAAAACAACAAACAATTTTGTTTTTATTACGTTTTTAAATTTGTTAATAGACATTTTTTGTATATCTCTTGGGAGTTTGTTATAAAAGCGTACACCTTGCCCTTTAAACGATTTACTAACTTTATGGAGTCTACAAGTGGCAACAGCGAGTTTATCTTTATTTCTGGTATTTACATTGTGATTGTCGCTTTTTTCTTAAACAAATTAATATTTATTGCAAACATACATTATATTTCATAGATGTTTTGACAAAGTAATGTCATTATATTATTGGTGAACCCTTAGCGCACGAGTCTGACTCGCACTTGGCCGGTGTACTCTGACTGTATCATCTTTTGCTTCAGGTTTGATGGGCAGGAGGTCACAGATGAAATACATAATCATTACTTCTTGAACATCTCATAAATTAATGAAAATATTTTATTATACACCTTGAGAATAAAAACATAATATAAACATTCATTTTATAAAGTAATTAAAGTACAATGCGCGGTTTACCTTATAATGTGCCTCTGACTACCCCCAACTTGAACAAGAATGTATGATATCCCAAAACTTCAACCTCGGCGGGACTCGACCCGCGGCATCCCGCTTGGTACGCGGGGGCTATACCATCTAAGCCACCAGATCGTTATCAGTTTGCTAATTCTTGGTATGCTTCCTACTAGGTATTCTTAAAGATCAACGCTCTGAGTATCTGAGGATATTCACCATGAGGAATACAGTAGTGAGCGTGTTTGTTTTTATATTCAGAGCTGTATACATAATCGAAGCTGCTGTATTACAGAATAATAGTGTGTTATTATTACACAAGCGCTGCATAATATCGGTTGCATATAATGCACTATAAAAACAGATCTAATATAATTGTGGCGATTTATCCGTTGCTCAACTGGAGATTTAACTAGCTGCCACAGTGTAATGGATAGCAGTATGCTATGTCAAACATATTATGTGCATTATTATTCATCGGAAGTGATAGCGAATTCTGCGAGGTACGACCCACCCATTGCCAGTACTGCTTGTTAATTCTAAGAGCCTTTGTCTTTAATTCTTCTACGATTTTCCTCGTTTCAGACATAGGGCTAAACCTGCAGAAGAAAGGTTCTCGAATGGAGACCAAAATCCGGAAATAATGATTTCGGCTTAAATCCCATTATAATGATTACCAAATAAAACGATTATACCGAAAACATTGTCGTGTTTGAAATTTACATATTTCCCCAAATGGGAATAACTATTATTCGCCATATTCGCCAGTTATAGTATAATTTATGTTTCATTGCGAATAGAAGAACGATTTCTATATGATCCTTGTGATTTCAATGATTAGAAACTTATTAATTTTGACTTTGAACGTCAAAAGACTGACCATAATATTGTAAGAACATAATAAAATTTGTATTATAATATAATTACGACTATACCACGTACTTTACTATTCTCCTGCTGACGTTTCGTTGACCGTTTAGAGGTCCTTCCTCATGAGCACCGTCCGCGACCACGCTCGACGTGCGTGGTCAAGTCGTAATTATATTCTAAAATGATACCAAACCACGATAATTTTAATTCCATACAATTTGTAGTAAAAAAAAAACTAAAACACACTTTTACCACGCACTAAAAATTATATAAAGAATTCGCTATCCACCTCCAGGCTCCATCATAAGTCCTTCGTTACCAAGCCCATCTATTGGACTCGCCAAAACTAATCATATGAGCTCAAACTCGAGGTGTTTACTAGCAGCCACTGAAAAGTTCCACTATCCTCCTCCTGGCTCCATCATCAGATCAGCTCCAAGATATCAAATCATAGTATTGTCATTCGAACTACATATACATACAAAGTTTAATTTCGATACCACAATTGAGATGTAGGTTAAAATTGACTTCCCAGATTTGATTACATTGTTTGTATGTTATTTAGTTACTCACAAATAAAGCTAATAAAAGCGTGTTAAAGTAAGTTGTGAAAGTTAATTTTAAAATAAAATACTAATCGGCAATACTGTCCCTGTCAAAGTGCTGTCGAAACACCTAGCTTACTGTCTTGCATAGCATTGTGACCACACTGTGACCTAGCTATCTCTAGTTAGAGTGAGTTTTCTTTGGATACAGTAACGAGCGTAAAGATCGAACGATTCCCGTACAGCGGTCTAGTTGCGATTATGTAAACCATAGCACGATCCACTTCACGACTTTTCAATATGTATATCTTCATCATAATACTACACCGGAAAACTCACAGAAAACTAAAGACAACGCAATATTTTTACTTTTGAACCTATAACGGTTAACAATATATTTTTTTGCTTCAACTACAAATTTTACTAGAATGTGTCAGTGGAATCTTTCGCAATTGTAGAGTGAGACGAAAGCGCTTTCACGTGATTTACAAACAACTCTGTCCATCTGCCACCAAGCAGCAATGCTCGCATTGCTGTGTTTCGTACCATTCAAACCGAAACACATGGTGTCAGTGAAATTACATGCTGTGTTTTTCTCCATACAAAAAACGTTGAAAAAGGCAACAATCTTGTTAATTACCCATGAATTAGTGCGATGGTATGGAACCAACTCTAAACCAGCTCGCACTTGACCAGTTTTATTCCCATTCACCTGAATTAACCATACACGGAGGCACAATAATGAATTATACCTAAGACACAATTACTTATAATGTTTCTCTAGAGGTACTTTTACATATAAAAACGTCTAAAAATTTATTTTCCTCAGCATTCTCTTCAAGGAAACCCATAAATAAAGTCCAGCCCATCCGGTGGATTAGACCGGTAATTACAACGTTAGTGTAAATGGCCTTGTAAAAAGCGTATGCAATTACGAAAGCAAGCCTCAGGAACGGACAGGCGATAGCACAGCCGCTGGTTCCGGATCGTGTGGTCGACTCCACTACACTGACAAAATTAAAACTTACTAACAGGTGGTCCCGTTTGCATTTTTGCCAATTTAGTTGTCAACAAGTCAATTGTTTACCCACGACGTGTTTTCTACGTATAATGCAGCGCCCCTAGGGACTTTTGGCCCTTAAAGATAATCTAATTTCTATAGAACATACTTAGTTGTATAGTTTCATAAATAAATGCTAACATACAAAAGAGCTGATGATCTTCAAATGAATTTTGACTTTGAATTAATTCATAAATAGTTAGAAAACTCTTTTTAGGGTTAAGCTCGCCTTTGTACATGTCCTATATGTAAGTTTTTTTTCTGTATTCTCTGTGTGTGAAGAATAAAGAATACATTTAAAGTCACGTCTGTTTCCCGGTGGGGTAGGCAGTGACTAAGGATTTCCACTTTCTACAATCCTGGCATACCTCTTCATCCATACTCTTCATATTATTCGATTAAATGCTATTCGATTGAATGTACCCTCGACTTGGCCTTTCTCTAGCTTCTTGCACTAGATTCATGGATTTTCTATGTCTTATCTCTTGTCTTTATGATCGGTTCAAAATGAATGCCGGGCCTTCATCGGGTGACACACATGCACGCATCTTCTTTCCCAACCGCAGCGCGACAGCGTTACACCAGCGCACACTCGACAACAAAGATTTGTCTCGGGTCTGGGTCATGTATAATATGTATGTATTTACAAAAAAAAAGTAGATAAGTAGTATATCAGTCATGTAGTTCCCATAATACAAGCTCTGCTTACTTTGGGGCTAGATGATGCTGTGTGAAAAATGACCAGCATTATTTATTATTATTATTGCTGAGCCTGATTTAAAATAGCCAGCAGTTTACACAATAAACAGTTCTTTGAGTGTGACGTATTTTCGTTATCTAATTTTTGACGACCTCTGTGGTGCAATGGGCGAAGGCCCGCCTGAGACGCAGAAGGTTGGATTCTAACCGCGGGTTTGTATATACAAATTTTTGTCTCCGGTCTGTCTGTTTTCTATGTCTAATTTTACAAAATAAAATATATATATAAACATTATAAGTAGTATATCAGTCGTGTAGTTCCTATAACATAAGCTCTACTTAGTTTGGTGCTAGATGTGGCTGTATGAAAAATATACAGCATTATTTATTGATTTGATCAGTCAGTTTAACAGCTATGCAGTTCAATAAATACTTATTTATAACAGAAGTACCGTCTTGTCACT
The DNA here is from genome assembly GCA_961405105.1 of Perizoma affinitatum. NCBI lineage: Eukaryota > Metazoa > Arthropoda > Insecta > Lepidoptera > Geometridae > Perizoma > Perizoma affinitatum. Next base: position 15,050,855 of record OY560190.1, on the reverse strand, counting down.
ATTTATGTAGTGTTACTATTAGAGACAGCTTCATTGGTTCAAGAATTTTTAGTTTTTACCTTTTATCTTGATATACTAATCCGTTTTTACCTAAATACAAATAAAAGTTAAAAAATATGATCATAATATTAACACAACAAAACTACCATCGCCGACAGCGTAGCTGCGACGCAAGAGGTGGTTTCGATTCCCGCCGAGGGCTAATATGTTTCCTTCAAATATTTGGACGAGTCTGCGTGTTGTGTTACCACGGTACCCTTAATTCCTGATACCCTCGACACAGGGAACAGGGGAATATTAGTATGAGTCTGTTTAAAAATAAAACCTCCGAAATGACATATCGGACCACTTGTGTTGCTGGCTACTCGCCCGCGCCACCAATGATAAACGGTAACAAGAAACGTACAACCTCATAAGGCAAACGCATCAAGAATCAAAGGATATTCTTCTGTGGTGATTTGGCGATGGAACCCCCCCCCCATTCTCCCCCTATCTTTATAAAAGGTATAAGTGTTACCGACCACGGATGCCGGATTTACTTGAGTGAGTGTGTGTGCTTCTAACGACGTTCATTATGGATTTTTTAATCGTGAGTATATTTTTTTGCGATGTGTCCGTCTAAAAATAGATGTGAAATTAGGGGCAAGTGGGTTTAGTGGGTCAGAGGTACAATGGCGCGCGTGCATTTATGCAAATATAGGTTTTTGTGACGCGGATCATAAAAAAAAGCGTTTTATGTATGTGTGATTGGTTTTATGTAACATAATTAATCTTCAACGTTGTGTTAAATAAATAACTCTATGGTAAAAAAAAATATCAAATTATCATCGTTCGCTTATACTGTGTGAAGGTACAAGGATACACAAAGAATACAGACAAAACTTAAAGAACATGTACCTACCTACCCCTCAACTCAACTAAATAATATAAATAATTTAGCAAATTTATTTAATTACAAACCATATTTTTCAAATTAAATATTTGTTGTTCAATGGTACATATTTAATAACTGCATGCACGTGGGCATGTGCCTAATATAATATTGGACGTGCCTCTGTCTACCCCTACGTGGTGGATCCCCAGAGTGTATATGTGGGGATGTCCACCACGGGGAATACAGTCGTGAGCGTGTTTGTTCTGTCATTCTTTGTAACTACTTCTTACAAGATTAATTAAACACATAATTTAATGCGTCCTGCCACGTGGGACGCTTACAATGCTTAAACGTGGGCATGTGCCCATATAATTTTAGGACGTGCCTCTGAATCCCCCTTTACTTGGTAATCTGACGGACCTACGAACTGACAATAGACCTGAGGATTACAGTCGTGAGCGTGTCTGTTTTAACGATTCCATGCGAAGCCGTGGTCCCAGGACTACGGCTGCTGCAATACAGTAAATATAATAAAAAAGGTAAACGCGATAAAGATCCGTTAAACTTATAATTATGTTATCTAATCGCGAAAGTTTGTAAAGTTCCATGCGAAGCGTTCGCTCTCCTCCTTTTCACACAGACTAACATCAGTAATGTACGTACAGTAATAAAAGTAAAAGGACATCACCCGACAAATTGTAAAAAGATAATATACAATAAGTGAAATCAGAGATCGCGTGCGAAGCGGATGGCACGCGACAGATCAGCCGGACGGGAAGCGACCATGCGGATATTGCACACACAGCTTACGCTCTGAAACAGCTGAATCCACGCTGTCAGGGTAACAAACATTTATTGACCAAAAATTCATTTTTGTCAGGGTAACAAACATTTATTGACCAAAAATACATTTTTGTCAGGGTAACAAACATTTATTGACCAAAAATACATTTTTGTCAGGGTAACAAACATTTATTGACCAAAAATACATTTTTGTCAGGGTAACAAACATTTATTGACCAAAAATACATTTTTGTCAGGGTAACAAACATTTATTGACCAAAAATACATTTTTGTCAGGGTAACAAACATTTATAGGCCAAAAATTTATTTTTGCCATTTAATGAGTGATTTTTTTGTCAGAACTTTGCAAAAAACAAACACGACTGTATTCCCCATGATGTGCATCCTCAGATACTCAGTCCGTAGATCTTTAACTAGGGAGTAGTCGGAGGTATGTCCAAACATTATATTTGGCAGATATCCGCGTGTCGCAAGAAATTAGCATTACACGTGACAGGTTGCAAGCCAATCGTCGTTTATTAAAATAATGACCGATGGCACATGCCTTCGAATTTTTGGTATGTATACTATCGAGCTCTACTAAATATAGATATTTCATGGCATGATCAGGTACCCGAAATCGTAGATACATTGTCATGTGTTTTTGATGCATCTGATTTGTTCTCTTATCTACACACGAACGCTGAAAGCAACTATTATTCCATGCGTACGCGCATCTGATCTAAGTATTTATTTTTATAAAAGCGTAATAATTTATCGCGCAATTACTTTTCATAGATAATTATTATAAAATTGTTGGAATGTATCTAGATGATGATGATCTAGATGTTTGGTTAAGCAAACATTTGTCCCGCAGCGGGAATAGAACCCGCACCTCTCTCTCACTTACACGCAAATGTATTGCGATTTTATATCGATTATTATTATATTATTTTATAATCTAAGAAGGTATTTTTAGGACTTGCTACATGTTTCTATAGTATTCTAATATTTCGTGATGAATTAAAGAGTACCTATATGAGGTATACTAAGGTTTTATTAAATTGTACGCTCTTTATTTTATTATTTTCATGAAATAAGTAAATATATTATAAAATCAATATATTTACATAATACATAAATAATATCTGTTAAAATATATATATATATATATATATCAGTGATGTAGTTCCCATAATACAAACTCTGCTAAGTTTGGGGCTAGATGATGCTGTGTGAAAAATGACCAGCATTATTTATCTTAAAAGTTACATTAGTTGTTACGACAATGTACTACACATTATGTAAGTTTAAGCTACATCGGTAGTTAAACTAAATTCAGTTCGCACAGAAGGAAGTTATTAAAAAATCTATAAGAACCGTAACGTATCAAATAATGTTCCGATTTTACGGTAAACGACCGTACAGAATGTGACGGACCATTTGCATTTCCACGAGTGAGCGCTTCCGTGCTTCGGAAGGGAAGTTAAACTGACAATTTGTTCACGAAGACTGAACAGTCGCTTCGTGCTACCCATACTAGGGTAGCCAGCTTGGATATGACATATTTTCACTGCAATAAAACAGTTTGTATTCTTTAATAATAAACGGCAGTACTTGCAAATATTTATAAATAGTCGATTAACTATACAATGCTAAGTTCTTTCTGATTTGTCATTCCAAATTCTACAGCAGAAAACCAAACACTGTTTTAATGTACAGAATATGATATAATTGTTTTGTAAAAGGATCATTGAAAAGAATAACCAGCCTAATTTCTTGTCTTTCTTTCCTGGCTTGGTCGCGGAGGAACAGGCAATAGATAAAACCGACGTTTCAAAGTTCTCCTTTTTTAATGAATAAATTAATTGTGACTTTAACTTATATAAATAACTGGTACAATATAATAATATAATAAGTCACACCATAAACTAAAATTGAATCACAAAATACAAAAAAACACTTAAACAAAACACCTAACACATACAAACATTCAGCTGGTTTCGCTGGCGATGCCAAAACTGTTACGTTACATTTGATTTGCAAAGAGGATGTCATAATATTGATTCGCACTCGAAAGTATCTTGTCAGTTCATGTTTACAAAAGCTAAGCAAATCAGGCCGAATGACTTGCAAGCTAGTTAGAAACGAGACGAGTGGAAAGTCACATCTGGCATAATGGTAGGTACACCCGCAATCATGAGCGGTGATTACAACCGTGACTGGGTAATCTGCTAATTATACCAGCATACGCATTAAACTTTAAAATTGTATAATGAGAACGGCGATGGGATATACACACACTGCCATCGTACCGAGTTTCTTAGATTGATCTTAGATGTTGCCCCATTCCCGTTTCATCTGAGGTCTGGATTCGCGCACCAACGCACAATCCTACTAATATTATAAACGCGAAAGTTTGCGAGGATGGCTGTTTGTTACTCTTCCACGCAAAAACCACTGAACGTATTTTGATGAAACTTTACAGTAATATAGTTTATACATCAAAATAAAACATATTCTACTTTTTATCCGGGTACAGCGCGGGCGAAGCCGTGTGCAGAGGCTAGTGTAAACATAAAGGAGACTGAGCGAATTCGTATCGGAAGTGGTCTATGGACCAATAGCGATACGGTTTTCAGATTTGTGTTGCGTGTACCTCGGCTTTACCCTGCAAAAGGGCATCAAAATCTAACACGGTAGTTTTAGGAAAAATATTACAGGTAGGTACATTTTTTTGTTTAGAGGAATCAACGTCAATTCACTTCGTAGTTTTTCTGCTGACTTTTCTATAAATCCCTGCGATTTCAATGAATAAAACCCTTTAAACTTTGACTTTTTTTTTAATATTTTAGTCTGGTTTCTCTGCATATGTATATGTTTCATTTATGTTTTCTTTTTTTAATTTGTTAATAACAAACAATATGTTTAAAAGAAAACCCTATTGTGGTTTTAAATTATTTTCATGCACATTCTTCTTTGACTTCAAATATCTCAAAACAGATTCAGATTTAGATTTCAGATTTTACTGACGTCATAACAATGCGTTTGAAATTTGTGTTGTTACTGAGATGTCTAATCTAGGCCAGGGAATCATCTTAACAACTTGTACATAATGTTCTGTGAAACCCTTTATGAAAATGTCATTGCGCTAAGCTTTACAGAGCTTCATCGCTAAAACAAGTGAACCCTGCTATTACAAAAGGTTTAAACATTAATCGTAAAAAAGAACCTTAGCTTATGGCTAAGGTAAAGCTAACAGTAGTGAGCGTGTTTTTTTTTAATAATAATTTAAGACGCTGACCGTACAAACAGCTAGCAATGGCCCGCCGAGGGCGAGTTGTGATGGTAGACTTTCTCGAGACGTGTGCGCGTGACGTCATAACGCACGTGACGTCATATCCGACTCGGCGTCATTTAAACGTCAGAACAGATGAGTTAAGATGAGTTGGGCTTTTTGATGTAAATGGAAAACGATAGAAGGCAAAATAACTTTTACCTATTTATGGGCACGTAAAGAGTTAGTGTTTGTTTGTTAGGTACCGTTTATCTCGGAAACGGCTCAATGGATTCCGAGGCGGTTTTTTGCAATCGATTGTATATATTCACGGATGGTTCTTGGATAGGTTTTATCGTTATAAGTCACTAAGGGGCGCTGCTTTAGATAGTGGAAAACACGTCGGGATTTGGAAATATTAAAATGACCTTCCTATAACCTTCTTCAAAATAGGGCTTAAATAAAATAAATATTACTGGTCATTTACACAGCATCATCTATGTTATACATTCTTTATAAATAGGATCACCCGCTTGTTCGCAGAGAGCAGTACCATTATTGCTGGTGGCATCAGCCCTCGCCCAATACGAAAGCTACGAAGAAGGGTACCACCACGCACCGCTGCACCACCAGAGCCTGGACGAGCATCACGGACACGGGGAGGAATACGAAGTGGACTACCACGTAAGCTAATCATAATATACATTTATAAAGAGATAAAGTTCGTAAGTTTGCATGTCGGAGAGGTAATCTACGAAACTGTTCAACCGATTTCAAAATATCCTTATAATGGACCTTCAGGGTGGTTAAATAAAAACATTTTTCGTGGAAATCGACAACAAAATGGTCGAGCGAATGTGTTTCTTTTCATCCGGGTACCACGCGGGTAAAGCCGTAGGCAGCTAGTGGGACATAAACGATGTCACATACGTTGTGACATCTCTCGCCGCACGATTGATCTACGTCACATCACATCAACGAAGAGCAAAGACCAACAGACAGCCGATATAGATCAGCTCGGTGGAAGATCTTCCCCTTTGCAAATGGAAGACACACCACCAACCATACGTTAGTTCAAAGAAAAGGATGCCCATCTGATAAACTAAGGCAAAGACAAAGTGGCATTCATAGTTTTGTGGTGAACGGTCCTCAAAAAATAAAATTAACGCCGGACTTCTGCCACAACTTATTTTAATTAATAGCGTAATTTTGTAATTTATAGATAGATAAGATAGAAAATGAAATATTGCACAACTAAAAAGTACTGTACATAGGCGAACTTAGTGTTAGATAGCATTAAGCTATTATCCAGCTAACCTTTGTGTAATATGGAAAACTGTCTTGAGATAGTTGCATGAATCATTAGAAAAGTTATAAATTATATGCTATTACTAAAAACGCAAACGCTATTCCCTAGATAAACACAATAACATATACCTACCTACCTACATCACCTAACCTTATAAGTTACAGATAATATTTCATATACTACTAAATATTTTATATAATATATATTGTACTCACAATATATAGCTGAGAGACTGATTACTTGATTTATGTGTATTATTTTAATTCAAATTTTTAAACAGAATGTTCTTGCCTTGTATAACAACCAATGTTATAATATGGTTAAATAATGAAATGTAATGAAACAATTAGTTGCAGTTATAATATGATCATTTCAGGCACACCCTAAGTATACATTCGACTACGCAGTGAAGGATCCGCACACTGGCGATGAGAAGGAGCATTGGGAGACGAGAGACGGCGATAAGGTTAAAGGTAAATGACCACTATTCATAATTAATATTTACAAAATGTATAAAAACCCCTGACGTGAAATAATGGCTTGGTTATGAGTCTTTTTACACCCCGTATGTATATATATAAATATATTTTTCAAACACGACATTTTATATTCCACAGGAAGCTACACTCTCACAGAGACAGACGGCACGAAACGAGTCGTAGAATACGAGGCAGACGACAAAAACGGGTTCAACGCGGTCGTACACAAGATCGGAACACCCAAACACGAAGAATACACCCCTAAAGTCCAAGAATACCACCCCAAACTCCAAGAATACCAGCAGAAAGTGCAAGAATACCATCCTAAACTCCAGGAATACCACCAGAAAGTGGAGGAGTACCACGCGAGGCCGGCACATGAGCCGATCGCGTATAACCACGACTACGGACACTTCGACGAGGGATTCGTGCCGGTTGTCGGTTACGGAAGACACTAAAATAATATCTCCAACTCTATGCTGAAAACCTTTCAATAATGGAAGAAAATACAAAAAATAGCAAATTGCTCAAGCAATTAAGCTTTTTAAGGAGCGCTTTTTACAATAATTTACTATGCTTATGGCTTTATATAGTTCAGAAGACCTCTACTTTTAAAATCAAAAGTATGTTAGTGAAATCCAAGAAATATCAACCTAAAATCGAAAAGTATCCTCAGAAATCAGAGGAGTAATATCCTAAATTTGAGGAGTATTATCCTAAATTCGAGGAGCATTATCCTAAATTCGAGGAGTACTATCCTAAATTCGAGGAGCATTATCCTAAATTCGAGGAGTACTATCCTAAATTCGAGGAGTTTTATCCTAAGTTCGAGGAGTATTATCATAATTTCGAATAGCATCATTCTAATTCTAGGATTATCATCCTTAATTCGAGGGGTACCACTCTTAAACACCTAATCCAAAAAGGATAGACTGACTTAACTCTTAGAAGTTCAAATAATTTCGTTCAGCAAGGTTTGTAGAATTTATGTGTCTTGATGTAACCATTTAGCTGCGTAGAAGACAATTCAGCTCATATTCAAGTGTTCAATTTTCGCGCCATCTACCGAAAACTAGAATCAACAGACCAAAAACGTTGCGCGCTCTACAAAGAACCGTACGCGCATGTTTTTTTTTTGGCGCAGCCAAACCGTTAATTCAGGCTCCTTTGTTAGACAACAACCACTTTCTGTTGGCGTTAACGCCTTCGGAAAGTTTGAATTGTATGGAAATGACATTAGCTTTGAAATGTCACGGTTCGCTGCCAAATTTTGCCTTGTCGAATTTGTGTTAGATTGAAAGGAAAACTAAGCGTGCGGTATTTGTCTAGACACCCTTGTCGGTTAAAGAACTTATTCACACCTGTCCGCGCCGAAGACAGACTGTACACGGGACGTAAGAAGGTACGGCCAGGTGTGGACAGACCTAGTTGCGAAATAGTTATGTATAATTTCGCTCAATTATGTAGCTTTATTTCGTCTTAAGTGTTACTTTGTTTTCTTGTTGTAATCGTTATGAGACTGTGCGTTACCGTTTTGGATTATTTTTTAGCTTTAAGTGTTGTACAAAACTCTTGCGGTTAAAAAAAATAAACTTTTGTTATTATTGCAAAATTATTATTTGTTTTATTTAAAATACATAAGCCCAGGATACTAGCGTATGGGTAGCAATTGTTTGAACAAAATGAAAAATGCGTTCGGGAACCTTCGCCATATTTTTTATTGATTTTTTGTAGTTCATTGATATCACCAAGATCATATAGAAATATCAGCTTTAAACGTGAATTTCAATTTTTTATGTGTATAATTTACGCCGATTCAACCGATCCGAGACAATTTTTTTGAAGATCACACAAACATATGACCCGCGGCGGGAATCGAACCCGCAATGTTCTGCGTCTCAGGCGGGGCCATCGCCGACTACACCAGAGGTCGTTATGAAACTGAAATAATGATAACGACGATCAAAATGATAAACATTCTCTAATATAATAATTATATAAATATAATAAAGGGCCGTAAGAGCGATAGTATACAAAGATTAACTTTGGATTTTGTAAATCTACGATAAAACCTAATCGATGGTTTGATCTATTGTCAAATAAGAGCACATCTGTGGATAACTACCATTGAACTTATGAAATAATCGAAGATAGAAGATTAAACTTGCTCTTGTGGTGTAAACTACTAGATAGATAAACTCTTTATTTTGCATAACACCAATTTACAATATAAACCACAAAATCATAACAAAAGAATCGCACAATGGGCGTTCTTATCGCTGAAAGCGATTTCTTCCAGACAACCTTAGGATGGAGAGACCTATTTAAAAGAATGATGAATGATTGCCAACTTTCGGGGGCGCTGTCTTCACTAGTATTTTCCAGTCGGCGCTAGATGTCGTTTTACAATATTTTTTCCCTTATGTGAAACTTCTATTTAGTCGCTCAAACATTGCGTGTCCTTAGAATATATATATTAACCAGAAGCCGCGTACCAAACGAAAAGGACCAGGTGAAGTGAAGCTAAAAGACTATGCGATCCCCGACTCAACCATACTTACAGCGAAATCTTGATAAGTTGCGAAAAGTTTCCACATATTTATATGAATCTAATTTGTAACAGCTGTAAACATTACTAATACTTTTATTTTATCACGTTCCGTGGAAGCACCGACTACGTTTCGACTCAATCCGAGTCTTTATCAGTCAGACTAATTAACAGACTAATGTTAGAAGTGGTGATAAATAATTATGTATTCATTAAAACAGAGACTGACAATATCAAGGTGTCCAATAAGCACTTATTTTGGTTTAGTTTGATTCTGGTATCAGGAACTATGAGTACCATGGTACCACAGCACCCGGAACATATATTCGCAGAACATGCAAAAATGTTCCAACAAATGGAGTGGGATTTGAGGAGGTCAAATGTATAGTCGTTGCGTGAGGGTCAACATACTATATTTAGTTGGTACGCGGAGTCCGGATCATAGAACTGACCTCTGAGCCAGCGCGAGCTTGAGCCGGTCGTTCTCGTAGCGCAGCTGTTGCTCGGGGGAGTCCCCGGAGACCGGCTCCGCGCCCACGGACGGCAGCGGGTTCCGTGGTCCGCGACCCACCGTGCCGTACCCGCCCTGCGTTAAACGAAATTCAATTCAATATATTTTATTCCATTTAGATACAATTATAGCACCTGAAAAAGTCATTAAAAGATATTTTTAAGGTAATGAGATTATTATTATTAATAAAAAACATTCTAGAGAAGAAAAAACAACAAACGAGTATGATTACATACAAAAGTTATCAGCTAAAGCTTCGTCAATATAATAATATGATTTTGACATTAAAAAACCCCTTTTTAGAATTAAATTCGTTACATTTATTGAAAAAGATTATGGTTACGCATAAAAAGCTGTTATCAACTTTACCAAGTGTATGCTTTGGAACAACTAATATATGTTTATTGCGTGTATTGTAATTGTGAATATCACTTTTTAATTTGAAATCGTCAATACGTAATTTAGCATATATTATTTTTTTATATAATTATATTCACCAGTTTGTGTTAACCAGTAAAATTTAAGCATTTAGATATCATTTCATGATAACTAAAAGCTGAGACTTTAGTCTATACGATTCTAATTTGCCAATTTGCAAACGATATTACGATATTAAAGGCACGTCCCAGAGTAATACGACTGAAAGGTTTTTGTTTCTTCACTTTCTTTAAACGGGAACACAGCAGTGCGTCTTCGAATGAATTTTTTTTCTTGGTCTTCCGCGGCAACGTTGTCTGTTATTCGGCACCCACTTGCCCCAACAACTCTTCACCCAAAGATCAGGATGCATTCAGTCACCTACCCGATCCCAATTTAAGCGAGCGGTCTTAATGCCTAGAACTCTTCGTTAGAAAGTAGCAAGTTAATTCTCAGGGTCGTCTTTGATGTTCCAAGCGTCCATAGGTTACGGTAACCGCTTCACAACATGTGGACCGGATGCTTGTTTGCCACTTTAGGTCGGGTGCGGTGCTCGACTACCTTTGGACTTATGAGCTCATATTTTTCGTGATTTATTTGTGAGTTTTGATTCAAATTACGTTTCTTTTAAATGGTCACAGCCGTTTTTTTTTGTTGACATCTAATTAGAATTCTGGTGAAGAGGCAGCGGCATGCAAGGTTCCTCACCTGAACGTTTCCCGTCGACGAGAGAGGGACGGAGTGAGATCTCGGATGGGGTATTTCTTCGTTCTCTATTTTCGGCTGAAAAAAATCAAACAAATCAATTCAAAAATACATTCAATATACAACAGTTCAATATGTTCACTTACATTATGTAACCTGATTATTTGGCTTTTAAAGTGTTAATCCCACGCTTAAGGGGAATCACAAGATATTATAATATCCCAAAAACCTGCCTTATTTTTACACTTTTCTACTACTAGACTAATTTATATGAATAACTATAATGATGTAAAAAAATCCCGCATTATTATTATTAGTTGCGGTTTTAAAATCAGTCGCGGGGAAAAACCCGTTAGTTCGTTCGCTTGCATTGATATCTTTGAATCATGCCTTGTATTCATTATGTTGGATGCAAGTGTCGCAGTGGTGACCGGATGGAGGGTTCCGGCGTCGTACCTGTGGCGGGTGTGGGTCGTCGTCGGGCGGAGCGCCGCGCGCCACCAGCAACGGACTCGCGGTGGCGCTGGGCACTGGCGTGGCTCCCACCGCCCCCGCCCCCGCCTTCCCCACCGGAGCCCCCGCGGCGCCCTGCTGCGCCTGGATCGCCTCCTTCACTTCCTGGAACTTCTCTATGAACTGCAAACAATATTATACTTTAATAAAAACAAACACGCTCACGACTGTATTCCCCGTGATGGGAATCTTCAGATATACTCAGTGAGTAGATCTTCGAAGTAAGGGGTAGGCACATGCCCACGTTTTGAAAGTAGTTATCATTCCACGTGACAGGTTGCAAATCCATCGCAACGTTTTCTATTACTTTATTGCACACCAGATCATATTTCAACTTAGATAAGTAGTACAAACTACAAACTTTGACAATGTCATACAGTGGACGGTCTTATCGTTAGTAATAGCCGTCTCAAATAACCAAATAACCTTTGGAAGGAACCATACAACAAACTGTATCTAAAATGTGTGATCAACGCGAGAACCGAACCGTGTTTATAAAAATCAAATATAATTGTAAATACAGCCAGTAAATACATATTGTTCAAAACAAACAAATTCACAAAATTGAAATGACAGCCTTAGAATATCTTCACAAAATCCTCATTTCACAAATCTATATAATGTGCCCATCCCAATGCACTCAAACACAATACCCCAGCTGAAGGTTGGTTAGGAGTTGGGTATCTTGCAGATTCCAGGTGGACCTCGGCATCAGGTCAAGGTTACCATCGCAATATTTTTGAAGCAAAACGATACTATATTAGGAATCGATCAGACCTGCGGTAGTTGCTCTCGTCCCCTCATCAACTAGAAAAGAGCTGATGATCTTGACGCGGATGAACGGATTTTTTTGAATCATAGCTAATAACACTCCCATATATAGCCGTGTTGACCTAGCGGGTATCGCCCAGTAGGCCAACACGGCTATATATTAAAAAAAAAGTAATGAACATAAATATTCTAACTAAACAAATATAATGAAAAAAGAAAGTTTTTTTAAAAATTGCGCAGTTATAAGTTACTTTCCACTAGGTATAGTATAAATATAAATATAAATAAGCAAGGGTTCCGCCCTCATTCGCCGCGCCCCCTCATAAATCCATATAGTATTTGATGAGTCAGTTACCTTGCCCAGCTCGGCCTCGGATGCGAACCCCAGTCCGTACACTGTGTTGGCTCGCACGTCGCTCCACTGCCCGAACTTCTGCGATGTCTTTGTGAACGTCATGTTAGCGGTGATAGTGCTGTTTATGACCGCCTGGAAAATACACAATATTATACTTTAATAAAAACAAACACGCTAACGACTGTATACCACATGATGGACAAACTCAGATACATCCTCAGTGAGTAGATCTTTGAGGATACCAAGTAGGGGATAGTGACATTTAGTACATAGGTTTTGCAATATTTAATTTACGCTATACATAAAGCTATTCCATCTCGTGGACGATATTCCGGCAAATGTTTGCATATTAACACCCAGATCACAGTACTCGTCGTTTCTGATACCCACGAGACAGGGAATCCTAGTGTAGGGTCAGGACTATGTATGTGTCTGCAGGGCGTTTATTTGCTACTAGCTGGGCTACGGCAGCCCTCGGCCCCCGACCCTCTGCCTAGCGTCGCCCACCGCGCTATTACTTCGTTTTCGCTTAAAGTTATTTCTGTATTTTTTTCTTTTTGCTCGACTCTTAACTCTTCTTTATATAACTAAAAAACTTCCTGAAGAATTGGGCTATCAAATACAAAAATATTGTTTTAAATCCAACTGGTAGTTCCAGGGATTAGCGCGTTCAAGTAAACAAACAAACTAGTATGACTAGTATAGACTTATTTCTAGAACCTAGTTACTAAACCGTACCCTCCGCGCTAGATTTAAATGTGTCAAAATGTCTACACAAATACCGCTTTCTGTTGGCGTTAACTCCCGCGGAAAGATTCAATTGTAAGGAAAAGACATTAGCTGCGGAAATGTCACGTGACTTCTGACAACTTTTCCCTTGACGAAGTAGCGTTAGCGTGAAAGAAAACTAAGCGTGAGGTATTTGTTTAGACCGCAGGTACGGTAGTTTGTTCATATTAACAGAACGTAATTACCTTGGTGCCCTCGACGCTGATGATCCTGTAGAGGTTCCTCGAGGAGTCGTAGAAGAAGCTGACGGAGACGGCTGCCGAGCTGGCGGACATCCAGGATCGCTTCGTCTTCGGGTCTATGTGGAACACGTGCGCCTTGCACGTGAATATCGGCTGCTCACTGCGGGAACAAACAAATAAATAATGCTGGACATTTTCACACAGCATCATCTAGCCCCAAACTAGGCAGAGCTTGTGCTATGGAAACTAAATGACTGATATACTACTTATATACATTTTCTTTTGTAAATACATATTTAATATACATAGAAAACACCCGGATCTCGAGACAAATATTTGTAGATACAAACATTTGTCCCGCGGCGGGAATCGAATCCGCAACCTTCTGCGTCTCAAGCTGGTTTCGCCAATTATGTATGCATTTACAAAAAAATCAGTTAAAGTATAGCGACAGTTTAACACAGACAGACAGATTTTTTTTTTTTAATTCCCGCCACGGGGCAAATGTTTGTTTTGGATACAACAACACTTCGAGAACCTAGTGTAGACATAGACATAGACATATCATTTATTTGCCACCACAATACACACAATATAAATTAAAAATTTTGATTAAAAAAAAAAAAGTACACAATAAAAGGTATTATGATACTATCGTGAATTTGATTATTCATTGTAAAAACAGTATTTTTCACGTACCGCGAGAATCGTTTCGGAATAAGTAGAAACTTAGTCGGTGCCTTCACCGATAGTACGGTACGTGAAAAATCCCGTTTTTACAATGAATGATACTACTATCTTCCTATTGTGCGAACTCAGTTTGTTAAATAAATAAATCTAGATCTAATCTAAAAATCGATTGCAAAAACTGCATTACAGTCGATAAGCCATTTCGGAGATAAAACAGTGAAACATACACACATCAAATACATCCTTCCATTGCGGGTTAAAACATGTTCACGAAAGCGCATGACTGCATTCCTCATTATAGGAATGGAAATACTCAGATCCATACTCGAAAAGCAGATCCGTGAGAACATCGAGTCGGGGGTAGTCAGAGCCAATCCAAACTAATATTGTACATGCCCACGTTTTACAAAGTAGTGAGTATTCTAACTAATGTCACATGAATAAGAATGTTAGGTTCTAGCATGTCTATCAATTTTCCTTCACCATTTTGAGCGTATTATTACGGAAATTGGTATTGGTATTTTACAGAAAAAAAATTGCATGCCCATATTCGAACTCGCAGCGCGCGTGCCTACAGTCCACTAGGCCATCACCGCAGAAATATTTAGGTGTGCCAAATTATCAAGTTAACGTTGATAAGGGCAACATATAATATTATCATAAATGCAATTTGGTCACTACGCCAAGATGGTTGTCAAACCCATGATGACTATGGAAAACCAGCGCACGCCATTCAACCACCAGTCACCACCCACCCAGTCATACTTACACTATTTCATCAATTAGTAATTCCATTTTACGCTAAAATACACGAAACCACTTGCACTAAAGAATTCATTGATAACACTACAATTTGACAGGTGGGAATGTGAAAAAAAACAATGTTCACTTAACACAAAAGTAGTACTAATAACTTTTGTTATAGAACTGATAATGGCTCAGCAAGTTAGTACTTGACTTGATAAACTTATCATGACAGCTGAATGACGTCTGATAAGATTGTAAAAATGTTATGGATACCTGTCTTTTTGCTTTACTTAAATAACAACCATATTCAAAAACTTTACTACTTATTAAAGAAAAAATGGGTCACTTTTATTTATATTAATGACTGATAAAGGATGTTTAAATTATTGATTTGCTAGTAACTTGAGTGCTTATACTTGCAATAACAACAATTACATTTATCAGTAATTAATTGTTTACTAGTCTGCTAAATAGGTCAAAATGTAATTTAAATTATTTGAATGGGGATAACATACTGTTATATATTTATCTTCAGACAAACAATAGATTATATTTAGTTTATATTCAATATTAGAATATTTTTCGTCAAAACATCTTAAATACAGGTATCACCCACAATTAAAGTAACTTTTTGCAAAAAAATTAAGCACCCTTTCCATTTTTTGCAGAACTCCCTAAAGACCTATCATCATCCTTAAAGTCATATGAATTGATGGCAACAAAACGAAATTAATATATTCACTTACAAATTATGGTATATATGCCTACCCTTCCTTATAACAGGCATAAATATAAATGTATGCACATCTCTGTTCTAGTCTAATAATCTTCAATTTTAGAATAAAATTCAAAATTGATTTATTTACAGGGATCACTTTGAAATGTTGGTTAGGGTCATTGTAAATTCATTAATTTCTAAATAAATTATCAGGACATCTGACTACGCCCTGCATGATGCAATGGATCTACATTTTGAGTTATTTAAAACACAGGATGTCAGGTGTAAGCGAATTCAAAAACATGTCAATGTTAAAAAAAAACATGAATAATAAAAAACTAAAATTGAATGAAATGTTCTATATATAACAAGGTAAGTAATTCAGTAATATAAACATGTAACTATTATGTGCATCATTATAACACAATGCATATTATGTAGTTATGTAATATGTACCTCATACAATGCGTGGGAACTTAATTATTCTCATCAAAACAGTATAGTCTGTTTACAAACTGCAAAACCAACTTGAATGTAAGAACTTAACTTAGAAATGACAAAATTGACAAACAGTTACAAATCTCCCTTGCTATTTTTTTTTTGCTGTATAGCAAATCCAACTGCTGGTATAACTAATAGATAAGTACTGCTGGACATCTTTCACGCAGTATCATCTAGCCCCAAAGTAAGCAGAGCTTGTGTTATGGGAACTACATGACTGATAATACCACTTATATTTTTTTGTAAATATGTACCTACATATTATACATACAACACCTAGACCCAAGACAAATAATGACAGATAATATAAACATTTGACCCGAGGTATCAAACTCGCAACCTCCTGCTTCTCAAGCGGGAATTCACACTGTGCCACAGAGGTTGTTACTTTCTAGCCATATGAATGAACGCATTGCCTTCCCTGACTTTAGTTTGTTTAAAACAGGATATTCTTAATAAGTATGTATTTTACCTATTGCCAGACTGCAGACACATACATAGGTCCTGACCCCACATTGTGGAGGTATTAAAACCACAAGTACCATGGTACAAAACACCCAGTTCCTGTACAAATATCAGCAGAACAGGGAAACATTGACCCCTAATTGGAATCAAACCGGCACCTCTTGTGTCTCAGCTAGCTATTCGTTCAACTGGCAAGTTGCCACACCATGGGTACACCTAAAGATTATTTGGCTGTGGCATCCGAGAATGGTAAGGGTTGAAAAGGCAAACAAGCCAAAGAATGTTTTATCAATCATCAATAGTTAATTCGCTTAATAAAGTATTTGTGTAATGACATTTAAATTTCTCTTTTAAGTTTAGTTGCCAAGAGCTTAGTTAACTGTGTAGGTAAGTACTTATCATTTTTATTGAAAAGAAGTAGCATCCTCATTAAGTTTAAAATGGATAATTTATATCTATTTTAATTGTTGGGAAGTGGTCAGTAACTGAAGCTCTCAATAATTTGCACCAGGACTCAAAGGAGTCATTCAACCATGTAATTCGCTTTGATTTATAAATAGCAGAGCAGGTCTCCGTGACAAGTTAAAGGCAGTCAATCATAAGCAATCGATGTTAGTGCAATAAATCAGACGAAATGTATCGCTGTCGCAAGACCTTGCGAAATTAATTTCAGTGTTCCGTTTCATACAGCGGCAAAAATATCTAGTCTCAGAAGCGGAATTTGATGGGTTTTGAAGCTATAATTAGAGGGATATTGAAGGGAAACTTAAAATATCCCTTCGCATTGGTAAAATGCATCCCCTCCCTAAAATAATGTCTGATTGAAACCAATTTTTCTCTTATTTGAGTAAACGCAAATGGACCCGTGTCAATTTATATGATAAAGTAATTGTTGTCGAATTTTACTCACCCCATGGTTTCTTTTCCCACTGTCATTTAAACACGCTATACTTTTATTTTAATTCATACTCGATATTTTTCTTGCCTGCGCGAACTGTCAATCAAGTCAAGCCGCAATTTAACCATAGATTCTAGTAGAGTAGAGAGAGTTCTTTGACAGCTTTGTCCTTCGGCTGCTTGTCTATGGCAGATCACTTAAAGTCGTCGATGTTAAGCTAATTTTGTGTACTATTATAAAAATGTGTATCAAATAATTTTGATGAAATTAGATAAAACAAATATTTTTCAATCCAGTTTTACATTTACATTTTTCAAATGTAACTTTAGTCGCCACCTATTGAAACTGTAACTCACTTCAGGTACAAATTAGTTCAGCTACTCGACGATAGGTGACGCAATACAACACATGTGAGAGATTGCACGTGACTAACTTCTAAAGTTAACATGGAAATTGGTAGTTCCATCTAAAAACGAAACTTCATCGTACAATACTAATACATTCTGTTTTTGGTACCTAGTATGACGCGTCATATTACCCGGAAGAGGCCATAAAACCTCTGTTTTTGGGCCATACCTACCTACCTATCAACTCTCATATATTATCCCAGAGGTACTTACTTTACAATTTAGGTAATTTTGACACATAATATTCTGTTGAAAGAGACAAAGGCCTTAGAGTACCTTTATACGTAGGTAATGTTTTTTTGTCTTTGAATCATTTGTAGAATACCTTTTTTTTTTTTTTTTTGATTTCAGTTCTAATAGAATTATATTTCTTGATTGGTAAGTGCATACCTAAAACTTAATTATTATTTTTTTAGGTTGGTAACCTAGGTCTTAGGTCGGTACCTACTTACCTGCCTATCTTTGTTAATTTAATTATTAGAGCGCATCGTGACATAGAAGATTTTTCCCTTAAATAGATATAAGTTCCTACTTACATAATTTTCCATGGAAAATAATACCTATATGGAAAAGAGAAAACCTACCTCTCCAAACTACTAACGTACCTACCTACCTACTAGGTGCCTAGGTACCTACTATGTATAATATTTTATTTACTAAGTACCTAGGTAATTTAGTTTTGGCAAACTATAGTAGATATGTGTTATGATTTTCCTATGTAGATACTTACATAAAGAGACAGAAGCAATCACTCCGATAATTTTACATAACAACGGGTAGGTACTTTCACTGTGTTTACATTTGATCTCGCTCTGAATAACTCGGTGAAATAACTAAGGTGCAACTTCGTTTCATCTCTTGACTCGGCATTTTGGGAGTTAAGCAATCAGTTTAATAGCATATTCTCCTGCTGACGTTTCACTGGCCATTAACAGGTCCTTCCTCATGAGCACCGTCCGCGATCACGCTAATGAGACAGAAAACGTCAGCAGGAGAATATTAAAATAGGTAAATTGTATAGGTTCTCTACCAAAGTAAACCTAGCGGTAGGTTTATAGTATGTACCTGCCTATTAAAATATCCGTGGTAGAGCCTACTAGTACTTTCTCTATAAAGTAATTTAATTAGGCATTCCCCATAATCGCAGATAGTGTCCTGAAGACATGGTCAGGTTTTTTTTAGTTCTGTACGGATAAGAAAACTTTGAAAGTTCTTATTTTTGAAACACACATGTCATTGAAAACAAACCTAGGTGATTCGCAAAACTGACCGAGTTAAAGCGGCAAAATGGTCATCACTTCCGTGTGAAGTGCATTGAACTGTTATGTCACTCATTAAAAACGGATAAAGCAACGAGTTTGGTGTTTATTTTTATTATATTTAAGTAACCTACCCGTGATCCTTACACAATAAATGCTTTTAGTTAGACTTTTGACTGGATTTAAGTGAACTTAAGGTAGGTACTACATTATAAATAAGTCATCTATGGACTTTAAGTTTAACTTATCTATCGTATCAATAGTTATTTTGTTAGGTCGGAGGTGGCTATGGAAAAAACAGCAAGTTGGATACGATGGTTAAGTAATTAATGAAATAATTAAGGGCAGAATTCACTGAATATTAAAGGAGGTCTTTGTCGGAAGGTACTCTGAATTAAGAGATATTATCTCAATGATACTATCTGATCTCACCATCTCGTTTTCACCAAAGGACAAGCAGACGCACAGCTCATTACCATCCGTATCTTGTCAGTTTACCACACATTCGCACCAAACGTTTTGGGACAACCTTTATAATAAGAATGGCGAAGGGATGGGACATATTACCAAAATATCAACCTGGATATCTTCAAGGTAAGAGTGAATATCCAACTTGCTGTTGTTTTCACCATTATGTAGGCTTTTCCATAGTCACCTGCCTTCCCGAGGTATTACCCACCTAAAAAAAAGAGTCATCAGAGCAGACAACGCATCAGCAATCCCACCATGTGTTGCAGATGTCAATAGACGCCGGTAATATTTTTCCATCAGGTGGGTCAGATGACTGTTTTTCTCGTCATAATATAAAAAAAAATCTCTGTTACGGACGAAACTCAATATTTTCATGGCCCAAAATAACACATATCTATATTTTTTATCCAGGTCTGGGTTACTTGTTCACTGATTCATACGCCTACCTCGTGTTTTAAGGCTACCAGTATCTCTACCTAGTTCAGGGCTGAAAGGAAACCCGACTTGTTTATGTTAATCAGTAAGTACCTTCCTACTAGGTGCTTCCTAAACTGCAGAATTATACAAAACTTACGAGCTACTCTGACTCAACTATTAATTTCACTTCCTGTAACATTGGCTTATTTTCCTTTTGCAAGACCTTCGTGTGTTGTTCTCTTGTTATTTTATCTGTGGGTCCTGTCATGTCACCTTTACAATGTGGCAGCATAATCATAAATAATGAAGCCTTTACTTCTGAAAAGAGTTTTATCGTATATCAACGTTGTTCCTATCAATTTTTTTTTCATTTGGCCTAAATCTCACCTGATGGTAAATGATGATATAGCCGACGATGGAACATGAAGCTCTAGAAGATACCTATTGACTCTTACCTTGAAGATATCCAGGTTGATTTTTTGGTAATGTTTCGGTACGATCTTTATATTATGAACGGAGGATTGCCTCTGTTCATAATATAAAGATTGTACCGAAACGATTAGTGCGAATGTGTGGTAAACTGAAAATATACGGATGGTACTTATTGAGCTGTGCGTCTGCTTGTCCTTTGGTGAAAACGAGATGGTGAGATCAGAAAGTATCATTGAGATAATATCTCTTAATTCAGAGTGCCTTCCGGCAAAGACCTCCTCTAACATTCTCCAGTAAATTTTGCCTTTCTTTCATTCACTACTTACCCATCGTTTGATTTGTAAGCAAAAATAGCAAAAAAGTTGCGGATAATCTCCCTAACTGCTGCACCGATTTGGATGGCATTTGGAACGGATAGTGTTCGTGCGCTAAAATAATAAGAGGTTAATTTTTATCCGGGCAGCAAGCCGTGGTCAGAGGCTTGTCTTTTATATATTCGGTAACATGTTTCTGCCTACAATAGATACCTACTAGAAATAGCCTTGACATTACAGGCTATCTAATAAGTATATTCATTACCTCATATACATACCACATATTTATTTATGAGAAAATATCTGACAGGTCTTCAATTCAAGATAATAGTAGGTACCTACCTATTGGATTCGTGCACTGTCAGGGGTCACGGTGACTACGAGGTCTTACTCAACTCTCGACGGAAGTACCTACAAGTATTTGGCAGTAGGCACTTAAAAACAAGATACATATAAGTAATCAAATAAGGACAAACAGTAGTTGCAAAAAAAGGTCCCAACTCAGCATAATACTGGTTGCAGCAACCAGCGCTGGTCATCCGTTAGAACCGGTCATCCGGTTTTTTTTGGGTTGTAATATTTATTGTAGAAAACATAAACAAAAATAAATGATAACATAAAAAATAATAAATATGGTAAGTAGGTACATAAGATACACTTAAAAAATTAAAGTAAAACACTAGCTACACTGTTTTGATTTATAGAGCAATCTTGTATCATGTAAAAGATTTGCCTGCGACTTTTGCCAATCAAGTAAGTATTTTTTTAGTTTGGTTCTAAAGCTATGAATATTCTGCAGGTTCCTTAATGGCGGTGGAATATTATTCCAACATTTCGATGCAGCAGCGTAGCGGAAACTACCTTAAAAAGCTGTTGTCCTGTGCCGCTGTCGAGAGCTGCATCGAACATTGCCGAGACTCGCGAGATCTTACGTTTGATGTTTTTATAAGCTTTTTGCTCAGATAAGCAGGCGCGTCATACTTTAAAACAACAAAAAGTAGGCATGCGAAGTGAAGCTTGCGCCGATGCTTAATTTTCAGTATGGAGTGCGAATTAAGATATTGTGTTAGATGGCTTCTAAGCGGCATATCGAAGCAAAAACGAGCACATGCATTCTGGACGCGTTGTACAAGTTTTTGCGTTTTAGCTAGAAGTTTTCTATCTTATATAAAGTAATAAGAGCTGATTTGTAGAATGTGAATAATAATTTTAAGGATTTAAATACTTAACTGAATAATTTTGCTGCAATTTGCACTTGGGTAAACCTGGTCATCTTGCTCAAATTAATGATTTAAAGTATTGGAACAATTTTTTTTGGTAAAAAATCTGATTTTTAAAAGAATAGTGGATGTCGTCGTCAAGTCTGCGAAAGCTAAACGCTCTGATCAATAACTTCATATAAAGATTACTTTATAAATAAAGTTTATTGAAATTTCAATCAAACAAAACCTAAACAAAACTCAAAATCACTAAAAACTGATAAAAAGTTAGCTACAACTTACATCATAGGTACATAAACACCTTTCTTAGACTCACAAAAATCACAAAATATCTTCCCACGACAATGATACACATTTTAGACAGATTTTTATTTTTATTTATCGACGATGTTATCAAAATCTAAATTTTCATATATTTCTATTAATTTTTGCATAAGTAATATATTTCGATCACATTTTTATTGAAATGGGGCCATTTCCTTCCAAATGGCAATATTTAAATAGCGTGTTTCCTTTTATTAACCGACTTCTATAAAAGGAGGAGGTTAACAATTCGGATGCATTTTATATTGACGTATGTAAATCTGTTGCTTGGAGTTACGATAATTTATGTCATTATTACGTTTATATATGTATTTACAGAATTTATTTTCTCTTTATTGTACACACGAAAATGCAGACAAAAAACTTACCTATAGGACATGTACAAAGGCGAACTTAACCCTAACAAAAGTTTTCTTCCAGCAAACAGTTGAGGATAGGGACAGCTGAAAATGAAGACAAGAAACTAACCGCTGGCAAATATCCAAAATAAAAAATCGGACACCTTGTATTACTTAAGTACTAGACTCTGCCCACGGCTTCGCCCGTTTGGTATCCGGATATAAAGTAGCGTATTATCTTATTATTCTAGGGCATTTCGTCCACATCAGTGCAGAGATATTTAGCAAAAAAACACCAGGAGCATTGGAATTATGGTGGTTTGGTATTATTTTAGGTTATTATTACGACTATACCACGTATTTGACGTTTCGTTGACCGTTTCTAGATTCTTCCTACTCATACCATACTCGACCGTCGTGAGACGGCAACACTAGTAAAGTAGGTACGTGGATATAGTCATAATAATATCCTTGAACGTCCAGAACTTCGCATTTATAATATTAGTAGGACAGGATGCGATTTTAACATTC